>JAQFVV010000020.1:9737506-9822627 GCA_028023455.1 Epiperipatus broadwayi | reverse complement strand
TATCACTGGAATTTTGACAACAGATCTTTGAAGGAGATATTACAATGACAACACGTCGCAGGTATAAATAGACTTTTTTTTATCGGACAATAGTTCAGTTCACAAATTAGTTGAGTGAGTGCAGTTCACAAAGTAATTGAGTAGTGCTGTTCAGAAATTAATTGAGTCAGTTAAGAAACAAAATGCAGTGTTGAGAAGATTTTGGGAATTCACACCTCTCCACAGCCTAAAAAGTCCGATGAAAACAGCAAGATCTGCCTGTGAAATAATGTCAACGTAACAACTTAGAAAATCTCCGTCAGTATTTAATTGTCTCCAATAGTAATAATTGTGAAAATCAGGAAACTCATCAAGGAAAAGTCCCAGCCGGCTGGTAAGCATTCATAATGGAAATATCCTCACCGAAAGCAGCCACCAAAGAGAACAAAATTCTACGTCTACATTCAAAAGCCTAGGTAAAAACATTTGCTTATTTCGTTTATACTGTAATAGCCATTGCATTGCATTAATTCGTACGAATCTTTCAAGAGTCTAATTATATGAACTCTATATCATACATAAATGAACTATTGATATGTGTGATTAAATTTCAAATGCTATGTAATACTTTATTATTATTATTATGTGTGTGCATGAGTTAATATGTGCGTGATCCTTATATCAATATTATTAGTCAAAGTAGATAAATTCCCAGTGTTCTGTTAAGAAAATATTCAAGAATATTTAAACTATTTAGAATGTTAATTTAAAATATGCGTGTGTTTTATTAGAAGTATAAAATGTTTAAATTTAGTAAATAAATGTTAGTTAATAAATTATCTTTAAAATTAAACTTTATTTGTCGGTCAATTCTTTTTATCAATTCTTTTAACAAATTCTTTTATCAATTCTTTTAATCACTAATTAAGTATAATCTATTAGTGATTACAAATAGCTGAGCTAGTCGTGGATTTAGGCGTTGAGTTAGTGGCCACTGTTCAAAGTGCGTTGTCTATTCTTTTAGTATTCTTTTAGAATAAGCAGCTGGCGCCTGTGGTTATACACAAACAAAAAAGTGCTTTGGACGTGGTGTTCAACTCAACAGCCGAGAAGAAGCTATGTCCTGGAAATGTAACATTAGTTATATACTTTATAGCTATCGTTTGGGCATACATACTCTCCGAGTATGTTCTTCTCTGCCTAAGAGACCGGTGTTTCGAATGCACACATTCGAATGCGGTTCAAATGGCGTGCAACTGTGGGGCTGAACCTAAGAAACAATAGTAACGAAATACTTTGTTTCTTGTTTGAAAATTTTGTTTTATACAAAAGTTAAATTACGTATGTAAAAGTGTTTTAATTTAAAAAAAAAAAGAATTGACCGAAAACTTTTTTTTCGAAATGAAAAGAGATTTTGACATTTATGCTATCAAATCAGAGACAGTTGATATTTGGGCGGAGTTAAAGCATTAGATCAGGTAGAGAAAAGGACTAAAAGGGTGGAGTTAGCGTGAGTTTCCGTCTTAGTAAGAAAAAATAAATAAATAAGTCGTATTTAAATTTAGTTTAACATAAGCGCTAGTACTTTGAAATTGAAATTTTTGAAAATGGATCCGAAAGAAAGCCCAATATATTTTAAAAATCCCCAGTTAGTAGAAAAGGAGAAAGAAGAAGTATCTGAGATGCGAATGATGATGAAAATGATGATGAATATGATGGAAGAAATGCGTCAAGAAATTAAACAAAGTCAACAAGAATTGTGTCAGAAATTTGAGCAAAGCCAACAAGAGCTCAAAGAAGAACTCAAAGCAGAATTGAAGGCAGAAATTAGTCAGGTTAAAACAGAAATTAAAGAACTCAGAGCAGAAGTAAGAGAAATAAGATGTGAGATAACGGTAAAGGTAGAGAAGAACCAAGAAGTTATAGAGTTAGATTTAATTAAAGAAAGTCAGGAAGTTGAAAAGGAAGTTGAGGTGATAAAAGACATAGAAATTGAATTAGAATCAGATAGCGTTGTGATAAATAAAGTAGACAAACATAAGTTCAAGGTAGTAGATAGTGTAGAAAAGTTTTTACAAAAATTTAAAAAGGTTAAAGTAAACGTTCGCTGTAGACGTAGATTTAAAACAAAGAGAAAGCGTAGAAAAAAATATTCCCAGATTGAAGTAATTCGGAGTTTGTCTAGGTATAAAGGTTTTCTGAGTTACGAAGTCGAAAACAGAACGGAAAGAGAAAGAGATAAAGCAATAAAATATAAAAGCGGAACCGATAAGAGAGGAAAGTTAGTTTATATTATAGAATTTGTAGAAAGAAAAAAGGAGCCGCCGGACATAGTTTAAGAGTTAGTAAACGGGCGGAATAGTAAAGGAAATAAACAAAAAGGACCGGAAATGGACAATGAGCACGAATATGATTATTCTAAAGTAAATAAATCTAATAAATTAAATCTGAAACTTCTATTTAAAACTTAAGACAATAAATTTAAAAATGAATGAATAATAATAAATGAAATGTTGCAAGTAATAATAATAACGTAGGCTTCGCAAAATAAAAGATTTTTTTTTCTCCACGCACATATTAATTAAGAAGAAATGCTCGTAAACAAACAGCTCAAATAAAAAAAAAAATCAATCAATAAAATCAAGTTAAATAAATGGGTCAAGTTAATGATGTAAAAGTAAAGTTGTAGGTTTAAATAAATGAAAAGATAACGGAATTTCTAGAATAAAATTAAGTTAGTCAAATAGATATTTGTATGATAATGAATCGCAATAAAGTAAAACAGTTTTTTTTTTTTTTCTGAGTACACGCACATTAAAATAAAATAGTTTTGAATACGTAAGTTAATAAAAGGAAGTAAATAAATGGTTTAAAGTAATCAAGTCCAATAAAATCTTTGTATAATAATAAAGAGCAGTAAAATAAGATAGTTTTTGAATATACGCACGATAATATATAAGTTAAAGTAATGGGTTAAAGTAATATTGTAATATAAATAAATATGTGTCCGTGATAGTTTCAAAATAATATTGTAGCATAAATAAATATGGATAATGTTCGTATGGGTTTAAAATAAGTATCGTAAAACTAAATATTTAAATAATGTTCATAATGAATTTAAAAATAATATAAATGAAAGTCAATCTAAGTTGTATTAGGAGCGTATAAGGGTTCGAATCTAAAGGGATGAGGGTAGTATTGAAATAAGTTAGATAAGGATTAAGTTTAAAGCTCTCGACTGGATAAATTCTAGTACCCGCAACGGATTGGCCGGGATCATTCCTCTTTTAAAAAGCGCACTGGCAACAACCAGAGTAAGTCATAAGTCACTTTTCAGGGGAGAATCCCCATATCTCGTACCTCGTTTTCCAAAGCGTAAGTCGGAAATGGACAGTTGAAAATTCCTGCCATTGCAGCTGCTTAGTCAAAGTCCGATCAAGAGAATCGGCAATCGTTTTCCAGGGCGTAAGTCGGAAATGGACAGTTGAAATTCCTGCCATTTGCAGCCACCTTTTCTTAGTCAAAGTCCGATCAAGAGAATCGGCAGCCGAAGCTTCGTTTATAAAAGATCCCTGTGCCACAAATTTAGTTTGTCCTCATGGTCATTATCCAGGACGAACATTGTAAGCAATGTTACCAGCATAGAAAGAAGAAAAGCATAATTGGAGATTGCCCTTAGCATGGAAAAGGAAAAGATACCAAAAAGCAAACTTAGAAAGAATAATAAATTAAGATTTAATGTTGTCAGAGATAAAATGGTCAAAAATGACGCATTTTACTCTCAAAAGGAAGGGCGGTGTAATGTACCTATATTGATATAGGCACATATAATTTTATCTAAAATTATATTATTAAAATAATCTTTCGTTAAAGAAAAACATAAAATTAAATGTTGAAGAGTTTATTCAGTTTGTTTTTGAAAAAGATAAAAATCAAATAGTTTTCTAGCGTTAGTTTTGAAATAAAAAGCTACAATTAATTAATCAAAAGGGGGGAGGGGAGTCTTGGTTTGAGAAATTAAACTAAGGGTTATAAAAGGAAGTAAAGAGTTTTTATTAGTATTCGTAAAAATATAATTTAAAAAGTTAAAACATACAAATCTCTTTTCATTCAAGTTTAATTAAAGAAAAAAATAATGTTAAAACTAATATATGTGCATATATATGTGCGATTGTCAACAATAGAATAAATGTTATTATAAATAAATGAAAGTTAAAGAAGATTATCATTAAAAAACACGGCAATGGCTATTAGATATTAATTAATATAAAACAATATGTTTTGCATGGCTATTACTAATTAAGCAATCTTCCAAAACACGTTTATCAAATGATTATCACTGGAATTTTGACAACAGATCTTTGAAGGAGATATTACAATGACAACACGTCGCAGGTATAAATAGACTTTTTTTTATCGGACAGTAGTCAGTTCACAAATTAGTTGAGTGAGTGCAGTTCACAAAGTAATTGAGTAGTGCTGTTCAGAAATTAATTGAGTCAGTTAAGAAACAAAATGCAGTGTTGAGAAGATTTTGGGAATTCACGCCTCTCCACAGCCTAAAAAGTCCGATGAAAACAGCAAGATCTGCCCGTGAAATAATGTCAACGTAACAACTTAGAAAATCTCCGTCAGTATTTAATTGTCTCCAATAGTAATAATCGTGAAAATCAGGAAACTCATCAAGGAAAAGTCCCAGCCGGCTGGTAAGCATTCATAATGGAAATATCCTCACCGAAAGCAGCCACCAAAGAGAACAAAATTCTACGTCTACATTCAAAAGCCTAGGTAAAAACATTTGCTTATTTCGTTTATACTGTAATAGCCATTGCATTGCATTAATTCGTACGAATCTTTCAAGAGTCTAATTATATGAACTCTATATCATACATAAATGAACTATTGATATGTGTGATTAAATTTCAAATGCTATGTAGTCCTTTATTATCATTATTATGTGTGTGCATGAGTTAATATGTGCGTGATCCTTATATCAATATTATTAGTCAAAGTAGATAAATTCCCAGTGTTCTGTTATGAAAATATTCAAGAATATTTAAACTATTTAGAATGTTAATTTAAAATATGCGTGTGTTTTATTAGAAGTATAAAATGTTTAAATTTAGTAAATAAATGTTAGTTAATAAATTATCTTTAAAATTAAACTTTATTTGTCGGTCAATTCTTTTTATCAATTCTTTTAACAAATTCTTTTATCAATTCTTTTAATCACTAATTAAGTATAATCTATTAGTGATTACAAATAGCTGAGCTAGTCATGGATTTAGGCGTTGAGTTAGTGGCCACTGTTCAAAGTGCGTTGTCTATTCTTTTAGTATTCTTTTAGAATAAGCAGCTGGCGCCCGTGGTTATACACAAACAAAAAAAGTGCTTTGGACGTGGTGTTCAACTCAACAGCCGAGAAGAAGCTATGTCCTGGAAATGTAACGTTAGTTATATACTTTATAGCTATCGTTTGGGCATACATACTCTCCGAGTATGTTCTTCTCTGCCTAAGAGACCGGTGTTTCGAATGCACACATTCGAACGTGGTTCAATATATATATATATTAACTAATTTAATTGCTACCAGCATGAAATTAAATATAACTTTCATAAATGGTAATAAATGCATAGTTATATTACATATATATAATTAACTAAGACTGAATTGGATAATAGGAATGAGAAATAACACGAAACCAGAATAAACTTAACATATATTTATTAAACAAATAAAACATCAATTAATGTGGGAAACGCATGCAGGCATTATAACATGAAGATTTAGCATATCTCCTTATTAAATCTTTAATTATCAATATGAAGATACATATAAAGAATCACTAAGCTGTGCCTAAATAAGATTCTGCCAATTCCTATTGAAAGTGGTAGCTACCGTTATAAATTTGCTGTATCAGCCTTAGGCAAAATATTTATTATCATTTCCTTTTAAATATTTTTATTTAAACATTTAAACAAATAATATTTTAAGCAAAATATTTATTGCGACATTATTACTTTAATAAAGTATGAGCGTATAATTCTGCTCAGAGTAAAGATTGAACTCAGAAACCAAAGGTATACATTTCATTTAATACTGAATAATTAATTAAATTATGGGACTTAGAATTGGCTATACGAGATCATCAACATGCTACAGCACTGGCAAATTACAATAACAGAGCACCCTGTGGATAGGTTAGAGTCAAGGGTTTTCGTGACAAACTCTGGTACCCTGGAACAGGTTGGGGTGGCTAACACAACTGCCAGTAATTAGACATCCAGTCTTACTAGTGTGCACCCCGAAAAAAGGTAAGATAGTGTGGTCTTTCTCGAAGTCCCATCTTTAGGAGAAGATGCATTGAGCGTGAATTTAATATATCTAATCTGCCAAGCGAAAGTATGACATTAATTATTACAAAATATGGGACAATAGCCTAATCAATATTACTATTATGAGCCAATTCTAACAACGTTATATAAAATCAAGCCACATTAGAGGGATAAAGAAAATATAATAAAACTCTAGTCTATAGGTTTCAATCTTTATATAGAAATTATTACGAGGGGGGGGGGGTATATTTGATCAACAGGCCAACTAATTACTGAATATACTTACATATTACTAAGACTAACACATGACTTTAATCTCAATAAGACGGAAATTTAACAGTAAGCCATAATACATTTTTAAATTAAATAAAATAATAGGAATTTGAACCAGTGAGTATGGAGAATGTCATTAAGAAACAGTTATGGGAAGATATTGGCAATTATATCTTCGAATACTTATTATGTTTAAATGCTCACTGCTTCGAAGCATTGGCATATAAGTAATAAAATAACAGTAAAGAAATATTATAGGCATAACCGTAGTGACAGATAAAGAAATGAGCGTAAGTTACATTTAATTAAGATATTTGTAAAGATACAGGCAAGTTATACAAATGAAATATTTATTTTAACGAGGAATTTATAATGAAACATTTATAAGGTTTAGAAAATTGCATTAGTTTATATATAGTTTACTAGCTTTAAACTTTTACGTAGAAAATTTGGATTTAGAAATAGTCCATTAATACAGAGCTCTGAGGATATAGATTGGCATTACCGATTATTTAGTTGCTGGACTGTATAAGCAGGTGTTAGCTTTCAGGTATCATGGTCTTCTAGAGCAAGCTGTTGCTGAACGGTTTCTTATGGAAGCTCCAGTGGTTGAAGCATCGGCTGGCAGTTGCATATCATTCTTTTTTATGGATTTTAGAAGTAGCCATCACCTTTCTCCAGTCAGATCTTTCAAAGATCAATCTGATGTGGATTCAGCATGGTGACACTCTTATAAAATTAATGACTTCTTCTTCAAGCTTAAAATGTACCCCATTTATACTTTTACTAGAAAAGAACCTGTTTCACTTGGAAACCCATTAACTCTATCTAAAATATCACACTAAATTGTAAGATTTCTCAATTTGATCAAAAATACTTTTGTTTGGGCTTCCATGATGCCGGAAATCCTCTTCCAGGTGTCAAACTAGTTTTGCTACAGCGGTTTTAATGACTATATTTTTGCTATAAACACATTTGTGTATAGCAATTATCAACTTTCTAACTTTGATTTAACCCTAGGTGCGGTGGACTTAAATGCAAATCTGTTTATGGCTAACTTTTTATTTTTAACCGATTTAACTAAAAACTTTTTGCTCTTTTATAAAATAAAATCACGCCACTCTATATGTATTATTATATAAGGTGAATCATACATCCACATACAAATTTGTTTACTAAATTTAATAAATTGACAATTCTACTATTTAAAATTATAACATAAATCATTATTTTATAAAATATCAAATTTAAACCATTATATTTGCTGTAACATCTAGCCTATGTATGTACAGCATTTATTCATGTGCATATATAATGCTGCGCACCCATCCATGATAAAAGAATTTATACGTTTATTTATCAAAATATGGATTTTAGTAGGATTTGAACTCAGCACATAGGTTTGGTGGTTAAACTAAAATGTGCAACAAGAAGGGCTTGAACCTGACTGTTGCAATATATTGTAGTTTAAATTTTTGATTTTTATTACAGTTTCTTATGTGCTTGATTGTTCCATTCTTTTTATTTTATGCTTAGATTATTATTTTTTTAAATTAAATATATAAAGAGCCTACCCCACATGATTTGGTGCTGTAATAAAGTGACAGAAAGTCCATGGATTACAGTTCAGATCTGTCTTTTCCAGCTCTAACTTTTTATAAACTGCCAATCAATAAACCATTAAATTATAAATAATAAATACTCTTTAATTAATTGTTCAGGAAGTCTTGTTACATTTGAGTAACCACGTAGCAGAATAAATATAGTTGGGTGTTCTTTTAATACACGATCTCCACCATTTTGAATTTCAAAAATGACCCAAAATGTCATCTGACACATCTAACTGATAAAAAGTATGCGAAAACACAAAAAATGTAGAACTTGATGTGTCAGACGATGTTTTGGGGCACTTTTGAAATTCAAAAGGGTGGAGATCGAATATTAAAAGAGGACCCATAATTTTTACATTCAATTGACTATAAAAAGTCCTTCACCAACTGAAATTGATCTAGGAATCTTTATTTTGTATGTACTTCACTCTGCCACAGCTCTTATTGCATAGAGCAGTCTTTCAAATTTTTTAGAAGATAATGAAAATCATAGATTATGAGTGTATATTCAAAAAAGTGCACAAGAAAAAAATCAGTCAATTTACTTTAAAAAAGCTATTGTGTGTTATTTATTTATAAATATTGGAAGATAGATTAATCATTGGTATGTAGATAATGTGAAAACATAGTAAGCAGAATGTATTTGTAGAGTATGAACTGCATTTCTGCAACAATGTGAGATTTTGTATACGTTATTAATATGGATATATATTAACTATTGGTTAGATTTTATCTGAACTTTAACTTGAAGCACTTTGGTGTATGAGAATAACACATTATTGGAGTTATTTAATTATTAGTGTGGAGTGTTTTGTTTTTTTTAATTTTAATAATGTTACAAGTTTGTGTTGATAGTCAAGATAATTAATTGGAAACAATAGAGTTTAGTAACATTAGAAATTGTGCAAAGAGATGTTGTATTGCCATTCAATCTAAAGAATGGCCTTGATTTCTGGGATTAATTTAGCAGATAAATAATTAAAACAGGCAAATCTCTCTATACATATTGCCACTCAGTGCAAGCCAGAGTAATCAATGGATGTCAGAAGTTTTGTGCATAAAATCCCCATCTAGTGCCTACTCATCCAATATCCCCAGACTTGCTTGTGGCCTTCGTCAGTGAGGAGCCTTGGATCTGAGAGCACTGGCTTGCACTGAGTGGCAATACATATCGAGAATTTTGCCTGTTTTAATAACAGTTAAGAGCAAGCATAAGAAATGGTGATCATGTGATGTTTATCAGATAAATAATTGTTTACAAGATAGTAAACAATTTAGAATTGACTTAGCTATTGGATTGTGTCAAATTTACAATGATTTTGACAAGTTACGTTGAAGCATGCCATGGTAATTACATTAGCAACATATTTCATAACATGCAATTGTGATTTTTACAATGAACACATTAATTGTAAAATCTGATTGAACTCAGATTGACTTGGAATTTTTATTTTGTGATAATATATAAATAGCCATACCTCAACCCACTCTGGTAATCTTATTTATTTTCCTTTTCATTATTGTTTGTAATAAATTAGCAAAACATTTTTGCATCCAAAACTGAAAAGTTGTTGTTGTTGTTGTTGTTGTTGTTATTATTATTATTATTATTATTATTATTATTATTATTATTATTATAACTATCATCATCATCATCATCATCATCATCATTATTATTATTTGATAATTATCTTTAGTTAAATTTATCTGAAAATTAATTGCATTCCATTGTGCTACGGAAAGTGTTCTAAGGCTCTTCTTATCTTGATTTGAACTCTTTGTCATGGATATGGAAGTAGATATATTAATCAATATACCATAAAAACATCTAACAACAAGTAATGCTGACTATAGGTTTAACTACCAAGAACCTGTAGAAGATGCTGATTGGATAATTATTTGATGAAAGAGGATTGGTTCCTAATATTTCTTCATGGTGTTTTATTGTTTGATTAATGATTGGTATTAGTAGTTTCACATATTGTATTCAGGAAGATTAAAACTAACTTATTTTGATGCTGTTATAGAATGGTTCATTCAATAAAAAACAATATACTTAACAATTTTGCCAATTGACTGTTAATAAGGGTTTAAAGATTTTGCTACTTTATTTTACATGTAGCTATGAGTAGGTAGTTACATATTAAGTGACCAATAATTGTAAAGGTTAAGATGATTATGGAACACATATTTGGAAGAAAATTTTTAAGATTAATCATAATTGAAAAAAAAAAATGTTAAAGTTTCATTCAGACTAGGAGAATAACAGACTGGACTGCTGTTATCATACAAAGAACACTTTTTAACAATATATATATTTAAAAAGAAAATTTTAAAATTCTAATAATAAATTTAAAAAATCATCATTTAATGACTGTGATTTTTCTACCATCATTAATAAGTAAAATAATTCGTGAATTTAAATTATTTTTGACACTTAGTAGATTGAATTTGGACAGTTTATTTGAAATGGTATTATGCCACATCACATGGAGATTATTTTTGATCAATAATATTTAAAAAAGAAAAACAATGTTATTATAAAATCAATCAGCTGTTTTCTAATACACTGTGTGTACTGTTGTTGAATTATGTGAAATATTTAAAATTTTAATAAAAATAATATTTCTAATATTTTTAAAATGTTAATAACTTTTCTTTTGGAGAATTATAATCAAGTTTTAAAATTGCTAATTTACTATTCTTATTAATCTCTTTTTTTAAGTGTTGTTCAAAAACCAAAACATCTTTTATTAGCATGTGTGCATGTTTTGACATTAGAAAATGAACAGCATAAAATTAGAATTGTTATTTAATCTTTCACTGTTTAGCTAGAGAGAAAATAGTGAGTGAATTAATAACAAACTAACTTCAGAATTAGCATATGAAATCTTTCAGCTAAGAAAACTGCAGTCAAGTCTGAACCCAGATCACCTTTCCAGAACATTCAGTTTTAAAGGCTCATTACTGGAATGCTGAAAAAAAAAAGTCAATATTTATGAATAAAAGAATTTCAGTTGAGCATTAAACCAAGTTTTAAATAATGTTCCTTTTAATAAAAGTGAAACTGACTTAAATTAATTATATGAAGTTCCATCCTACTTCTGATAGTGAACTTAATTTTTCTTCTGATTGCCTGAACTGTCAAACTGAATGATAATGTTTGATTTAATTAAATTTTGCATTTTATTTATTTCAAATTATAAATAAAATATGTACTTTTACTTTTTTTTAAATTTATTGAAATACATAATCGTTTTACATATTTTATTATCTTTTTTTCCCCAAAATATTATCTAGAAAGCAGACTTTCTTACTGCTATAAATGGCAATATATTACTTCAATGTTTTTTATAGCATGCAAATTTGTAGCATAAATATTAATTTTTTTAATATATATTTACGATTCGAAATTATCTAAAATATAAATCAAATTCCCAATATACACTTATCTACATGTGGAAGTTTGGTTGATCAGTAATGCCTTCTTTTTCATTATTTCTTTTTGAACAGATTGTTTTTATATTATTTTTTACTAACATGCCATCATCAGATTTTCAATGATATTGATGGCTGAAGAGTTGGAGAATGGAGAAGATTGAAACCTGTCCATTAATGTTTGAAGATTTGCTATCTTAATATAAACCAAGTACTGATTATATGTGTGTGTGGGAGATGATTATCTGGATCAACTGATGAGTGCTTGTTCAGCACAAAATTATATATTGGAGATATAATCTTTTCCACATGTGTGTGGCTATGTGTATCAGTTGTATAGGATGGAATGGATGACTTAAGGGAACTTGAAAGTCCAAGTTCAAATTGCCTCTAATTAGCTAAAGAATTATATTATACTTTGGTACAAAGTTGATTGCTATTGGTTATATTTTGGCTATATGAAGCAAATGACTTAATAGATTTACAAGGGAGATCAAAGAAAAGCATGCATAATATTGACAACTTTTCAAGCTGATTCTTATGATTTGAAAAAGCTGAAGCTCTGAGGAAAGTATTTGTTATTGCACTGAAACATCAGCTATTTAGCTATTATATTTTTATTATGTGGAATCTCCTATGAAATCATCATTTATCTGTGAGAATATTAGAATTAATATATAATAACAGAGGCCCACATACACAATGATGATCAGACCACCTTTCATCATGATTGTAACTAACTTACTATCTCAATCATTAACTGTGATGAGCATGCTGTGGGACCTTATCAGCTTACAACTTATTGTTGTTAATGTTAATCCCACATGATAATATTTCTTTCTCATTATATGCATATGATCTCATGCTACCTAAGTATGCTAGAATATTTATTAGTTTTGGCTAGTTATATTTTCAAAGACCAGAATGGCACCATTATCAACCTCGGTTTAAACCTCTACCCTTTGAAGATATTCTGTTATTTCTGGATCATAGCTCTAGAGATTTATGAAACTCACTAGTAATGTTACACTACTTAATTAACTTGATGAATGCACAAATGAAAAGTGAACAAGGCAAAACAGATGTAGCAATAATAATAACAATTTTTTTTTCCATAGTAACATGCAAGTGGTCTTTTCATTCTCTAAAACAATTGCTATTATCGATCTTGACGTAGTAACAACAATATTGCATTATCTTTTGTTTTTAATTAAGTAAATATACATAATATATATATATATATATATATATATATATATATATATATCCCAGATGCCATGTCAAGATGAAATTATATGCATGAAGAAAAATATATATATATAACATATTAAAAGAAAAAAAAAAGATAATGCGCACATAAAAAAATTTCAAAATATGAATACATACCTTACTCTAAGGTAAACATAATATATAGAGTAGGTGGATTAATATCAAGAAAAATTGATATTTACTGAGAGAAAGAAAAAAAATTATATCTGTTTATAAATAGAATGACACAATAAATATTTACTCTTACATTTAAGTCTTTGTATTTTGTTCTTAGAATGTTGCTTCTTGTTAGAAAAAAAAATACTTCAAATCCTTTGTCAAGCATTGGTGGTCAAATGGTCAGCACAGCAGCCTTACAGGCAGTTGTCCCGGGTTCACTTCCCTGCTGATGCTTTGACACATGAAAAAAAAATCCTAGTGAAGATCTTTTATTGTAGTTTCTTATCAATTCTCATAGTTTTAAGCTGAAATAGAACAGTTCAGTAATAGGTAGTTGAAGTACCTGTATCATTTGTTCTTGGAGTTTGAAATGCATTTTTAATCAGCCAAATTTTTATCCATGTAGTTTCAGAAAAAATTGTGAATTCTGACAAGTTTAGTAAAAATAGGTCATTGTAATTCTTCCATGACCGATTTATAGTTTGCCAGGTCCTTGTTTTTCTTTTTCTTCTCTTGATAAGACACACTTAAATATTTATGTATAATAGAGCTGGAATAAAGAAATTAAGTTTGTTTTTCTTCATGTTAGATTATGCAGCCTAAACATTTCATTTTTTTCTTCCATGGAGCATGATGCAGTCAGGGATGAACTGCTAAAATTTTCTCAGCAAGCCTTTTTTTTTTTCAGAATTTAGCTTATGTGTGTGTGTGAATCCATTGTGAATTTGATTATAACACATTCTTTCTGACTTTAGCATCTATATATGGAGTCCAGCCAACATGAATATATTCTGCTTGTGAAACATCCTCTGCCAAAATGTATAGTGAACTAAATTTACAGTGACAGCCTTTTATTTTTATAGCTTATCAAACTCCATTACCTCAATCCAAACTTTATAAAATGTTTATTAATAAACATCATAATTAAACACCTATCTTAAAATCATTGTCAATGTCTGCATTTTAAAAAACACTGGAAAGAAAAGGTGATGTTGACTAATCACAATTGGAAAAAAGGGAAAACAAATATATATTTTAGTACCACAAACTTTGAAATACCACATTTTTATAAATTGAAAATTAGTGCAAATGCTACCATGTATAAATCATCAAAACATCATACGATCACCATTTCATATGCTTACACAGGCTGTTAATAACTAGCAAACTCTCCATACAGTAGTGCCATAAAATTTAAGCCTTTGTATGAAATTCACAAGCTAGAAACTAATCTGGGGATACTGGATGAATAGGCAATAGATATGGGTTTATGCACCAATCTTCCTGCATCCATTGATTATGAAGGTTTGTAGATGATAGCACTAGTGTATGGAGAGTATACTATTGTTATCTATCGTGGATAACTTTTATAAAACTGCTTTTCTCCCTCTTTTTTTTCCAAAACTAATTTTTTCAATGCTAAGAAGTTTTTTTTGACTACCTCACACATACCAGAATAAACTGTTTATGTAGTGAGGTTTTAGAATTAAATCATTATTAATTAGCATTATACACTTTAACACTTGATCTACTGAGAGTCTTAATAATTAACAAGCTGTTAATTATTAGCTTTTAAATTTGATATTCACATTTAATGTGAGTTGTCATGGTTTATAAGATTGTTAATTTATTTTATAAGTGCTACATTTTTTGTACTTACTCATTCAATAATAATGCCTTTAGATAAATAATTTAATGGTTACCACTAATCATTTATTAATATATAATTATTATAATATATTTATATCATATATAAACATTAAACTTAATTAAAGATTAATAGATCTATTCTTTTTAAATGCAGTCCATGATATTATTAATTCAACTCTACCCAATTTCCCCCAATGTGTAGTATCCTAAATATAATTTAAAACTTTGTTGTATATAAGGTTACTGAATAGAGAATTTGCATCTGTGAAGATACTTTCTACAGCTTAGCTTAAAGATAGCATCAATTTTATTTTACTAATTGTCTTGTATTAAAACTTCCATATTTCTTTCTTCTTTTATATCATAGTAAAAAAAAATTAAATAATTATTCAACAAGCCTCACATACACTTGTTGAATGTGAACTGTTTGTGTTAAACTTTCCACATATGCTTTACTTATACAGTTTCATTTTATAATTGCCTATCAAGTTACATATATTTTTTTATGAACTGTATTATATATTTATAAGTTCATTATATTCTGTTATAAGTGTATCCACTAAAATTCTATCAATTTTAATGAATGTTAAAAGTTAAATTGAAGGAGTAAATGAAAACTACTCATTATTTTTACTAATTTACGTTAACTAACTCATTGAGACAAAGGTCCTTAGTTAGAGATAGTACTATCTGATGTTCATTTTCGTTTGTATTTTTATAGCTATCTGCAGTGATTTTTTGCTAAATTGTTTTTTTTAAAAAAAATAGCAAATCTTCTAATTAACAAATATTGATTCATTAATTTAAAAAAAAACTATAGAAATCAGTATGTTCCAATAGTGAATAAAGATTTGATTAATTCTTTATTCTCAGATTTTGGAATCATTTGTGAGGTTACTTCAAGATTTTTGGTATAGTGAAAAAGTTGATTTTTTGCATACTTTATTAAAGATTTCTGATTATTTTCACATAATAATTTTATAATAATTTTTTTTTTTTAAAAAAAAGTTAACATGATTTTATATGTACATGTTTTATTTTTAAAAATAGAAGTTAACCAATTGTAGCATACTACTAATAAATAAAGAATATGATAATCATGACTTATAAATCTGATTACTAATGTGTTTACTGACAGCATAGTAGGTTATTTTAGACATTTTAAAAATTATAAATACAATTTAAATTCTAAAGCAGAATTTTATAGATTTATTGAAACTTCATATTTATTCATTTTTGTTTTAACTGATATACAGGCTTATTATATACCTGCATCAATATATGTAATATATAGGGTATATGAGCACAGACTTTTACACAACCCACCACTCTCCACTCTATCTCATAACACTGATACACTTGAACACATATATGTTGAAAAGATAATCACCAATATACATATTTCATGCTAAACCAGCAATCATCAGTTGGTCCAGATTATCATCTCTAACCATATATGCAATAAATGCTCAGATATATATTAAGATAGCCAATATTCATACTTTAATGGACAGGCTTCAATCCATTCCACACTCCAACTCTTCAACTGTCCATCCAATTGAAAATCTGATGATTGAAAGCTCAAAGGCCATCCTGAGGCTGAGATTCTCATCACATCCATGTTGACCTAAAGTCAATCTGATCCCTCATATACAGGACATAATCCATTTAATACATATATGTGGAATGGGCAGGAGTCACTTTCTTGACTGATTTTCTTCATACCATTCATTGAGAAAAAACTCCATTGTACTCTTTGTATATTTAGTTTATTATTAGTTTTTCAATATTTCCAAAATTCATATATGGTTTTTTAGAATACTTTTTGTTTGTAAATTTGTATTTCAAACAATTTATTGATTTCTAATATAAAATAATGATTTGATCCTAAAATCAAATGTTGACTATTTACAAGAAGTTTCATCATAGAGAACAATGTAAAAATGTCAACATACTGAAGCCTTAAATTACCATATTTAAAATTTGAATTTTTCATTTTGTTTCAAACATTTTGCTCCAATATCTGTGTTTAAAATTTTGATTAACTTAATTACTCTTCATCCATAATTAATAAATTGTTGCTGTGTGAATAAATTGTTTTATCATAAATAAATTATCCATGAATGCATCAAATGAACTATTAGAAAATAATTTCTTGGGAAGTGTACTAATAATATATTTCATTAAATTATTTACTATCCTGAATGTATTTGTTTGCTATTTGACTGTGTAATGGAAAGGAAATGTTTAATGCAATTCAGATATTACTTAATATGTCATAAGATATGTGGTTTTTTTTTAGTGTCTATAGTTCCAAAAAGAAAAAATGAAATTATTCTTGATATTTAACATGTCCAGATAGATAAAACACTATGTAATTTATTTTGGTTATCATTATTAGTCTATTACAAGGTTAGTGGCTTAAAATTTCATTGAGGAGTCCATTCTTATTTGGAGATGTTGTTCAATTTACTATGTCAAATATATTTTTTTATTAATATATTTTTTGGGGTAGGATTTAAAATTCCAGAAGGAAGATATTAATTCTTATTCACATTATTTTGAACATTAGAAATAGATAGACAGCATTTTTGATCTCTTCTTGATACTCTTAACATGTATCTTTCTATATTTCTTTAAGTGGTCTAAAGTCTCTGTATTGCTCTTCTATTAAGTGTCCAAGTCTCAGATCCATAAGTAAGAACTGGTGAAACACATTTATTAAAAAGCTTCTTTTTCAAACACATAGTCACACTTCCTTTTAATATTAAGTTATTTCTACCAAAAGCACTCCAACAAAGTTTAATTCTATGATTAATTTCATTCATATTGTTTTCATCTGTAGTAATAATCTGATCATGGTATTTGTAGTTGTTAACTTCTAACTCATAATAATCATTCTTTGTATTCACCTTTTGGGAAAATCCATTGAACATTACTTTAGTCTTTTTAACATTTATCTTTAGTCCTACTTTCTTACTTTTATCTGATAATTCTTGCAACATTTTCTGAAGCTCTGAAGCATTATTTACATAAACAACTACATCACCTGAAAAATCTAAATGATTTAAATAATCTTCATTTATTTTTACTCCTTTCACTTCCCATTTTAGTTCACAAAATATTTCTTGCAACACAAGTTTTGGAGATATAAAGTCACCCTATCTTACACCATTTTCAATATTAATCTTTCTAGTATCATTATGTAATCTAATTGTTGTTGTTGTTTTTTATAAATATTCTTCAGAATATGACAATATCCTGGGTCTATTCTTAATGATCCATTGCTTTAATCACTGAAGAAATGCTTATAGAATCAAATGTCTTTTCATAATCTACAAATCCAAGGCATAATGGCAATCATATTCATTGGTGCTTTCTATAACATCTTTCAATACTTGGATACTAAAATCACTTAAATCCAGCTTGAACTCTTGGTGGGTGGAAATCCAAAGTTCTCTGTAGACGAGTTGTAATTATCTTAATAACAATTTTGTATGAAACTGATAAAAGACTGATAGGTCTATAATTTCTCATGTCTTCTTTATCACATTTTTTGTATATTAATATTAATACTGCATTCTTCTAATTACTTGGTACATCTTTATCATTTAGTCATTTGGTATATAACTTTGCCAAAAAAAAATTCTATTTCTGTACCTGCTTCTTTTAGTATATTGATTATAATTCAATCATTACTGGAACTTTTCCTTTCTTTATAAATTTAATTGCATGTCTCACTACTTCATTTAAAATATTTGGCAATTCAGAAGATATAATAGATTTAGGAGATACTTGTTCTTTATTACTATATAATTTTTGATAGAATTCTTCTATCAATTTCATGATGTATCTCTTTATTTAGTAATAGTTCCTTCTTTTTTTATGCAGATATAAATTTCCTATCAATATCAACATGTTTTTTTTACAATCTTTGAGACTTTTATTCTTTTTTTCTTATATCATTATCAATTGTTTTTCACACCATTTTACAAAATTTGAGATATTCAATTCTTCTTAATACATCATTTTTATATATCATATTTCTTTCTTTCTTCATAAATTCTCTATTCTCAATAGAAATTTTATTGGTCAATTGCTGCTTTTTTTTTACCTGCTATCTTTGTTGTAGTTTTTAAAAGTGTATCAGTTATTTTCATATTAATTTCATTCAAATCTGAATGATGTTCAAAATCTATTAATACTTGAAAATGATTTGCAAGTTCTAATTTAAATTCATTAGAATATTTCTGAAGATTAGGAATGTCAACTGTAAATATTGTTTTTCCTAATCATTTTTGTCTCTCTAGTTTTGCATTAACACATATCTTACATCTTATTAATTAATGATCACTTTTTGTGTAGAATTATTAAGGACATTACAATCTTGAAATATATATTTTCTGTTAATCAAAATATAATCCAATTCTGTGGTACCTTCATTTGGATGCAGCCATGTCCATTTCCTTTTAACAGAAAACTTAAAAAAAAAGAATTTATAATGTAGTTTTTCTTTTTCTGCTAACTCCATAAGTCTCTATCCTCTCTCATTTCTATTAACATAACCAAAATTACCTACAGCACTTTCATCTTTCATTTGTTTACTAATTCTAGCATTAAAGTCTTCCATAACAATTTTAAAATGTTTACTCTGATCAAAAGCCTTTTTACATCTATATACAAATCTTCTACTAATTCATCACTATGAGAACTTGTTGGGGCATAACTCTGAATTATCTGCATTTGGTATCTGCTATTAAGTTGAATAACTATTTTTTTTACTCTGCCTGATACACCATCAATCTCCACAATATTATTCTTCCACTTTTTATTTATAATGAATCCTATTACACTGGTACTTCCAATATTTGTGCATTTATAATAGAGTACATGTCCACTTTTTAAATCTTCTCTTCATTTTTTTTTCTATTTTCACAAAGTCCAATAATGTCCCATTTAATATGGCAGTTAATTAGCTAAAGAAAATGTCATCATCAAATGGCAGCCTGGTCTATAATCGGAGGATTCTTAATACCCTCTTCTTTCAGCCAGAAATTACTGCCTTGGCTGGTGAATTTACAGACTCCTGGTGATAAGGGCCATGATTTATTTTTGTCATGATTATATATATATATATATTAGAAAAGATAATCCATTTACCCATAAATTCTTTCAGCCTTATCAGGCAACTGAGAAGAAGGACCGTGGTGTTTTTTGATCTGAAACTTAGAGGTAAAAAGCTAATAAATTCACCATGCTGGCTAATGTATGTTGGTGAGTAGCCCATCCATGTTTGTATTCTATATGAGAGATCACATAGTACTAACAGCTGTACTGACAGGAATGTAAGGAGTGAACATTAGGAATTGTCCTGATCAGTTCCTCTAAGGTCTCCAAGAGGAATCAAAGGATCTTTTTTCAGTTAACAGCAAACTCCTTTCTGCAACCAGATAGAATATTATATATCTGTATTTATATATTGGACTATTTTCAGTATCTAATATAAGCATTGAATGTCTTCAGAAAAATTTAACTTTATTTAAATATTCCAATACATTCAAATGTTAGTAATAGCACACATGTTACTTACTATATGCACAATGTTTGCAGAGGTATTATTCTCCTCTCTTCTTCAGGTATTACTGACCTGACAGCAAGGAAATCAAATCTAGATCCTCAGATTTTTGAGTACTGAGTTTTTAGGTTAACACTCTAACCAATTAACCATTCATTCAAAGGCAACAATAAATTGAAATTTCATATATTTATTTATAAGTTTCCTCCTGATTTCTCCACATTTTCCTAAGAGCAAAGTTGATTAGTGGTTTGCATACATTATGTATAGTCACATTAGATTGACTTATGGGATTGTTCACCATTGTCAAGTGATCAGCTTCTTTAAATTTTTTTGTACTTTTATTTTCTATCCAAGGAGGAACCTCATAGATAAATATGTTAAATTTCTACTGCTGTTGCCTTTGTTAGGATGGCTCAGTTGGTTAGAGTATTACCTTAAAATGTAATGTTCAAGAATCTAAGGGTCCAGGTTTGATTTCTTTGCTAGTACTGTCACTAGTCAGACTAGCAACACCTGAGGAAGTGAGTAAAATAATACCTCTTGAAATTTTGTGCATATACTAACCTATTTATTATTACTAACAGATGAATATATTTGGAATAATTTAAATAAAGTTCTTATATTAGATCATAGAAATAGTCGAATATATAAATACAACTAAAATGCTATCATCAGAAAAGTGGATTATATACTTCTTTATGGATCTCAACCACTAATTAATGTAGCATCACTTATTTTAATGATTAACACATTTATGACTCTCCCAATCTCCATTATTCTGCAAGCACAACAAGCTGCTATCACTACATGCAAGGATCTCATGCTGAAGTGATTCATGCTATCGTCTGGGGTTTGAATCCAAAACATTTACAGATTATTTTATAGATTATTGAGAAATTTTTATATGAACTCCAGATTTCCTCATGATGCTGATCCATAATCAATCTATCTAGCTGTCTATTATTATTTGGTATCTATTTTTAGATGAATATGCAATCTTGCTGAATTCCAAATATATAGACATTGTCTTTTTTTTGAACAAGACATCAGAATTGAAAAGAGAATATAACTATATGTATAATGTATTATTTTATATTAGTGAACAATAAGTGATGTTTTTACTCTCACTTGGTTTTAAAATTATCTGAAATATATATAAACCTTTATGTATATTTTGTCAGTAACTATTTGATGATGTTTGTAAGCAGTATTTACTTCAAAAAATAAATTTATCTATTTATTTGACATGTAATTACATTTTTAAAACTAAAACTTATTAAGTCTTTGATATATTTTTAGATCATAAACTTAAAAAGTACAGTGATTTTTTTTCTATATTAATAAATGATTATAATCCAAAAATAAAACAAAGTCTTTATTGTATGATGATATTCGATATCAATCAAAATATTATAATTTACAATATTTAAAATGCCAAAATGTAACAGAATTAAATATTTTTTTTTATCTTTAATTTAAGTTTTTTTTTTTTTTTTTAAGAATCATTTGCAATTTTTAAATGGAGCAAAGACATGAATGATTAAATAAATTGAAAAGATGGAAAATTAGGGTCAGCAATACCGAAATATTGATAAGTATTTTTACGAAGAGATTATTTGTTAAATATATATATATATATATAACCATATAGTCAGTCAAAAGACTTGTGGTTTAGAGTTGTGATCTTTCAGCTGTGAGAGATTCAAATTTAGGCCAGGTAATTTTTTTCCATCCGGTTTAACATCTAATGTTGATTAAAAAATGACTTTCAACCTATTTTTCCAGAGTTTATTATAAATCTCTTGAATCTCCTTTTCAACATTGTTTTAATGAGGGTTTCTGAAAAGCTTTTAATATATATATAAACTTTTTTGCTTAACATGGTCAGTTGCTTAGGAACAACAATTCCATTCAATTAACTAAACTGAGTTTTCTATACACTCCTCAGTTGGCAATCAATCCAAATATAATCAAGCATATATTTAAAGTTAGAGGAATTATAAAGAATACTTGTAATAATTTTTGGAAGGATGAAGAAGAAGAAAAAGTTATAATTATTATTTATTAAAAGAGTTTTTGACAGATAAGGCAAGGATTAGAAAGACTTGGATTTGATTACTGAATAATAAGAATTAATTTGCTTTTTGGTAGATATTTAATGGCATTGATGATTTACAAAATAAGCTTTTTTATAAATTTGTATTTTTAATTATTCTACAATCTATTAGAAATTATTCAGATGAATAAAGGGATATAAATTAAAATAATCTTTAAATATCTAATTGTCACACAAGCATCTTTTCAGAATCCATCCAAAGAGACGCAATTCCTATGGAACTCAAATGCTGGTTGGTTAAGATTTATGAATTTTATTTGTTGTTTCATTCACTAAATAAGATATAAACAGATAATTATTTAGTGAAAAATAGTAAAGTTAGCCATTAACCAGCCATCTTAACATCTTAGAAAATTTTCAAATTTTAACTGGCTTATATTCAAATCTCAAAACATAGCATAATATAGATGGGCACATTAACTATTCCCTTATGAGGATCTTGTAATTCATTTATGTTAATCAAGTAGGCATGATGAGTTTATTTTGTAAGTAGTATACAGGTTAAGTTTCATCTTAGTATTACTTATTTAATTAAAAAAATGATAACTCATGAATCATAACAAAAACAAATGTCAGCTCAATATTTTACTTTTAATATAATTTAAAATTTTAATTGGGTACTCAAATTTCACATGGTGTTTTGAAAAAACTGATCATATATTTTATTTTTGTTATTTATTGTCATGATTTTATATCTGAAATATATGTTTTAATTTTTCTGACTGAGTTTGGCTGGAGTAATTTATGGGTAACTGACAACATTTGGTCCTCATTAGTGACAATTTATTATTTGTGGAAAGTAATGAACTTCTTCTAGAAAAGGATATAATTTGTTTTATACAATAAAAAATTCTTATGCAAAGGTTGGAATATTTTTTGCTAGTTAGGCTGCAACAAATTCAGATAGGCATTCAACATTAGTTTATAAATGAATATTTACTCAAAGAGTAAAGTAAGTCCTAGATACTATGGATCACTCAGATAATTTTATCTTGACTATAAAGAAAATCATGATTGAAATGTGAGACAACCTTCATTAGTATTCAAGAAAATGTCACATGATTATGAGTACTGGACTCATAATTTATATATATTACAATTTACAAATTCTGATTCAATAAAAATCGCATGCATAAGAAAGGCAGTCTATCCAATTTATGTTTAAAGATTATTTTAAAGTCATTCTAAAGAAATGCAATATTGATTACTTTCATTGGAAAAATATGAATAAGGATGCAGTGAAGAATAGCAATTAAGCAAAGTATGAATTCTTTAAAAAAAAAATTTTTTTTAAGTGTCATAGCATCAGCCGGGAAGCAAACCCACTAACCTGGGACAACTGCTTATAAAACAGCTGTTGCTGACCTCTCGACCACCAATTTTTGATTTAAAAAATTTTTTTTTTGCTGTTTGCTTTCAAAATAGCAAATTATTATTTCATGAATTGTTTTGCATAATCAGTGTAAAATTCATCATTTTTTTAATTCTTTTTTTTAAAATCTATTTTCTTGATTTTAAAATGGCCATACTCATATACAACTTGTCTTAAAGTAAATAAAGAATTTGTTGCTTAGGAAGTTATATGATGTTCAAGCATCATAATTGTCAGAGCCAAAATGCAATATTTGGACTTTTTACATCTCAAATTCATTATTTTATCAAACATGAAAAGCAACTGACTCCTAATGATGATTTTGAATGGTATGAATATTTAGTTTCGTATTTCACCCATAATTGTATTATTACAACTAAGATTTCACTTTAAGTAGTCAAAATGAGTCATATATCACATGACCCTATTTCTTAAGCTTGTAAGTTATAAACAATGAGGATTGCCAATTCCTCTACAAGCTTTATGATAAATGCTTAGCCAGCACTTAAAATATCTCTGTCAGGAACCCCTCCTCACACCCTGAACATGATTTCATGCTCTGGCACTCCTCAGAGAGGTGTCAGGGTAGGTTCAGACACTAGATCTAAAAATACCAACCCAAAGCCAAGCACTTATCTAAAAGTTATCTATTGAGTAGAAAATCTGAAATTTTCAGACATCAATATGTCTTCAAACCCAGCTATCCAACTCAAATAGCTATATGTGGCTGATAGATCTTCAGCCATACCATATATTAGTAACATTAGCAATATAAAATTGCATAAGACTTATGGCAGAGACTATAAATAGTCAAAATAAGAGTCATATATCACATGACTCTATCTCTTAAGCTTGTAAGTTATAAACAATGAGGATTGCCACTTTATTTTTTAATAGTGTTTAATTTTGTTTTGATTGGTTAATACAGAATATTTATTTATGGATAATTTTCTTCTATATATTTCAACACCTATTGTGCAAATTCAATATTATATTTAAATTTATCAATATTTCTAATAAAATTGCAATGTTTAAGCAAAAAGTTGTATTTTTACCTTAATTTAGTTATGGTCTTATTAAATAATAAAATTACTATTTTATTAATTTTATAATTTTATTGTACTATTTTATAATTTAAAAATGGGACTCTCCTGTGATGAGTTAAATAGATTTGTACAATTGAATATTTGATTATAACATCAGGCACACAATAAACTCAAGCCCTGATTTAAGCATGGTCTGTAAGAATTGGTGTATATAGAATGTATGCTCTAAACTTAAGTGATTCACTTAAGTTTTTTAAATTCTTATGGAGAGTGCACTGAGATTTATAATATTTAAGAAATAGCGCATTATCGGAGATGTTTGGAATATTTTACTAAAGGTAATTTATTTTATTTTATTTTTTTCACAAAATACTGGAAAAAAAAATCAATCGTTTTGTTGGGGTTTTTTAATATTTGGGATATGAATAGAATGAAACCTTATTAAATCTGATTACATTTTAAGGATTTTATTAAATAAAAATGCTATATTTAAAGTTTTTTTATTAGTCATTATTTATCAGAAAACATCAATCACGTTCTATGCCTGGGTAACCAGTTTGTGGCTTAATTAATTAACCACGTGCTGCTATCTGGCGTATAATGTGGGTTCTATAGATGTTGGCTGAGCTCTTAAAATCTCAAAATAAAAATTGTTAATTTTATTGGTTTACATATTTTTTTCTTTATTTTGACCAGATATTTTAGTAAAAAAAAAATTAATTAAAAATATGTTTTTACCACTTTTTTTTTCATATTTAGTAATCACATTTAATAGTAATGAAATGCAAATTTGCATTTGTTCTTAACTGTTTTCAAAATTCATTATTATTTTTAAATGCTCAATATGGTTAAAATAATAATAAGTAAGATTTTTAAAACATTTGTTATATATGTGTACAGTATTTGGTAATTCTTGCAACTAATACAAATTAACATTTAAAAATAACATATATGAATATATATTATTATGTATTTGTAGTTATGAAAAAGTTTTATGTAAAAATATGCATATAATAATAAAAATGTATGTTGCATTTATTCATGTTTTACCATGCTCAAATACCTGAATTTTATCATATATGATCGTTAAATAAAATAAATTCTGTGCTCACTTCCATTTTATTTTATTAAAACAATTTTCAGTTGTTTTTTTTATATTATCAAATGTGAATATTTATTTAGTTATGTAAAAATTTAAAATGATTAGAGCTTTTAAATAACACATTGCAAAAGCTTATCCAAAAGCTTTTATGAAAAAATAAATGAAACCATAATTCATTAAACTTGCCACTTGTGAAGTAATTAAGTAGTATTTCATCTTGTTTTATTTTTCATTTAAAAATATCTAAAATAGCCATTTACCAAATAATGTTAAATGCTTATCAGGGATGGCTATGGATTATTTATAAGAAAAAAAATCCTAAGCCTTGCAGGAATTTAAAAGTTTTCAAACTATAGTAAACGCAGATTTGAATTGGCTATAAGCATAGGTATGAATATATATATATGTGTGTGTGTGTATTATTTCCAGGAGCTTTCATTTAGTAAAAATACATAATAGCCAAATAGCTGAGTACAATAACAATACTTTTCTAAAAGCATCTTCTTTCCCAAATCATTAGAATGTGTGTGATGAGATTTAAAATCTTTTTTTTATTATTATTATTATTTCCTACTCATTCTCAAATTCTATTGGTTGAGAAGTTTTAAAAATATTTTATCCTCCAATAGCTTTTTCCAAATATTGTTAATTCTTTTCAAATCACACTTTTCATTTATATAATTATCCTCTTGGGTCTTTTAAAAATCTCTATAGCTTCCTGTAGTAGTCTCTGTTCATATTATTCAATTTTTGCCAGAATGAGATTTGAGAAAGAAGAAGCTCAGAGGAAAGTACTTGTTATTGTACTGAAACATTAGGTATTTAGCTATTGTATTTTTTTACTATGCAGAAGCCCCTGGAAATAATACCATGAATTCATCATTTATCCATGAGAATATTAGAATATATATATATATCCTGTCATAGCTATTAATACTAATATAAAAAGAAATATTTAACCAGAGTTTAAATATGTTTATTGGATATTAGCTGCAAGTATACTTTTGGCACTTTCACATCATATTCATGGTTATTCTGCTGAAAAAAAAAAAATATTTTTTTTGTTGATTTGAATACTATTTGTTCTCTGGTTCCTTATGTATTTATTTTTTGCAATGAACCATGCCTCTTTGATTTTGCATTTACGATCCTTTTTCTTTCCACACATTATTTTAACTGAACTTGAATTGGAACTATGGTCAGATTTCCTTTCATGTTTGTAAAAGGCCTATGTATTAATGGTATTGTTTTTTCCATGATTTTCTATATATCAGAGAATGCTGCATTATTCCTGATTTAAGGTTTGCCTTTGTCTCACCATAGTTTATATATACACCCCTGGGTCTCGTTTTAAATGATAGATAGGTTCCTCAGAAAACACGTGCAAATGAAATTGCGCAAAAATAGACATAACTTACCTTAAAAAAGGGGGGATACAGACTGTGATTTTTCAAAAATTGCATAAAAGCAAAGCACCAATGTAAAATTACTTTAAAATTTGTGCAAAAAAAAATAAGGAAATAAAATATGACTAATAAAAAATTTCAAATTTGAAAAAAATTGATACAAGACAAACTTTTTTTAACTATAATATTTAATTTTATTCAAAATAATATATTTTTATGCATAATTTACAGTACAGTAATTTACATTTTTTTATACACGTTTTAATTATTATCGCTATTTGCCGATAAACAGGTTCGTTTGCAAACTGGTAAAAAAATCAGATTCTTCACAAGGGGAAATACAACTAGCACCAACTTTACTCTCATGTTGTGTAATGGTTTTCTGGTGACAACGTAATTAGTAATTAATCTTTGTAATTTTTAAATTGTTAATTACAATTAAAAATCAGATTTTAATTTTTAATTGTCAAATTTAATTGTGCCCACTGCTATTACTCACCTTTTAAAAATAAACTTGCAGACACTAAATGATTAATAATTGATTATGTTCTTTTTTAAAAAGCAAAAACAGAATGTGATTTAAAATGCAAAATTAACACACACAATGTTTGAACAAATTTACATTATAATCTTGTAAAATTTAATGTGTGTATACATAAAATGTGGAAATCATGATTTTTATTTCATTATTGCATAAAATCTTACTATTATAAAACACTGAAAATATTGAAATTACTAAGATGAAAGTCGAATTCCAGTAATGTGCTATTACTTTCAATATGACATAAGTGCACGAAATTTATTATTTAAAGTAATAGCGCATTATCACAGTTTGACTTCCGAAGAAAAATGAATCACGTAACTTCAAAATCGCATTAAATAAATCCACATAAAAAGAGACCCAGGTGTGTATATATATATATGGACAGTCATTTTGGCTGCACCTTACTACATAAACCTTATTAAGCTGGTCCAATATTTGTATTTTATCCTTCATATTGGTAATGAGTTTATTTAAATAATGGGCATTCTAAATCCCACATTAAACCTGTCTGAACAAATCTATACAAGTTTGTTTTTAAGTGTAGTATACCAATTCAGTTTTTTTTTATTATTTGTACAATTGATGGTTTTGTTTGCTATTTTTCTTTTGAATTGTTGTATATATCAGTATGTGTGCATTCTGTTGTGTATCATGCTTTTGTCAAATCAGCTATATACAATGGTATATTTTAAATTTCAAACGGACATAGATAATTATTGCAGCATACGAAGATTTTTAATTCTAGAAATTTATGATGTGCGCACTTGTGATTTCACATCTATACATCTTCTGATATGAAGGAGTTTAATAATCATTTTGTATTGCAGTGTGTAATGAATCCACTTTATTTTTTAAGTCAAGATATTGGATTTGATTATCTTCTTTTAGTTCAATGATCCACATCAATCCTGAATTTGTGTTCAATTTCCTGAACATGTGGTTGATGATGTCTTGCAGTGCACATATGAAGATATCAACAACATAGGCCAATTATGTTAGTTTCTTTATAAGCCAAGATCTGACTACATATAAATGTGCTAATGGCTAGAGCCATTGCTTATGATTTATCATTTCATACACGTTACCTCTATATGTAACCATAATCTCATCTATTCATGTCAAAAATTTAACAATGAATTTCCTTCTATGTGTATTTGTCCTTTTATTTATCAATTCATTGATTATTTTAATTGATTCTTTGTGGTTTACTATTCTTTAAATTAATATATATATGTGTGCTCTGCGCACAGTTAATGAAGCTATTAATAAATTGTCAAAATTTTTACTGCTAAGCGCTTTTGGGACAGTCTACAGTCCCATATTCATGGCGAGTTATTCTGTTAATAACTGTAAAACTATGCAAATTTTATGCAAATTTATATGCAGATGTTACGTGGACCATTTACAAGATAGGGAATAACAGGCCTCTCTTCTGTTGATTGCCGATGGGTCAGCTGCAATGAAGTAAGCTTCCCTAACTTTACGTTTGGTGTCGTTTCTTTCAGAGCAAACGACACTGGCTGTGGTAGGTAGAAAAGCATGTCCAGAGTTTTTTTCGTGTTCGACAAAAATCAAATTACCTTCATACTTTGTTTTGGTTTTATTGTAAAGGTATCGGTGTTGAGCTACTCTGGTGGCAATGTTAGTTTTGGTCTCTCCATAATATGTTGCCATGCAATTTTTTTGGGGGCAGGTAATTTTGTACACAACTTGAGGGGTGAGTTCAGGTTTGATCCTGTCTTTGGTATTATTTATCAGTCTATTGGTGTTGGGAGGTGAACGGAAAGCGACTTCAAAGTCACATGATAGTTGATTGATAAGGCACATATATATATATTAATTTATTTAAGCGTTAATGAAGTAAAATCTTAACTATTCTTTAAAATAATATATT
This sequence comes from Epiperipatus broadwayi, assembly GCA_028023455.1. Lineage (NCBI taxonomy): Eukaryota > Metazoa > Onychophora > Udeonychophora > Euonychophora > Peripatidae > Epiperipatus > Epiperipatus broadwayi. Next base: position 9,792,855 of record JAQFVV010000020.1, on the reverse strand, counting down.
GAAAGAGACCATTCTATGTTGATTGGAAATGGTGATATTTTTAGTGCGGTCCACAAATTTAAAAGATAAATTTTATAGTGTATTGGCCAAAAACTAATTTTTCTTTTAGTAATTGTACTAAATATTTGGATGTTTTATAGAAATACACTCCTCCAATATCAATCATTAATTGAAGCAGCAGTGCTCTTTGTGTATTTTAATATTAGCAAATAATCTAGGTGTGTACATTTGTACATACTACTATTTATCATATAGTTTGCATATATATTTTCTGAGTATGCATAGTATAAACTCTTGACATTATAATTATTTATTCTATTGAAATTTCAAGGATGCAATTTGTGCAAGCATTTTCACTTTGAATGTGTTATTATTTAATAGTATGAAGAGATGCCCCTTGTCCTCTTTCATATATAAGTTAATTATTCCTTGACAATGTTTAAATAAATTAACCAATAAAGACAGAAGTAGCAAACTTTTTCCAACTTTAACACAACCCTATATTAACTAACCAATTAGTTTTTTCATGGTAATTCTTTGGCAACTTATAATACTTTTTTTCAGACAGCTGTAGAACCATCTAGTAGCGTGTTAATGATACAAAGATTTTAAAAATACATAAAACCTAAAGCTGGTTAGATAATCAATAAATTAGCCCAAGGTAGATTGAAAACAATTGCAGATTATCTTCTTAAATATTAATAATCTCTGCCTTAGGTTAATTTACTATAATCTTTACATTGTTAACATTTAAGAAGATTGTATCTTGATTATTTGTTACATTAAAATTCTAATCAGTCTTAAGTTTGATAATTATTTAGAAAGTTGCCAGAATGGTATCTTACGCTAGAAAACAATTATCTAGGAAGAGCTGATTGGCTGCCAATTTTATGTGATAGCAAAGTTGGATTTTATTTATTAATGAATTTATTAGCTCAGGTTTGTTTAAACTTTCCCAAATAGGATTTATATATGTGGAATTTTCTATTTATTGAATTACTGTTGGTGTGTAAAATAAGGAATAAAAAGTAATGTATGTTTATTTAACCTATCTCACTGTTTCCGGAAGCATCATGCCTCATTTCCGTCTGTCCTACTGACACTCCTCCTCCTTTTGTGAGGGTTTCGTTGTCATCATTATTGTTAAATATTGCAAAATTTATCCCTCTACCTAATCAGTTTAACTCACAGAAAATTAAGTACTGGGATGTATACCATCTAATTAATGAAGAATCTCACTCTCCCTTAATCCCATCACTGCTAACCCTTCCCAATCATTAAAAGTTTAAACGGTGGCATCTAGAGCCGAAATATTTAGATTTTTTGATTAAAATAAACCTGAATGCTCTACCCACATGTCATTTTCTGGTCTATTGTAGAGGATTTTTATGCTTGGACCTGGTCTGCCCTTTATGTAAATGGGATGATGACTCAATGACACATATCCTGAGCCATTGTATTTCACTCCAATGGAACAGAGACTTTATCACATCCATATACAAAACTAGAGTGCCTCTCCTCACCGGACTGATCTAGCAAATCTAATGGGATCTTTTCATCCATAAGAATCATAACCTTTCTGCTGTTTGCCTATTGGTTAAGTAGATACACTCTCATTTATGGCCACATCTTGCTTGCCCATAAGAAATCACTTCTGGTAAAACTTCAGGTCATCAGAAACAGAGATGAAAAACTAGCTCCAACATACATCTACAATGGTACATGGAGCCTTGTAGTAATGGATAAATTGTGATTGAACAGTTGATTTTTTACCCCCAGATCGTAGGTATTGAGTAACCTTTTTTTATAGTTTCTGTTAACAACATAACTCTGTTACTGCTGTAATGTAATTCTTTGAGCTCACAATAAAATTTCTTGATTTAAAAAAAAGTAATGTATGTTTATAATTAATTTAAATTTAGACTAATTTATTTGGAGTTTATTATTTCGCGGTTGATTTAAGTTTTATACGTATGTATGACTTTAAATTTATTTGTTTATATATCTTGGCAAATTTAGCAACACGGTACCATTATTCTTACTAATCATTGTTAGGCAGTTACTGCTAAATGACATATTCTTCTTTATAAGAAGGTGCAGATTATTCTTTGTATATGTGTGTTATAAATTTTAAAAACAGTATTCGGTAGTTATGCAATTAAATTTTATCTTTGTTCTTATATATTTCAATAGAATATTTTCCATTTTTAATAAAAATTATCATTATTAAATTTTTTGGCAAATTTTTGTCTTGATAAAAGTAAAGACAGATCTTGGATTCTCTCTACTTAAAGAGTATGACCTTTCTATAGGAGTTAATAACACCTAAACATCCAATAATTTTAGGTTATGGTAATTGTATAGATTACTATTGCGCCGTCAGGTCTTCTACTTATATATAAAAGATAATATATTTATGGGCATGTGTGTGATTTACAAATAAATAACTTCTATGATTAGTATAAAGCAATTTTTTTTATATAATAAAGATGATTTTTAATAAGTATGCATACATGTGTATTACTTTTTGAATTAGTAAGAATCTTGTCGCCATAATAACAAACTAGATATGTGATAAAACTAAATAGTTTAATAACTACATCATTTTCTCATTAAATTTTATATTATTATTAATTTATATAATGCATCTATGCGACTTATGCGGTCACATATAAATTATGTGTACGCGCATGATTTCATGTATGGTGTATCTGTCTGTACTCCCTAAGCATTTGCTTTCAGTACTGAAACTTCTGACCTTATCTAAGGATAAATCACTTTACAACATATCAGAGCATTTGTATAGAAAGCTTTTTTTTTTTCGTTTATAATTTTTTTCTTTAACACATCAAAGTTATACAACACAGGATTAATAATATTTATAAAATTTTAAGTTAATACCGGATAATTATTAAGAATAATTATGAAAACTATCCCAAAATATAGCAGTTATTAAAAAGTACACATTATGAAAGAAAAAGATCTAAAACATTAAAGAAAATGGCTATTGATAAGTTTTATAAGTCTGTCAAGGTTGTTCCATTTTAATATATTGTAATTTAATTTACCAATAGTTATTGTAATTATTTATAACTAAATTAATCATCATTCTCTTTTCATTTTCTTTTTTTTATTGTTTTCGGTTACAGAATCTGATAATTAACTGAAACACACAGGCTTATTATATACCTGTGTCTATATATGTAATATATAGGATATATCACATGACCCACCACTCTTCACACTATCTCATAACACTGATACACTCGAACACATATGTGTTGAAAAGATAAATAATCACCAATGTACGTATTTCATGCTAAACCAGCAATCATCAGTTGGTCCAGATTACCATCTCTACACATATATGCCATAAGTGCTCAGATATATATTAAGATAGCCAATCCTCATACTTTAATGGACAGTGGTGGGTCATGTGAAAGTCTGTGCTCATATACCCTATATATTACATATATAGACACAGGTATATAATAAGCCTGTGTGTTTCAGTTATTACATTGTAGAGATGTCTGCCCTTCCCTTGTATATGTATATAATGGATTATGTCCTGTACATGAGGGGTCAGATTGACCTTAGGTCAACATGGGTGTGACAAAAATCTCGGCCTCAGGTGTGGCCTTTGAGCATTCCATCATCAGATTTTCAATTGGATGGACAGTTGAAGAGTTGGAGTGTGGAGTAGATTGAAGCCTGTCCATTAAAGTATGAGGATTGGCTATCTTAATATATATCTGAACACTTATGGCATATATGTGTAGAGATGGTAATCTGGACCAACTGATGATTGCTGGTTTAGCATGAAATATGTATATTGGTGATTATTTATCTTTTCAACATGTATGTGTTCGAGTGTATCAGTGTTATGAGATAGTGTGGAGAGTGGTGGGTCATGTGAGAATCTGATGATTGTGAGTTTCCCTTGTCATTGGTCATTTCTATTTATGTATTAACTTTGAAAATAGGATTGTGTGTTTATGCAAACACATTTTCATTTTACAATTATTTTGTGCACCATTTATTATCACAAACATTATTTATAACATTTTTGCTTTTTTGTTTTTGAATTGGAATGACTTTGATAGTTTGCCAGTGACTGATGATGATTTGTAAAGATAATATATTATTTTTATTATTGAATAAAAACATTAATATACAATTAATGTTAATAATTTCACAATATGAATTGTTTTCGATGCATCATTAGGATGTCAAGTGATAGATAGAGTTGGAATTAGGGTTTTTCATTAGAGGTGCATATACTATAATGAAAAGATATTGGAACAGATGATTCATATCTATATTGTGGAGATTTATGTGGTTGCTTATATAGTAGGATTGATTTCAAATAGTATGTGAAGCAGCATAAGAAAAAGTAACAAATATATTGTGAAGTATGACTAGAAAAATGAATATTTCATTAAAAAATACTGTAATAAGTTAATTTTATTATCAATAGCTGAAGGATTTTATATATATATATATATATATATATAAATACATTCTTCTATTATATATATATATATATATATATATATATAAAGAAGAATGTATTTAAGTACATAATTATAGGACTGAATGTTCAAATAAATGATTAGAATGTTACATTACTTAAAAAAAATAACATAAGTAGATTAGGCAAATTTTAACCAGAAAAGACTTTAAATAAGTCATTCAAATATGTCCTGTCTCTATTGATTGCAAACAAATAGGTGATCTTTTATTATATTTATGTTACATTAAGTTTGTATAAATTGAATTCTTTGTCTCACCTATGTAATTGCATTTGATACTCTTTGTCTGACAATTTTTTACATTTATTTTCATATCCTCCAGTTACACAATTTTCTAGATTATTAATATATTTTTGTCTAATATATTAGGTGTATTTTTTTATTATTATTTTAAAGTTGATTACATTATTAATTTTTTTATTATTTCTATTATATTTTACTTATATTTTTTACAATGTTATAATTTTTTATACTTACATATTTGTTTTTCTTATATATACACACACATGGAGGACACAAAAATAACCAGAATTTTACAATAAAGTTGTTTATTAATTTTTAAGTGTTATAAATTTAATCTTATTCAAATTATCAATTTGATGCAATACATCAGTCTGTGTGTGTTTGTCATTTTCAAAGGAGTCTGGAAATTCTTACAAAGTGAAGCCTTTTAATGCCTCCATTGTTTTTTCCTCAACACTTCTAATTCCTCAAAAAAAAAAAACTGCAGGAAGTGAAATCAAGCAAATATGGCTAATAGATAAGCTGAATCATGCTGAATTTAATTAAGAAGTGTTTCACACTCAAGGCTTTGAGAGATACTTTATTGGGGTGGTACTTGCATTCTTTTCTTTGCTACAAAATGGGATTTTTATATTTTACCACATCCCATAAATGTTTCAGAACTTGTACATAAAATGCATGACCATTATGAACTAAATCTGAGAGAAAAATACCATTTGCATAAAAAAAGTCAGCATTGTTTTGATTGTGGGTTTCATTTACAAGGCTTTTTAGGGATATGATTAATTTAACATTTCAATTAAACCACTCATAAACTTGTGTTTTTGTGAAATCAGCTTGCTTATAATCTTTGTCAAGCATTATAAGTGTTTTCTTTGCCATTTTTTATAAACAAAAACAGAATTTCACATTGTTCGAACTTTTCAGCCAGTATAAAAAAATTGGCAAATATACGAAATGCATTTTACAAAGAAATTTGTTTTGTGGCACCATGATTTCACACAGTGATATCATTTTGCAGATTGATGCAGGATTTCTGCAAGAAGTATGTAACAGCAAAAGTATATACTACAACAAGCATGCAAACTGGAGAACAATTCTGTTTATTTTTGGGTCTCTTTTGTATGTATATCTTTTTTATTATTATTATCTTTTATATCATTATTAATTTTATATTCTAATAATTTTATTTTATTTTTTATATTTATTCAATAATTATCATTTTTAAGTTTTTTAATTATTAGATCTATTTATCTATCATAATCTTTCATATTTCAGCAATAATTTATAGTCCTTATATTAAATGTCTTATATTAAATGGGACATTATTGGACTTTGTGAAGTTAGAAGAAAAGGTGAAGAAACAATTGATTTAAAAAGTGGGCATATATACAAGTGGAGTAGGATTCATTATAAATAAAAAATGGAAGAACAATATTGTGGAGATTGATGGTTTATCGGACAGAGTTGCAAGATTAGTTATACAACTTAATAGCAGATACCAAATGCACATAATTCAGGTTTATGCCCCAACAAGTTCTCATAGTGATGAAGTAGTAGAAGATTTTTATATGGATGTACAAAAGGCTTTTGATCAGAGTAAACAACATTTTAAAATTGTTATGGGAGACTTTAATGCTAGAATTGGTAGACAAATGAAAGATGAAATTGCTGTAGGTAATTTTGGTTATGGTAATAGAAATGAGAGAGGACATAGACTTGTGGAGTTTGCAGAAAAAGAAAAACTTTATATTATGAATTCATTTTTTGAGAAAAATGTTAAAAGGAAATGGTCATGGAAGCATCCAAATGAAGGTACAGCAGAATTGGATTATATTTTGACTAACAGGAAATACATATTTCAAGATTGTAATGTTCTTAATAAATTTAACACAGGAAGTGATCATCGATTAGTAAGGTGTAAGTTACATGTTAATGTAAAACTAGAGAGACAAAAATTATTAAGAAAAACAATATTTACAGTTGATATTCCTAATCTTCAAAAACATTCTAATGAATTTAAATTAGAACTTACAAATAGGTTTCAAGTGTTAGGAGATTTTAAACATGATTCAGATTTGAATGAAATTAATATGAAAATAACTGATACACTTTTAAAAACTGCAACAAAGATAGCTGGTAGAAAAAAGCAGCAATTGACTAATAAAATTTCTACTGAGACTAGAGAATTTATGAAGAAAAGAAGGAATATGAAGATATACAAAAATGATGTATTCAAAAGAATTGAATATCTCGAATTTTGTAAAATGGTACAGAAAAGAGTTGAAAATGATATAAGAAAGTATAACTGTGAAATAGCAATGAAAGCTGTAGAAGAAAATAAAAATCTCAAGAATGTTAAACAACATTTTGGTATTGGTAGGAAATTTATATCTGCAATAAGAAAAAAAGATGGAATTATTACTAAAAAGAGAGATGACATCATGAAATTGGTAGAAGATTTTTATCAAGAATTATGTAGTAATAAAGAACAAGTACCTCCTATATCTATTGCATTTTCCAAATTTCCCAGAATTTTAAATGAATCATGCAATTAAATGTATGAAGAAAGGAAAGGCTCCAGGAAATGATGGAATTATAATTGATATATTAAAAGAAGCAGGTGAAGAAATAAATAGAAACAATTTTAGCAAAGTTATATACCAAATGTCTAAATGATAAAGATGTACCGGAAGATTGGAAGAATGCAGTAATAATATTAATATTTAAAAAAGGTGATAAAGAAGATATTAGAAATTACAGACCTATCAGCCTTTTATCAGTTTTATATAAAATTTTTATCAAGATAATTACAACTCGTCTACAGAGAACTTTGGATTTCCACCAACCAAGAGAACAAGCTGGATTTAAAAGTGGTTTTAGTACAATAGATCATATCCAGGTATTGAGAGAAGTCATAGAAAGGACAAATGAATATGAGTTGTCATTATGTTTTGGATTTGTAGATTATGAAAAGGCATTCGATTCTATACACATTTCTTCAGTGATTAAAGCATTGGATCATCAAGGTATAGATCCAAGATATTGTCATATTTTAAAGAATATTTATAAAAATGCAACAGCAACAATTAGATTACATAATGATACTGGAAAAATCAACATTGAGAAAGGTGTAAGACAAGGTGACTTCATATCTCCAAAACTTTTTACAGCAGTGCTGCAAGAAGTATTTTGTGAATTAAAATGGGAAACTAAAGGAATGAAAGTAAATGGTGGAGAGTATTTAAGTCATTTAGATTTTGCAGATGATGTAGTTGTTTTTGCAAATAATGCTTCAGAGCTGCAGGAAATGTTGCAGGAGTTAGCAGATGAAAGTAGAAAAGTAGGACTAAAGATAAATGTTAAAAAGACTAAAGTAATGTTTAATCGATTTGCTCAAAATATGAACATAAAGATTGATTATGAAGAATTAGAAGAAGTTAACAGTTACAAATACCTTAGTCAGATTATTAATACAGATGGAAACATAATGCAGGAAATTAATCATAGAATTAAACTTGGTTGGAGTGCTTTTGGTAGAAATAACTTGATACTAAAAGGAAATATGCCTATGTGTTTGAAAAGGAAGGTTTTTAATGTGTTTTACCAGTTCTTACTTATGGATCTGAGACTTGGACACTTAATAGAAGAGCAATACAGAGACTTCAGACCACTCAAAGAAGTATGGAGAGATGTATGTTGGGAGTAACAAGAAGAGATCGAAAACGCAATTTATGGGTAAGACAACAAACAGGTGTTATTGACCTTATTGAAAAAATTAAAAGATTGAAATGGGGTTGGGCTGGACATATTGCTAGAGGAAATGATAATAGATGGACAATTGAGATTTTAAACTGGACTCCAAGAGATTGTAAAAAGACCCAGAAAGAGACCACATGTGAGATGGATGGATGAAATAAGAAAATGTGCAGGGGTGTTGTGGAAAAGAGAAGCTAAAGATCGAAGAAGATGGATTAAACTTGGAGAGACCTTCATCCTGCAGTGGATTGATAATGGTTGATGATGATGATAATCTTGAATTTATAGTATTTATCTTTGTATTTTTTGCGTATATTTGAATACAAATTAGTTATATTATTATCAATATTTTTTATAGATATTTCTATTTTATATTCGCCATTTATATATGATTTGATTAATATTATTTAAGTCATTTAGATTTCTTAAATAAAAATGCAACAGCAACAATTAGATTACATAATGATACTGGGAAAGTCAACATTGAGAAAGGTGTAAGACAAGGTGACTCCATATCTCCAAAACTTTTTACAGCAGTGCTGCAAGAAGTATTTTGTGGATTAAAATGGGAAACTAAAGGAGTGAAAGTAAATGGAGATTATTTAAGTCATTTAGATTTCGCAGATGATGTAGTTGTTTTTGCAAATAATGCTTCCGAGCTGCAGGAAATGTTGCAGGAGTTATCAGATGAAAGTAGGAAAGTAGGACTAAAGATAAATGTTAAAAAGACTAAAGTAATGTTTAATCGATTTGCTCCAAATATGAAAATAAAGATTGATTATGATGAATTAGAAGAAGTTAAGAGTTACAAATACCTTGGTCAGATTATTAATACAGATGGAAACATAATAGAGGAAATTAATCATAGAATTAAACTTGGTTGGAGTGCTTTTGGTAGAAATAACTTGATATTAAAAGGAAATATGCCTATGTGTTTGAAAAGAAAGGTTTTTAACAAATGTGTTTTACCAGTTCTTACTTATGAATCTGAGACTTGGACACTTAATAGAAGATCAATACAGAGACTTCAGACCACTCAAAGAAGTATGGAGAGATGTATGTTGGGAGTAACAAGAAGAGATCGAAAACGCAATGTATGGGTAAGAGAACAAACAGGTATTACTGACCTCATTGAAAAAATTAAAAGATTGAAGTGGAGTTGGGCTGGACATATTGCTAGAAGAGATGATAATAGATGGACAATTGAAATTTTGAACTGGATTCCAAGAGATTGTAAAAGACCCAGAAGGAGACCACATGTAAGATGGATGGATGAAATAAGAAAATGTGTAGGGGTGATGTGGAGAAGAGAAGCTAAAGATCGGAGAAGATGGATTAAACTTGGAGAGACCTTCATCCTGCAGTGGATTGATAATGGTTGATAATGATGATTAATATAATGTCTAAATATGCTAACTTTTTTTTTCTTTTTCTATTGTAAATTTGGTCAAGGAATAAATAAAATGTATTACATTGCAAAAAAAAGAATAAAGAAAAGTGTATTAATTGATATTATAAATAAATAATCAGTTCATTAAGGATGAAGAAAAAAAAGATATAAAACTTAAAAATATGATATATGCTTATTTTTATATAAGTGCAAAAGTTTTTTATGGCAGCAATTAAAATCAATCAAAACAATAATGTACTATTATTGAATAATTTTTTTTGTTTTTAATTTCTTATTTAAAATACAAGTTAGCTTTTCTTTTAACAATTCAATGTAATTTTTTTAAAAATTTAAAAGAGTTTGAAAAACTTAATTTTTCAGTGATTTTTTTTTTACTTCTCTCCTCCTCTTACTAGGTGGATGGAAAATGTTATGCCATTAAATAGTTATTAGGTTAAGATAGAAATAAAAAGCAATTAGCTTATTAAAATGCAAATATTTAATTAAGTTTTGTTTTTAATTTTATTTGTAAATGTGTGTTCAAACTAATTTTTTTTTTTCTATTTTTATCTGGATAAAAGAAGTTTTTGAATAATAAGTTTTTGGATTGTGGTAATTTATCTGTATTATAAAGTCTGATATTTAATATATATATTCTTAATGATTTCAGAAAAAAAGCTTACTAGATCACATCACACAAAAAGAAAACCCCTAAAAAAATATTTTTATATACACTTCTTCATATATCAGCTATATAAAAGTATGTACTGCTACTATATGTAATATTATTTCAGATATTTTTATTTTAAAATAAGCAAAAATGTAATTATTAAATAGCAGAGAAATAGATTTAACACAATACAGCATCATGGTATTTGGCCATCTAATAAAAGTGCTGATAAATACAATTGTTAGCATTTTAAATGATTGAAGTTTTAACTCATTGGCTTCCATGAGATCACCAGTGATATTCAATAAAAATATATTGTGCCATGAGGATCCCATGTGTTCCTCAGCAGTTATATGAATAATAATGTTTTATATTGGCATGGCTTGTAAACGAAGGATAAAGATATGTAGTAAAGCACACAAGAATTTCTAATGTCCCTGATTTCAACCTAATTTGAACTGTGTTTTTATCTGAATGTGATTTTTTGAACTAATTAATATCATATGGTGTATCAATATCAACATAGTGGTGTTAAATTTATTAATGTAAATTGGTAGTTTTCTTAACATTTTGGCATCTTGGTAAGGGAGATGAAGATTTAAATTACACTTTCATAATAACATGTTAAATTATAAATTTATAATTTAATGATTATTTCATGTTTATAATATTTCGAAATAATTAATCATTGCAATTGAGATTAGATTTCACAGAAAAAGTGATAAATTATGGCAAAGCTTGCAACATAGATAACCGTAGACAGTGTGACTGGCTTCTAAGCTATCATCATTATGATATAATCCAAGATAAAGGATGGACATAACTTGAGAACTACATACACATGGAGTTCAGGTATTGCAAGCTTTGTATAATTTATTACTCTTTCTGTGGTCTACTTCCCACATTAAACTTTCATCTCCAAAGTTAGATTTCATGTTTATAACTCTGATCATTATTTTCAGATCCATAATATGGATTCATTACCAAGTACAAGTAGAGTAAAAAAAGACTATAATATGAAATGGAAACTTACAGAAAAAGAATTACAAGAGGAAGTAGACAAGATAATTTTGCACATCTATTCCTTTAGCTAAACACTTGTTAGAAGAGAACATGCTTTCTTAGGAATGCTGCGGAAAAATAAAAAAAGGTCTACGAAAAGAAATTATTACCATGAAGATAAAGCATGGGGAAATAATAGGAAAGGAAAATACAGTTGGGATAATTGTAGCTAAATAGAAAGATAAAAGATGTGTGCTATTTTTGAATACAAAATATGGAACACAAATCAAGGAATTCGAAAAATATAAAAGAAAAGGAGAAGAGATTAAAAAATCAGAAACTATAATAGAATATAATAAAGGAAAATATGAGGTAGACATGTCAGATCAAATGGCTACTTATTTTTCATCACTAAGAAAGACTATACGCTGGTATCACAAAGCTGCATTCAATTTTTACTAAATATAAATGTAGTAAATAGTCTTATAATAATTAACTGTTATAATAAAAAAAAAAAAAGAAAATGCAAATTACATTATTTAGAGAGTCACTTATTTTATAACTTGGGAGCACTGAGGTTTCAGGAAATTTGGCACCTGTCAACAAAAAATATCATTTGCAAGTAACAGAAGAAGACAATGAAATGAATAGGAAAAAAGAAAGAGATGCATGCATTGATATGAAGATGCTGCAAAAGAAAGTGGAAGAGAAAATGCACAGGAAAAATCAAAACTGGTTTCAACATTTTGTAATGATTGCAAAAAAGTATTTATGTTTTACTAAACTGCATTAAAATTTAAAATGTTTACCTAGTTTGTCAGAATTTCTTATGATATCACCGCTAATTCTCATGGTATATAAATAAGCAAATATTGCCTAGGTGCCATGATAATCACCAGTGATATCCCATTTTTGAGCAAAACAACTTTTTTTTTGTATCTGTATATTTCTTTCGCAATTTTTCTAATAATAAAAGATAGTTATTCTGATTTTTTATTGTGGCCCCTGGAGATTAACTTGTTATATATGGTAGCAGTCAATGGCTATATAGCAGATTTTAAAATAATAATTTTTTTGATTTCCTATTTTTATTATTTTTAAAATGTCTATTCATATTAACTAATTGTTAGAATAGTATTTTTATTCAGTATAGAAAAGATATTGATGCATACTGTATACAAACAATACTTTGGAGGAGCTTAAATTAATTCTTATGCAGATTTGCTTTCAAATAAATGAATATTTCATTAAGAAATGCAAACTCGAGCTAAATATTTTTAGATTATACTTCCAACTGAGGAAATTAAGAAAAAACTACTTCAGTTGACTGCATCTATTGCGGAAACCTGTCACTTGAATGTCAAATGACCTGAAAAACTAATTATATGATTATATATTTAAATATTTTATTAATAAAACGTGAAAATTTAAAATAATTTCACAATTCACAGGAAAAAATTGTTTTCATTTAGTGTCTACATTATACATATTAGAGAACGTTTTTCTGAGAGTTAAAATTTTTATTATTCTCTCATTTGTAATCTCCAACCAGCAAACTTTTCTCTTTTTTAATGATCTCATACGTTGAGAATTATGCTCAATAGAAAGTGGTCTTCTTAAAGGATATGATTGTTAGGCATGATATTATTTTTGAAAAGTCTTGATCACATTCTAAGCCTCCAATCTTTGGTCATATTGAATCTAAAAAATGTATAAAGCATTTAAGAAAAACAAAAAAAAAACAAGTTAAACTTGCTAACGCTTGTATTTATGACAATAGATGGCGTTCTACCAAAAACACCATCAAGCGTATGTTTGTTTACATAAACGTCAGAGCAAGCATTCACTATCTACTATGTGGTGATGCTGAACTGATATCAGACCCATATAGGTATCTGGCTTGCTATGCTGAGTTTGAAGACATTATGTGTCTAAAAGATTCATGCTTGCAAGCTGAATAGAAACTGTTTCATAAATGCTCAGAGTTAGTGTTTAGATCTAGTTTCTTATTCCTGTCCTTCACTGACGATAGCAAATAGCTTGAAATCATGATCTGAAGGTGGAACTAAAGTTAGAGATAGTGAATGCTTGCTCTGACATTTATGTAAACAAACATATGCTTGACGGTGTTTTTGGTAGAATGCCATTTATTGTCATAAAGCATTTAAGTTATTGTTTGATTTACAAGAATAGTGATTAACATTCCATTTTGACATTTTTAAGTATATCAAATAGTTAAAAAATAAAATTATTAATTTTTAGTAAATTTGGCTATCACAGTATAACTATGTCCCATCTTTAAATAGCTTGCTGCAGGACAAAGATCTTTTCCACAAGTTTTCATAAAGGAACAATATCGAATAAAGCAGTACTCATGAAAATTTTCAATTGGTAGGTGATGATAGTTTGAAATCATGATCTGAAGGTGGAACTAAAGTTAGAGATAGTGAATGCTTGCTCTGATGTTTATGTAAACAAACATACGCTTGACGGTGTTTTTGGTAGAATGCCATTTATTGTCATAAAGCATTTAAGTTATTGTTTGATTTACAAGAATAGTGATTAACATTCCATTTTGACATTTTTAAGTATATCAAATAGCTAAAAAATAAAATTATTAATTTTTAGTAAATTTGGCTATCACAGTATAACTATGTCCCATCTTTAAATAGCTTGCTGCAGGACAAAGATCTTTTCCACAAGTTTTCATAAAGGAACAATATCGAATAAAGCAGTACTCATGAAAATTTCCAATTGGTAGGTGATGAGAATTTGGGAAGTTTTTTACAATTGTTTTATCTTTTAGTTAAATATTGCTAGGTACCCATTTGTTGATCAGTATTGGATGGATAGATACCCAAAAGAAAATTCATAAGCCTGATTATAGTCTATGCCATAGAACATGCATATAGATAATTTTATATTTTAAAATAGTTCAATTATATGTATAAAATTCAACTCTCCAAAAAGTTAAGTTTAAATATATATTTGGTGAAACACTCTAACTATGTAAAAAAAATAAGGCACTGAAATGAATTAATTCAATTAATTACCAACAAATAAAAATAAAGAAAATCAAGGTATGATTCCAGTAATAAGTAGTTAGTGGTTTAAGTAACAGTTATAAGAAAGTTACATTTATGAAATTCTATTTTTCTGTCCTTAAGAAACAATTACAATCAATAAACCTACTTTTTATCAGATTATATAAATTATATGTGAACATTTATTTATTTTTATACATAATAAAATCATTAACCATTTTGTCTTATTTACTGCACAATTACTTAACTTGCCATTTCTTTAACTGAGGGGTCAGATTGACCTTAGGTCAACATCAGTGTGATAAGAATCTTGGCCTCAGGGTGGCCTTTGAGCATTTCATCATCAGATTTTCAATTGGATGGACGGTTGAAGAGTTGGGGTGTGGAGTAGATTGAAGCCTGTCCATTAAAGTATGAGAATTGGCTATCTTAATATATATCTGAGCACTTATAGCATATATGTGTAGAGATGGTAATCTGGACCAACTGATGACTGCTGGTTTAGCATGAAATACGTATATTGGTGATTATTTATCTTTTCAACATATATGTGTTCAAGTGTATCAGTGTTATGAGATAGGGTAGAGAGTGGTGGGGCATGTGAAAGTCTGTGCTCATATACCCTATATAGCCATTTCTTTGTAAGTTAAAATAGTCATATTTATTTATAAGATAAACTACTGTATATATATATATATATATATTTACATCATTATAAATATTTGAAATATTTTTAATTTCTTGCTAAAAGTACTATAAAAGTATTTATTCAACCTATTATATATTTAAATAGTAATATAGTATTATCATTAACATTCAATTTTAAAAACAATTTTCTTATTTCTTATATAATAATCACAGTATATTTAGTTTCACACAGTAAATATTTATATCATTTTTAATCATTATCACTCACAGTAGGATGAAAGTCTTTCCAAATTTAAACCAGTTTGCCTGATCCATAGCTTTTTCATATCATACTAACAAACTTTCTTTATTTCATAGTCCATCTCACATATAGTCTCTTTCCAAGTCTTTTACAATCTCTTGGTATCCAATTTAAAACTTCAAATGTTCATATATTATCATCTCTTCTAGCAATATGTTAAATCCAACTCCATTTCTTTCTTTTAATTCTTTTAATAATGTTAGTGATATCTAACAGCTTGGTACATACATTTCAATATAAAAATTTGGTTTTTAATCAGCCAAAAAAAAAAAAAATGGATTTAGAAGTAATTTTAGCACAGTAGATCATATCCAACTATTAAAAACAATTACAGAAAGAATTAATAAACATAAGTCACTATTTTGAGAAGACATCTAATTTTTAAGTATTTCTATGGTAACTAAAGCTTTAAATCATCACAATATAGTCTTGAGATATTATCATATTCTGATGAATATATATGCAAATGGAACAATTCTTAAGATTACATAGTTATACTAAGATGACTAACATTGAAATGGGAAAGTGTGATTTGCAGATGATGTGTTGTTTTGTAAATAATGCTTCAGAGCTTCAGGAAATGTTGTACAAGTTATCAGATGAAAGTAGAATTAAAGATAAGTGCTAAAAAGACTAAAGTAATGTTAATTTGATTTCTCAGAAGAAAATATAAATTGATTTTGATGAATTGGAACAAGTTAACAACTACAAATGTTTTGGCAAGATTATTAATCCAGATGGAAATATAATGGATGAAATTAATTATAGAATTAAATTTATGGAATGCTTTTGATAGAAATAACTTAGTATGATCATCTATATGTTTGAAAAGAAAGGTTTTTAATAAATGTGTTTTACCAGTTTTTATTTATGGATCTGAGACTTGGACGCGTAATAGAACAATACAGTGACTTCAGATCCTGAATGAAATTTATATCTGTACCCATATCTAAGATACAATTTAATTCAAAAATTATACATTTTAAGACATCAACAAAAATAATTGTAATACAAAAATAAAATAATGCAGTTATGAAAACGATAGTAATGTATGCAGGATTCGAACTCAGACTTTCACACGACCCTCAATTCTCCATGCTATTACATATTGCTGACCCACCTGATCACACACATGTTGAAAAGATAAATAATTACCAATATACGTTTTTCATGCTAAACCAGCAATCATCAGTTGGTCCAGATTACTATCTCCACACACATATACAATCAGTGCTCAGCTTTATATTAAGATAGCCAATCTTCATACTTTAATGAACAGGCTTCAAACTACTCCAACTCACAACTCTTCAGCCTTCCATTTCATTGAAAATCTGATGATGGAACGTAATAATAAAACGAATAAGTAGCCACGTGACTGAATGCATAAGACAAATGAATTACTGAAAGATAATTCAAGATATCATTCATAAAAGCAAGGGATTGTTAAATTTCTAAATTTTTTTGTTTTTATACTTAATAGCTTGGATAATGAGAGCCCAAATATGAGAAAATTATTACGACGTATACGCATTATATATAAAAGTGTAATGAGAACAATTGAACATAAAACTAATTTAATGTTGTTGTTTTTTTAATATATACATTTTTTTTTTAATTTACAATTTTGTAAATACCTAAGTTACTAATTTTGATATTGTAAACCTATTAAATATTGTTTTTAATGTACGTATATACCTTGTATATTTTAATTAAAAGAGAAGGCTCGTTTTATTTTTCTTTATTTGATAACGATAAATCAACTTTTTTTTTTTTAATCAACATCTCTTTTATTAACAGCATTGAAAATATTGCTTCTCAACTTGTTGCTTCTTGATTTATAACTATATCAACCAACCTTGATCTCTTCCCTAGCCTTGATTTTTCTTTTAATCCTTTAATGCTCTACAGATTTTATGTTAGTGGCATTTTTTATAAGGTTGTAAGTTAACTCCATTAAATTGGCCTACTGCTGGTGATGGCATTCCTACTGTGCTGCTGAGTTGATAGTCTTAACATGTCCACTCTAAAATCCCTATAGCTTAGTATGTAGTGTTGAACACAACTGTCACCTTGACTATCAGGAATTAAGAGCTTGGTCCTGCTGAGACAAACCATAATAGCTCCGCAGACCGCACTATATCAAAAATTTGATTGGCTTATTATAAAAATATTGTTAGATTTTTTTTTTTTGTACTCAAATGAAGTATTTATTATTCTTTCTGAATTATGAAAAAATATATATTATAAAAATATTATAGACACTCATACGTTTGCACGCACACACACATATATATGCAATTATGCAAAAATATAATTGCCGCATATCTATACTTAAATATTTATATAAACATGTAAGTATGCATTTTATATTGTTTTCCTGAAGGTTTGTGATGATGGTATTTTAGTTATATATTAGACTATTTTCATGTCTAATTAATAATCATATTTTTCGAAATGTTGTGCATACACTAACCAGTTTGATGTGCAATTACCAACAGCTGAATGTATTTGAAATATTTAAATAAAGTTAATTTTTTTTAAAAACATTCAATACTTATATTATATGATAGAAGCAGTCCAATATATAAATACAATGTATTTTATATTTTTATCATTAATACTTTGTGTGTTCATTCGCATATATGTATATTCTCGCCATTAACAATCGTTTATAATTTATGATCATCAATTTAATTCCATAAAAAGGTAGATTGAGACAAAAAAAGTAAAAACAAAATATTAAAGATAAGTTTTATGAAAATTAATTATGCTAATTAATATATCCATATATGTTATGCATTGTTACTTTAGTTATTTGATTACATATGGGGCTTTTTTTAAAACCCTTTTCAGTAACAATTACTTTCTAAAAGATTTCAATAGTTTTTCTAATTTTTATTTTTTTCTCATCTATGTTATTACAAATAAAAGCAATCAAGATTGTACCTTTATAGAGTATCTGTATGAGAAATTCTTTATACTGATAAAGACCATTAATCTGAAATCCATAAGTTTCAAAACTTTTGGATTTATTAATTTTTCAATATTCAAAATAGATTTAGTATGTAGGGGATTTGAACTCAGACTTTTACATGACACTCAACCATCATGTTATCTCATACCACTGATACATTTGATCATACATGTTTAAAAGATAAATAATCACCAATACACGTATTTTGTGCTAAACCAGCACTCGACAGTTGGTCCAGATTTACCTCTCATTATAAACCCAAACTTCATTAGGATAGACAAAAATAGCTCATTGCAATTGGGCTTATTAATTTATAGATATTTATTGACTTTTTAAAAATTTTGTTTGTAAATGTATAAACAAAAATAATATATTTATTATAAAAGTTTAAAGATCTCTTTTGAAATTTTTGGGTATGATGGAAATTTTTAAATTAGGACTCAGATTAGCAATATTCTACTTGTAATATAAATGGTCACTACCCTTTCCTCTAAACAACTCTTACTACCATACTTTTTTCTCTAGAAAGTCAATTATTCTTTATCTGCTTCACAATCCCACTCCAATAAAGATATTTTTGTACAATTATAGATTTAGTATTATAACACCCAGAAACCTACTGGCTTATCTGTTATGACTTTACCATCACATTGCCAAAATATTATAAATAGACAAAAATTTCCAAATTCTGTTTTTGTAAAATTTGGTAGAATGGCAAGATGGTAGCCTAGCAGTTAGCATAACTGACTTCCAAGCAGCCCTGGTCCAGGTTCACTTCCCAGTTAACACATTTGACATATGAAAAAGAGAAAACTAATTAATTGAGTCACTATGGTGAAATTTCTTACTTTTTAACTTGTTGCTTGCAGCAATATTAAAGTCTGTCTTTGCTTTTCATTATCTAAATCATTTTTTTTTGCATAAAAGCTGCAAATATTTTTAAACTGATCCATAATTGCCATCTTTGTAAGGCAAATATGTATATAATTTTTAAGATGTGATGAAATTCCCAAGCATTGCCTATATTAAATTTAATTAAGCATCTTTCTATCATTTGCATTATGAGTGAAATGTTTAACTTAAACAAAACCTAAACATTTCATCATGTCTGAAAACACACATATTCATTAATGCCATTTACTTCCACACACATATTTCATCACTCATCTGCCAGAATAAAGAAATCTCTACTTTAGCTTTATTTACTGTCATTAATCATTTTAAACACATTTCAGTAGATATATTTTGACACTTTGTTAAAGTGTTACTAATTTTTAAAACCAGTGGAACTCCTATTGGATTCTGATGACTCTAAGATCTGTTTATTCCTTTATTCAGTTCCTGCAGATTCAAGAGCTAAAATCTCTGGTTAGCATCTCAATTTGTCACTTCCATTGTTTGAATATTATATGACTTCATGAGTGACAAACCATTTGATTATTTGTGTCTAATTCTTAAAATAGCATCTTCAGACCATTTTGTATTAAATATTATTGTATTTATCTTTTCTGTACTTTCAAGTATGAAATTTGTTGTTCATGTTTAGTATCACGGTTGTAAATCATACTTAAGTACTGTGTGATAATAATTTTAATAAGTGACTTACTTATTTTGGTGTTTTCATTTTTTTCTCCCTCATTTCTACTGCCTAAATAAATTTATAAAACTGGATTCTGATTTATTCATTCTTCACTACTGATTCAAACTTTGCCTTAATTGTTTATATATATATAAACATATTTTTTTACAATATTGGAAATGGAAATTGGCTTCATCTATCTTTAAGTCTAAACACTTAGATGCCTCTGTGGCTTATCATAGTGGTAAAGTAATAAACTCAAAGTTAAAGATTTCAAAATGAATTCTTATGCAAGCAATATAAATAAAATAATAAATTCAGTTCATCCTAATGCCAATGTTTTTACTGAGATGATCAGATATCATATAATTTTCTGTGCAATTAATCAGATGATTATTTATTTATTTAATCATTTAGACTTTATATGGATAACATACATGTTTTTTAATGATTCTTAATTATGGCAAAGACTCATTAAAATATTAATATATATCTCTGCATATTGGGAACTTAGAATAACTTGTATAGAGTAGAAAGACATTATATGATCATTTGCTTTTGGAATCAAATGATTTTGAGTGCCAAAGTTAGAAATTGAACCCATTATTTGGTGTTTTCCATGACATTGCTATTTTACACAGAGAATGTAATTTATAATCCTTCACTACATATGTTAAATCCATTATGTGGTCATCTTTGAACATCTGCAATAATTAAAAGGATTTTTTTTCTTGGTCAGTAATGAGGTTCATTCTTAAGCATGATTTCTTTGAAATGTTTTTTGTTACTTTTGAAGAATCAGACTCATTTCTTGTTTGACAAGGTCTGAAATCTGTTGTCCACTGCTGTCTTAGAGATTCCAAAACGGAACAATCTCTCATGGTATTCATTCAAGAAATTCTTGGCCTGCTTAGTGGACCTTATACTTTAAAATGATAGATTAAGGAGTATAGAGTAAACTCTTATCAGCCCTTTTGCCAGTTGATCCACACACACCTTGCTTGTGAGACTATGTTAATTGTATTGAAAAAGTAATTTTAGAAATTAAATCTAGTCACTGGTAGTAAATGTAAACTATGAATTCTGAATCTGTAAATAAACATGTCTCCACTAATAGTAAACAATACATGCTCTATTATTATTACTACTTACCATTATTGTATTTTTTTTGCTTTTGCAAGGATTCTTGATAATAAAATAGAAGCAGCTCCCTACTTAAATGCTGTCTATAGTAAGCTTGAGTAATGTGACTACCAAATATTAGTGCTCTAGAGTAGTAATTTGCTTTTATTTTATACATCATGTGTTCTGGAGAGATGAGTGATTTTCTTATCCTCAGCTCCTATTAATCTAGGATTTTCATCTGAATCTATAACTATTTAGATGCCCATTTTATAATTGAATGGCTAGGTGAGTTAACTATAGAATGAATACTTAATATGTATATGAGCACAGACTTTCACATGACCCACCACTCTCCACACTATCTCATAACACTGATACACTCGAACACATATATGTTGAAAAGATAAATAATCACCAATATACATATTTCATGCTAAACCAGAAATCATCAGTTGGTCCAGATTACCATCTCTACACATATATGCTATAAGTGCTCAAATATATATTAAGATAGCCTATCCTCATACTTTAATGAACAGGCTTCAATCTACTCCAACTCTTCAACCATCCATCCAATTGAAAATCTGATGATGGAATGCTCAAAGGCCATCCTAAGGCCGAGATTCTTGTCACACCCAAATACTTAAAAAAAAATTTCCAATTTTTTTGAAATGAAGAGTTTGGTGTGTGTATGGGGGGAGTAAATGCTAACCACTACACTATTTAATTTGTCTGCAAAATAATGATCTTCTGATATTTTTTTTTCCAAATTCTAGTAGTCCCATTTCATTAACAGAAGAAGTTAAGTAGGTTCTTGCATTAATTGTTGTTGTTTTGGTAAATATGTACTTTTATTTCTAGGCTTCCCTATTGTTCATTTTTGCTCATCTCATTTTTGTATGACTAGTTGTAATTTAAGATTCGTCAAACGATTTATTCAGTTCATTAAAGATATCATAATTCTGTGTAAAATCATGGATTATATTTTAATGGTTAAAATTACAACTTAATTTTATTCTTGGACTTTATTTTTATCAACATTATAACACATATAAAAGTGCCGTTTTGCATATCTTAAATTTTGGAAATACTGTTACTGCTCAAGTTGCTCAATTTTTAAAAGTCTACACATATACTCATGACATGGAGTTTAAAGCTAAAGATTTTAAATGATCTTATGATTTTTTTAAATATTCGGTGTATATCTGTCCACTTATTTTTAAATAGAAGCCAAAGAACTAGGCTGAATTTATATTTATAAACAATATTTTTATTGGTTACATATATATATATATATATATATATTTTAAATGAAAGGGATACAAAAAAAATCAAATGAAGTTAGGTTAATATAATGTATTGTAAAATGCAATAAAGGCTCAAAAAATAGTATATTTAGATAATTCTTTAATACTAATGCAATGAATGAAGCTCTGACAGCATTTCTAAAAGTTGTTTGAAGTGGGATGTACTGAGTTTGTTTCTAATACAACTCTTTCAAGGTTTCATTGTAAAAGGAACACCCGTTGAACATATATAGGATGAAGCAGGCATCGCTCTAACTTTCTGGGTGTGAGATATCAGATTTGGGATACTTGATTTTAACAAAGATTAGTAGAACTCTAATTTTGGGACATTGAGAAACAACTATTTGATGTGATTGTTAAATAGCAATTAATTAAGTCAAACTGCAAGTCTAATCTAATTACTTCACAGTCCACATTTGAAAATATCCGAGTCTTGTTAATGGTATTGAAGTCTTGAAATCTTCATTCAAATTCAAGATGAAGTTTTCTCAGATCACTTATGTACTTCTTAAGCTTGTCTTTATTTACTGGAGCTATTGAATTTAATTTCAGGAAGTGAGACAACTTATTTTTAGTTAACTTATTAGCAAACAGAACAAGTTGTAGTTTAAAACCTCTGAGATGACCCCAGATATTGTCAATAAATTGATTTTTTTCCTTGCATTTTGACATTCAACTTGTACATATGACAGAGATAATCTGTGAAAAATGCAAAGTCCAAAAGCCACATCAGAATACTCAGATTGCATGGATTCAAGAAAATCTTGATATTGTCTGTGAATAAACCCACAAGATCGAATAGTATTTACAAGTTTCATGATTACATCAAACACATGTTTTATATTCAGTGCAGGTTTACACAGGGCATCTTGATGAATAATGTAATGTAGAAAGGGTAATTTTGATGAAAATCCCAACAAATCCAGATTTTTTTCCTGTCATACTTTGTCCTCCATCAGTTGTAATATTACATCTTTTTATTATGGATATTTTCAAAGTTGAAAGCCCTTTCAGAAATTCATGAAAAATGTCAGACTCTGTTGTTAACATGCCAATTCCTCAGTAATAGAAAAGTTTTCAACACTTTTTATAAATAATACTAACTGAGAAGTATCATTTATATCAGTACTTTCATCTATAGTAATGGAGCAGAATTTAAATTGATCAATCTTTGACTCTAGAAGTCGCAATTTTTAGAGATAAGCGGCAGTTTCAAAATTCTTTTTCTTGTCAGGATATAAAACATCACATACTTGGAGCATACAGTGTTTAACAAACTCACTGTCAGAGAGAGCTTTATTACTTTTAGAAATATTATATGCTACAATAAAACCTGAATATGTAGTTGCTTTCTGAGAACCATTTATTTTCTTAAAAATATTTTGGTGATCTGAAAATTTTTTGTGAAGATCTTCTGCCTTTTATTTTCTTTGATTTTCAAATATAGCTTTGTAATTGGAAATTTTATACTTATGTTATTCATAGAGCTCACAAATAAGCTCTTAACAAGCTTTGCATAATATCTCCAACCCCAGACTGGTTTCTGCTACTGGCGTCCTCAGTGAGATACTAAAATATTCAAACATTAGATTAAAAATACCAGGACAAGCCCAGAATTTTATCTAATTGATAACTATTAAGTAGAAAATCAGAAATTTTCAGACATCCATATGTCTTCCTAACCAGCTATCTAACTTAAATAGCCATATGGGTCTGGGGTTGGGGATATTCTGAAAAACTTGTTAAGAACTTATTTGCAAGCTCTATATATAACATTCATAATACAAGCTTGTTAAATTAGGTCATGTGACATCTAACTTGATTTTTTTTGTAAATTTTATACTTAGAAGTGAAGTGGCAGGAAATATATTCTTTGATGACTGCTATGGTTTCATTGCAGATGCGACACAGTTGTTTATTCTTTACAACTGTGAAAAAATATTTTCAGGTCCATTCATCTTTGAAACACAACATTCTGAATCAACTTTACATTTTTTAGTAGACATTTTGGGGTTGAAATAGTTTATGAATATCCACAATAAAACTAACAAGTACCAATAACACTACTACTTTTTAATAATTTCACCATTATGGCACTAACATTCAACATTTATGAAGTTAGAATGCATCAGTCTGTCCATTATCTTTCCATTCAATGGTAGATACCTGCTTTGCACACATTCCTGAACTGATTCTTGTTATTTGATGTGATCATGTGGACAAGTATTAGTGCCCCTGTTGTCGAGAATATAAACTTGAAAGTAGTAAATTAAAATTCTTTCAAAATCTTGTTTCTATTATTTTTTTAAATTTAAATATAAAAGTAAGTAAATATATTTTAATAATTTTATCCATATTTATTAGGGCAAGTTTCATTTTTTGCATATGCAAAAAATTTTAAATCAACTTCTATACAAATTTTCACAACTATATTTTGCATATGTAAAAAATGTTCAAATTTCTATGGAAATTTTCGCATATGCAAAAAATGGAACTCACCCTTAAATGGATTTTTTTAAAACATTGAAATTGAATATTTCTATACTATTGTTTTTGCGGCTGGGCAGTGAGAACCTCTAGGCAGGCTACATATGGCCCACAGGCCATAGTTTGCTTATCCCTAATCTACAATATATTTTGCAATACCTACACCCAATTATCAGGATTTTTGTATTATCAAAAATATCTGAATTAAAGCAAACAAGCATGAATAATTTCTGGCTGCTTTGGAGGTTTTAATTGATATAAAAATCTTTAAAGCAATACTTGCCTTTAATATAGTTCTAAACACATTATTAAATTATGCAATGTTTCTGCACTGGAAGTGATGGATTGAACTGCATTTTAGTAATTTTAGCTCTTTATTCTTTCACTACAGTCACTGATTTGGAGAAAATTTATTACAGACTTATTCACACTTTACTGTCAAACTCGGTCTTTATAAATAGTATTCCAAAGTTATTATTAAATTTAATGTGCATACATACTATTAATATTGGAAAAATTACTGACTTCAGCATGCACTCAAACCCTGTATAAATAAATTAATCTAATTCAGTTTGCTTTCTAGAAATTTATTTATATTTCAATGTATAAGATTGTAAAACAAGGACACATGTGGATGGGATTTTAACAGCATTAAAATAGATTAAAAAAAGCAAAACTATCGCTAATAATACTATTATATGCTTTTCAATTTATAAAGATTGTGTGGTAATTTAATTAAAAATAACATTGTTTTCTCTTGCTTTTCTTTATTTATTTCCTCAGATGCTATTAAAAGTGATACATTTTTTTCAAGTTCTTCTTTTAAGAATGTTTTGAAAAGAAAAAATTTTTTAACAGAATATATAAACTTTATATCATGTGATATTAATTTAATTTACATATTAGAAATTTTATAAATTGTAGTTATATTAATGTTTAATAAATAATGTATAGAAATGGTAGAAAAATTATAAATTCTTAAGGTAATCAAACATTATTTTAAGTTTATATTTATATTGATATTGTGTGGATTGAGTGATATTTCAATACCAAAATATATGTTGACATCAATAGAGTGAGATTTTAAAATATTTCCTCAGAAAAGAATGTAATTTAATACACTGTAAGGCTTATGCACACCTGCACATATAATGTAATATATAGGGGATTCGAACTCAGACTTTCACACAACCCTCAATTCTCCATGCCATCTCATATTGCTGACCCACCTGATCACACACGTGTTGAAAAGATAAATAATCACCAATATATGTATTTTATGCTAAACCAGAAATCATCAGCCGGTCCAAATTACCATCTCCACACATATATACAATCAGTGCTCAGCTTTATATTAAGATAACCAATCTTCAAACTTTAATGGACAGGTTTCAAATTATTCCAACCCACAACTCTTCAGCCATCCATTTCATTGAAAATCTGATGATGGAACGTTCGTCCATTAAAGTTTGAAGATTGGTTATCTTAATATAAAGCTGAGCACTGATTGTATATTTGTGTGGAGATGGTAATCTGGACCAAATGATGATTGCTGGTTTAGCAGGAAATACGTATATTTGTGATTATTTATCTTTTTAGTATATGTGTGATCAGGTGGATCAGCAATATAAAATGGCATGGAGAGTTGAGTGTCGTGTAAAAGTCTGTATTCGAAACCCCTATATATCAGCAAAGAAAGGTATACGAATATTTAGTTATTGAATCTAACTTTCTGACTCTGTGCTAAACTGCATATGGATATTAATACGTAAAGCTTCATAAAGATTTCTACATAGTCATCTATTAACCGAGATACACACGACCTACACATATGGAATACACTTATTATTATATATTTCAAGTTTAATCAACAAACTATTTTGCAAAATAATATTTAAATCACATCGTATTTTTTATTTTTACTTTTGAAAAATACAATTCAATGATAATGATTAATTTTCAGCTTTTAAAAATAATTTTTAAATAAATGTTATTTTAATGTTAAATTTTTTATTATTTTAACATTAAATTGTTTTTCACAATCTTTTATTAATGATGTATACAAGCAGTTTTAATGGATTTTGATAATACATGGTAATGTATATATTTATATGCACACATACACTTATTTTAAATCAGAATATAAATTTAGACACACACACGTATGTATAATTTGTTTCAAAATATTGATTTCTAAAAATAAAACTTAATATATTGAAATAAAAATCAAATTTCTAATGCACTGTTAAAAACTTGAAATTTTGATGAATTGTGAAGTCGCAATCTTGAATAAAAAACTACCATCATTATTTTAAAGTATCATGGATTAGTTATGCAGAGTTTCATGTCGCATGATTAATGATATCATTAGGAATATTTTATCAATGTGGATATAAAAGAATGTAGAGAAATAGCTTTTGCTTACAAAAATGTTTTTTTTTTTGTAAACATATATGAATACGCGTTATCTCATATGATGTCAAGATGTATGTAGATCTAAGTATTTCTATATATGTATATACGTGTATGTAAACACATATGCACATACTAATACACGCAGTTTCATTGTATATATAAAATATTTGTTGTGTCATAATGGTTAATTTATTTTCTTGCCATGCCATGATTTAGAGTTATAATCAGAATGAGGCATGAAAACATTTTTTCCAGTTCCAAATAAGCATAGGATACTTCCATAGTGGTTGGGAAATATATGTCAATATATTCTTAGTTAAAAGCCAAAACAAGGATAGAAAACTGTAACCTGATAAATATTGTTTCTTTTTATTGATTTTTGTATAGAGGATGTTTGAAAAGCTATGGGCCATAGTGGACTAAAAATGCTCTTTTATCTTTTTAAATTTTACATTTATATATATATAATTTCAATTACTAATAACCCATTGCTTAATTTTCCTCACATTATTGCAGAAAACTTTATTCCTATATATGACACTATTTATAGATTTTAACCATTCATTACATATGAAACCCAACATCAATTCCTTTTTTTTAATTTTATTTCATGTGATATCAGTGACATCTTTTTACAGCTTAACATAAGTTTTCCATTTTTTAACCTTTCTTGTTAATCCTAATGCACTTTCTTGCTCATCTTATAAGCCTCAAAGTCTTAGACACAACGTAGATCCTAAAAAACCACCATTTTTTAAAAAAATCAAATTTTAAGTACTCAACATACTTTGCTTTAAAATTATTACTTTTAGCAAAATAATTCCTTGTGACTTTAATTATATAATCAATTTCATCTCTTATGTTGTAATTTCTGTTACTAATTTGACCAAAGTGTTAATGTAATCTTCTTAGTCATTATATTATTTCTTTTTTGAAAAGAACTAGACATTAATTTCTTCTTTGGAGAATTTATTATTAGTACTATTTTTTTGTTGTTATCTGATAGTTTGTTTTTTTTTCAAAAGATTTATTGTCTCGGTTCAAATCTTTGAATTTATATGCTTACATTATGTGTTATACAAAGTTTAACTCATGATTTTATTATGTCTATGTTGACACATCTAAGGTAATAGAGAGATTAAAACTGCCCTGGACACCATCATCTCCATCCCCCAGGGGAAGAGAAAAACCAGTGCATTGATCCCCTCATACTTACATCCTGTTGGTCCCTCCCAAAACCCGGGGGTTAAGCCAAGGGGACTGCTCAGCCCCTCGACTCCCCAGGGGGCAAAGACACATGAGCCCCAGTCTCAACTCAATGTCATTGTTGATTTACATATCGTGCTGTAATACTTCAAACTGTTTTGGCCTGCACCATCTCGTAACAATTTTACAGTCCTGAAGCATTATTTATGAAAATAACCATATTATGTTTAAATCCCAGATGACATAATTTTCATTCATTATTTGAGGCTTTAAAATTAAAGAGATTGCTTTATTTTTAGAGATTTACTGACAGTGCATGCATGCATTTGTACTAACAAATTACGGAAAAACATGTATGATTTATTCTCTTGTTTCTCATTTTAATTCCACATAATATTTTGTACAAGTTGAATAATTTCCCCTAATATTAATTTTTTGAATGTTACAGATTAGGTAAACAATGCTGTGTATTTTGATATCCCATGTCTCCATCCTGATATTTCAAAGTTTTAATCAGATTAAAAATAATATTAGAATTAAATCAGTTTTTTAGAATCTACAAATTTATTGTGAAATGGTAACTCATAGTCATTGTTTTTTTGTTTTGTTTTTTAATAATTGAATGTAATCTACTGGCAATAAACATTTTTAAATTTACTTACATCATATTATTTTTGTTTTTTTGATTTTACCATAAATGCATTAGGATTTATCTGCATAATCCAGATTAATAATATAATAAAAGTTAGATTTACCCATTAATTGATTAATAACTTGTCTAAAAAAACCCTTTGGTGTAATAGTTAACACATCTGGTTGCCACAATTATGGTTTTCTGTCAGAACTCAATAAAATCTGATTTTTTTTTTGTTAGGATCCCCCTATAGCCATATAGTCATTAAATATAATATGAAACGTGATAATTTTATCTAGAATATGAAACAAGAATGAAAAAATTATTTAACCTTCATTATTCGGAAGTTTGAAGACTAGTATATGATGACTTCTGTTATGTTTATCTTTAGCAATGTGTTGAAGATATATTTGCCTTCCACTGAATTTTGACTGGATAACTCACTTACTTGTCTGTGAACAAGCTATTGAAAAGAAAATCCTAGAATTCTATATAATCTGAAAAAAAATATCAGTTTTGCCTTGCACAGGTTTAAACACCACATTATGAATACCCCTTGAATATCTTTAAACAAAATTAATTTTATTTAAATTTTCCAATTACATTCAACCATTAGTATAATAGTACATAGTTTAGTATATACATAATGTTTTGAGTAGTATTGTTCTCTTCTCTTAAAGTGTTGCTGGCCTGACCAGTGACCATGTTAGCATGAAAATTAAATCTGAACCCTTTAAATTATTGAATATTGAATTTTAAGGTAATGTTCTAATCAACATGAGCCATCCTGCCAGGCAACAGTCAGTAGAAATTTTATATACTTATTTATCAGGTTCCTCCTGATTTCTGCACTTTTTCTAAGAGCAAAATTAATTAGGGGTTTCTAGACTTTATTAGTTTCAAATTTTTATTTTTCCATAATCATGGCTTCTAGAGGGAAAAATTATTACAATGAATAATTTTTCTCTCTGAATTGTAATATATATATATATATGATCAATAGATGGCGTCTTTACCAAAACCGCCGAAACAAGTGTAAAATATTTTTACATAAACGCAAAAGGAGTCAGAATTAACTACCTCTTTCATTTTGCTCACCTCCAGATCAGCTGATTTCAAGCTGGTTTGCTTTCGTCAGTGGAAGGATAGAGCAAACCAGCTTGAAATCAGCTGATCTGGAGGTGAGCAAAATGAAAGAGGTAGTTAATTCTGACTCCTTTTGCGTTTATGTAAAAATATTTTACACTTGTTTCGGCGGTTTTGGTAAAGACGCCATCTATTGATCATAAATAACAAGTGATAGCAGGTTACGTGACTAACTTGTTTATATTTTTCATATATATATATATGTAAGTGCAAACTCACGCGATGTATATATATATAATAAGTGCAAACTCACACAATGTATACCATAATGGCAAACATATTTGCCATATTTAAATCACTTAACCATTTCCAGTGGTAAAAATAGTTGAACTTATACATATTTTTATCTAAAAATAATATTATAGAAATGTAAACTGCAATAACTTTTGCTAAAAAAGCAGGTCTATTGACAAAATATTTAATTGTTTTTGTTTAAACGTATTCTGGATTATGTATATCACATAATAATTTTATTTATTAAAAACAAAAATTAAAACAAAAGTTCTTGTAAAATGATAGGAATCTAAAACTTATTTATTTGATTTATTTGTCTCATTTTTATGGTCTCTAGTGGTAAAAATACTTGTTGTATATACTTTTCTTTAAAACTGTTCTCTTATGCGTATATATTTTAATAATTGAAATCTGATTAATATTTGGCATTAAAAAAGATAAAAATAAATTGTGGTAAAAAAAAGTTTCAAACCGAAAAATCAATAAAAATTGCAAAGATATACAATTTTATTTTATTTAATTATTTTGTCTCTAGTGGTGGAAATAATGTACATATATTTTTAAAGTCTCCATGTGAATACTGCAGTAATTTTACATATGTTATTATAATCCTTCAATAGTTGATATATATATTTTCATATGTCAAATGCATTATTGGAAAGCAAACCTGGGACAGCTGCTTGGAAGACAACCATGCTAACCACTAGGTCACCAACACTTGACTAGTTGATATTTTTTTATATCCTTAGTGGCATGTTGGAATAAATTTCCAACTTTTTATTTTATTAAATTTACCTTCATTCTTTATTATATTTTCAAAAATTTTGAATTATTTGTTAAAAATATATGTTTTCAAATGAAAATAATTATTAAAAAGATTACTTTAACTTTGCAAATATAGAAAAAAATTTAACTGGAATACATAGTAAGATTTATAAAGAATATTTTTTTTATTGGATGGTTACTGCAATTCTTGTAAAAATATTAAAGTAAAAATAAATCAGAATTATTTAAATTATGTTTATAAATCCTCAACAAATTATTTGTTCAGACTACTTAAAGCTAAAGAAATTCTATTTATAATTTAAAAAAATACAATTTTATACGCTGCAGTTAATACAAAAGAACTGGTTTCCAGCCAACTACACATAGTCATCTTATGTTTACATTTCTCCTGACATGTCTTCTTTGAAAAAAAAAAAATTGAATAAATCTATATCTAATATTATTATTCTAAAAATAATAATACATAAATATTCTGCAAAAATAATCATAAATATGTAAACAAACTATAAAAAAATATTTTTATTTTTGAAATCTAATCAAAAATGAATACATTCAAAAAACGATCACAAGCCATTGTATGTTATTGCTCTTGACTTGTCTTTTTGTTTTGGTATTAAACCACTAATTATCACATAATCACCATTCTTTATGCTTTCACAAGCTGTTTACATAGAGGCAGAACTCTCCATACAGTAGCGCCACTTAGTGCAAGCCAGGATAATCAATGGATGCAAGAAGGTAGTGCCTACTTATTCAATATTCCCAGACTAGTTTCTAGCTTGGGGCTTTCATCAATGAGGCGCTTTGGAGCTGAGACACTGCTCCTAGATCTTAGGATCTAATGCAACCCTCCAGCAGCCACCTTTTACCTTATTAGCTAACTATAAAGCCCTGAGTCCAAAACAAAAATACTGTTTTCATTTCATTAGCTTGTATAGTCATATAGATCTGAATTCAATTCAGCTTCTATACTTTTTGGTGTCTTTGGTTCTTTAATAACTATAGTCACCATAATCTTATTGAACAGGATTGGTATTAAACCACTAAACATCACATGATCACCATTCTTTATTCGTACACAAGCTGTTTATACAAAGGCAAAACTCTCCATACAGTAGTCCCACTCACCGCAAGCCAAAGTTATCAATGGATGCAGAAAGGTTTGTTTTTAAAATCCTTATCTAGTGACTTACTCACCCAGTATCCCCAGAGTATTTTCTAGCTTGTGTCTTTCATCAATGAGGAGCCTTGGATCTGAAAGCTTTGCATCTAGACCTTAGGATCTAATGCAGCCCTCCAGCAGCTACTTTTTACCTTATTAACTAGCTATAAAGATGAGTCCAAAATGAAAACCCAATAATGTTTTCAATTCAAACTCATCAGCTTATATGGTCATATAGATCTGAACTCAGTTCAGCATCCATACTTTTTGGTGTCTGGCTTACAATGAGTGGTACTACACATGGATAGTTTTGCTTGTATGTAAGCAGCTTGTGTAAGCATAAAAATGGTAATCATGTGATGCTTACTGGTTTAATATCAATCCTGCTCAATAAAATGACAGTAGTTATTAAAGAACCAAGGACACCAAAAAGTATGAATGCTGAACTGAGTTCAGATCTATATGACTATACAAACTAATGAACTTGAATTGAAAACATTATTGAGTTTTCATTTTGAATTCTAAAGCTTTTATAGTTAGTTAATAAAGTAAAAAGTGGCTGCTGGAGGGTTGCATTAAATGCTAAGATCTCATATCCAAGACTCCTCACTAATGAAAGCCACAAGCTACAAATTAGTCTGGGTCATTGGATGAATAGGCACTATATATGAATTTTATGCACAAATCTTCCTGCATACATTGATTACACTGGCTTTCACTGAATGTGCTACTATATAAAGAGTTTTGTTTCTGTGAAAAACAGTTTGTGTAAGCATTAAAAAATGGTGATCATGTGATATTTGATGGTTTAATATCAATCTTGCCCAATAGAATTATTGTGACTGTGATTATTAAAGAACCAAGGACACAAAAAAGTAAGAATGCTGACTGAGTTCAGATCTATATGACTACACAAGCTAATGAGCTTGAATTGAAAATGTTATTATGTTTTTATTTTGGACACAAAGCTTTATAGTTAGCTAATAAGGTAAAAGATGACTGCTGGAAGTTTGCATTAGGTGCAGTGTTCTCAGGTCCAAGGCTTCTCACTGATGAAATCGACAAGCTAGAAACTAGTCTGGATATAAGATATTGGATAGTAGGCATTAGATAGGGATTTTATACACAAACCTTCCTGCATCCATAGATTACTCTGGATTGCCCTGATGGGTGCTACTGTATGGAAAGTTTTGCCTCTGTGTAAATTCCACTATTCTTGTTTATTAATTAAAATTAAATATCTGGGATTTGGATATTCCGCAATGTGCGCAATGTAGTTCCACATTTTGTTTTATTGAGCATGTCAAAAAATAGTTATTTGGGGGAGTATAAAATGTGAGCAATACTTACCAATAACATTTAGTATTTCGGTAAAAAAGAGTTGCATTAAATTACTCCATTATTTTACTTATATTTTCATTTGTTCTATGAGTCTGCCGATTCAATTATTAGTAGATAATTTTGTTCCTGTAAAAAAACAGGTCTAATTCGATTAAACTACTAATTATAGAACAATGAAATCTAGAAATTGGCTTATTATTATTTTGTACGTTTGTTGACCGATCTTTATTTTCCTGAACTAAATTTAAAGATTTTATAGCTTCTGCATAAGATATTTTCCTGGTCTTGCTTAGTTATCCATAGCAACTGAGATCTTAGACAAGGTATTAAATATCACTCAGTAATCCAAATGAAATAGCTTGGGAGAATTATCTGCTAAAATTTGAATTCTAATCCAGCAACTCTTTGTAAATAAAATAACAAAGCTTAAAATTATTATTATTATTATTTTGATGATGAAGATGTTTCAAGGGGTATTATTATTATTAAAGAAAACGAAAATGATGTTCAAAAATAATAATGTTAACCAGATCATGTGATTATGATTTATTATTTGAGCCAATATATTTTAATACCCATTATAGGTATCATCAATGTTATTTTGATTCTAAATTTTACAACATATTTATGAAGAACATTAAAATTAATGTCAGTTACCTACCAAAAAAAAAAAATTAGAAAATGAATTATGGATTGTATTGAAATTAATGATAATGAAAAAAATGTTTATTTGAAATTAATTATTTTATATCATATAAATATTTTATGTTTGAAATTTTAAATGTATATATTTGTTAAGCCCCATGGATGATTTTTTATTACAAGATGATTTGCTTTAATAAATAAATTATTATTATTAAGCATTCACAAGTTATAATAAGCTTTTATTACTATTTTATATTTAACTATTATCTATTTAGACATGTATTCCTTCAATTGTGTATTACCATGAACCTTAGATCTTTTTTATAGCATTATAAAATTGCAATTTTACATATCCTATTGGTTTTATTTCCTTGGAAAATTCACAACAACCCTTATAATTTTTGTTGCTAGTGATTTCAAAACATGTCATCCATTTTTTTTCTTTTGGCCTTAATTTTAGCCATAGTAACAGGTTTTTTTTTTAAAATTATACATTTCCACTTTTTTTAAAATCTCTTCACTTCTATCAGCATAATATTTCATTGCATTAAATATTCTATAGAATACTCTTTTCAAATATTATTAATTAATATCATACAATTAATATACTTTACAAAAATCTTCCAACTTATTCTTAAAGTTTGAATTTACTATCCGAATAAATGAACATCTACTTTATCAAATAATGTATCAATATTCTTTGCATTATCTCACACGTAATCAAAAATATATTTTTGTACATATTTGGGCATATATGTAGTCAGTCAGACTGTCTGATGGCATATATCAATATGAATGAACAACCTTGATAGTGCATGTGTGTATATTTAATGTTCATGAAAGAAGTAATGAACACAAACAAAAGTTATTAATGAACGTGATCATAGATTTTATGAGAGGTAGATTTTATTTATATCATAAGTACTATCTAAAAGTCATTCTAACAAAATGCATTGTTGATTATTTTCATTGTGAAGTCATAGAAGAGAATATAATATACTGGAAAGCTGCAATTAGACATGGTATAAAAGTATTTTAGAAAAAAAAGGGTTTTTTTTTTTCATATGTCAAATGTGTTGACCGGGAAGTGAATCCAGGTCAGCTGCTTGGAAGGCAACTATGCCAACCACTATGTCATCAATGCATCGACCGAAGGAATTTTTTTGCTGAAAAAATTAAAATATAGCATCATAAAATATCAAATAAATAAAAATATGAATCAGCATATACTGTATGTCGATGTATTTATGGCTCACAGTTCACTTTATAGACTCATTGCAAAAATTATTTTTTCCTTGGAATTAGAATAGTCATACTTGTTTATGAGTGGCTAATGAATGTATGTATGTATTTATTTTGTATCAGTTAAAAACACTGTTCAAGATAAAATAGATCATTTTCAAATATCATTATTTCTCCATATTTTGATAGATTTATTTCATTCTGTTACACATAATACATCACATGTGCATTTGTTTATATTTGGAAGTTTATTTCTATTTCATTACGTGTATATTTATGTTATTTTTCAGACAATATTAAGAAAATATATTTAAAAAGTTGAATCCTTGCCTTATTTATTGTAATTAATCTGAATTCAGATAGTTGTTTTGACAGGGAATTGGAAAAGTAATGTAAAATAAATTAAAATAATCAAATGAATTATTGAATAAAAGTTTGTATAAAGTTTAATTAAGCACTAAAAATTATTTTGTCTAGCTGCAATTTAAGGATCTTAAGTAAGTCCACCATTTTTTCACTGTACTAAACTATGCAAGCTGAAATGTATTCATTTAGATATAGTGCACTATGTTTGTAAAAAATTTTTTGGAAAAATATATTTTCCTATTATCAAAATTTTATTGAATTTTTAAGTGACAAAATTATGTGAAAGATAAAATAAAATCAAACTATAACATGGTGGAAATTTTCACGTAATTCTGTAAATAGTTAAATAGCATTTAAAAGTTGGAAATTCTTATATAATTAATAATTGCTTTTGCTATATTTTGTTTTGCCATTTTCAATAGGTTAATTTGAAAATCATAGAATTTATTAACATTCCTTAAATATACATTCAGATTTTTTATTTAGATTCTGATGTTTGTAAAATGTTGGTGAATCATTTTAGGCATAAACATAGCTTCAAATGCAAGTAAGATCTTATTCAAGGCTGCCTGACTAATAATATATCTGTGTATTAATGAATGGTCTTCATGACTTTACATACAGAAAAATCTTAAATAAAATATTTGCATATATAATAAATTTTAATTTCCATAAATAAATATTATGCTTTAATTAATGTATGGCATGTACAGCAATCCATATAGCTAATCTCATGTCAAATTTTAATGTGTGTTGCTTGCTTATGGAAGGCAATAAGACAGATCACTTAATATCAGTATTGTTTACTGATAAATATATGTGAGTTATCATTCATTTTAATAAGCTTGGCCTGAACACAGGGATTCTATGTGGAATCAAATAATGACATCATAAATTAGTTTCATCAAACAGTGCAATGAAATTAATTCCTAATTGACTCACAACAAAAAGAAACTATTACATAGTGGAACAATGAAAAAGAAATTTAATCTATACATTTTAAGAGCAGATTATATCAGTGAAGATAATGTCTTTCAGAAGTTTTAAATAAATTATTTTATATCGATTTCTAAATTCTTATTTATTTACTTGGGGGGGGGGGGGCAAATAACTAAAAATAAAACTAGATAACTGATGCAATGGATGGAAAAAAGACTGATTGTTTTTCACCATTTTTTAAAGAAATTAATATATGAATAGTAAAGTTAATAAATTAAGAAAATTTTGACTGAACTATGCACTTGATGTATCTAAAATAACAGAAAATAATGTAATAATAAATTTAAGTATAACATTTTCAGTAAATTCCATTTTTATGAGGCTTTTTTTTGTATTAAACAATAGAATAGCAAAAGGAGTTACAGTGGACTCATGAACTACATACACTATATTTTGTTCAAGCATCTCTTGCATCCAATGCAGATAGCATATAATAGATCACATTTTGTTGATAAACATTGATTGGAATAGTATATTTATTGTTTATTGAATTGCAAATATACTGTACTTTTCAACACATGCATATATATATATAACACTTTTTTTATATATATGTATAACGAATTTTTTAAAAAAAGTAATTGTTGAATGTGTGTTTATTCATGCATTCACTGAAGCAAGAAGAATAAGGGGGAAAAAATTACTATATTTTTATTTTTGAAATAAAGTAAGTAGCAAAATGTCTGACTTTCTGGCTATTAAATATGTTCTGAGCGATTGGTATTTTTCAATAACTTCTTTTTTATTTTTTTTAAAAGTCAATATTATCTTTAAATATGTTTTAAAATTTTGTAAAACTAAAGGAAGAATAAAATGTATGCATCTTCAATATTAACCAAAGAAATTTTATTAATATATGTAATCATATATATATATAAAAAAAACAAAAAAACAAGTTAAAAACTTGCTAACGCTTGTACAAGCGTTAGCAAGTTTTTAACTTGTTTTTTGTTTTTCATAAATGTACCTTTGAGGTCTTTCTAGCAATGATATATATTGCAGAGGCTTCTACTATGTGGCGATGCTGAACTGAGATCAGACCCATATAGCTATCTGGCTTGCTATGCTGAGTTTGAAGACATTACATGTCTAAAAGATTCACACTTGCAAGCTGAATAGAAACTGTTTCATAAACGCTCAGAGTTTGTGTTTAGATCTAGTTTCTAAAATTCCTGTCTTTCACTGATGATAGCAAATAGCTTGAAATCATGATCTGAAAGTGGAATTAAAGTTAGAGATAGTGAATGCTTGCTCTGACGTTTATGTAAACATACGCTTGACGGTGTTTTTGGTAGAACGCCATCTGTTGACATATATATATATAATCATGTATGGAACTCAGAGAGAAAAACAGGACTGTTCAAAAATTACAAAATATGTGAATTTTAAAGGAATTTTTGTTTGTTTACATTTTTTCTGGAGTTGCATATAATTCAATACAGCCTCATTTGTGGCTTCATTATATTTTGTTAATTAATATATTTATTGATCTTAAATACAAATCTTAACTCTTCCCTATTAATCTTGTTAATTTCATATTTTTTGATGAATACTAAAATGTGATTTATATGCTTTTCAAATAAAGAGATTCTGATATTTTCTTGGCCATTGTAAAAAGTATCAAATCATTTTTTTAAGGTCATACATAATTATAAATTATTTAATATGCATTTATTATTCAGTTAATTATTATCAGTGAGTAAAATTGAAATCCATATCTAGTTTACTTCTTTAATGGAACATACTCCTTTGAAAATAAACATTTCCTTTAGGTGACCATATTAATTTTATTATTATTTTTTAGAATGCAGAGTATCATCTAGTAGCCATACTAACTGGCCAACAATCATTGATTATAAATGAATATATAGTTATAATTAGCCAGAAAGCATATCTGTGATTAATTTTCTATTGGTCATATAAGTATGAATGCACTGTAAAAACTAAGAAATATAATTGTTTCTCTATTGGTAGTAGAAATAAAGTGAGTTTATTTTTCTATGGTTGCAGAATTTATGTTTATTTTTAATTTTAGTGGAAAGATCCAAGTATTATGTTTGTGACAGTTCACATTTTTGACACTACCATTTAGTGATAAAGTTTAAACCACGATTAGGTAAGTTGTTCATTGATAAGTACCACATATATATTATTAATACGTTTTAGCCCATCAAAAATCAATTAAATGCAATTATAAAATTCATATTAACAATATGTTGAATGATATTATTCAAACGCTAAAACCTTAAAGTTTCAAAATGGCTAGGATATTTGCTCAACTTTTTTTTTAATGTGTCAAAGCGTCAGCTGGGAAGCGAACCCCAGGGCAACTACTTGTAAGGTGGCTGTGCTAACCACTTGGCCACCAACGCTTGACTAAAGCATTTACAAAATAAAATATT
Organism: Epiperipatus broadwayi; assembly: GCA_028023455.1. Lineage (NCBI taxonomy): Eukaryota > Metazoa > Onychophora > Udeonychophora > Euonychophora > Peripatidae > Epiperipatus > Epiperipatus broadwayi. Next base: position 9,753,216 of record JAQFVV010000020.1, on the reverse strand, counting down.
TTAATATTGGTACATACTATATTAGTGTAGAATATTAATAATAGAAATTAGAAAAAATGATAATGAAAGTCAATATTGTGTTAGGAATTGCACAATGTACATTTGAAAGTTGCATGTGTCTCACAAGTGATTTTTACAAAGCCAAAATTTAAATTAAAAAAATTCATAATAGATTTAAGATTAAATCTAGCTATTGATTTTGCCCTTTAATTTAATTGCATTCAGGTATAGATCATTATATGTCAATAGTATGGCAAATAAAACATATGTGTGGTGAACAAATGAAATCCCTCATGAAAGAGTAGCATTAAAATTAAATAATATTATTGTTTTAATATTTATTATGTTATCTAATAATGATCTAAATAAGTAATTCCAACATTATTGGTATTGATAAAGTATGATATCTACTCACTAAATGAAGTTACCTATATCAGTGATCAAATAAAAATTAATAAGAAATATATTTTAATACTTGAAAATAATTTATTTAGAAAATAAATTTCTTAACCATATCAGTATAGAATAGATAAATTTGTTTATATTTTATGTAATAAATAAAAACATGTTTCATGTATTAGAAAATAAAATAATATATTGTAATGGAATGGGTCTTGACCTTATATGATAGTAAATTAGCTAGGTCATCACAGTGGGTAAGAGGGTCTATCTAGGGGTTTTAAATGCATATACTCACACCTTCTTTGATCTCATTTCTGGCAGATGAGGTATTAATAATTAAAATTATGTCAAACTATACCCCTATACTCATTTCATTCTTACTATCTTTAGTTTTCATTATTCCCAGATTTTGAACTCTGGAAGAATATGCATAGTTGTCTAGCTCAGAGTATATCAATATCATTTAATGTGCAGGTATGTGTAAATATGTGTAAGGGTATGAGGATATATGTGAGTGTGTGAGAATATATATATATCAATGTGTGAAAATATGTGACAAATTGAAAACTGAATATAGAAAAATACAAACGTTAGTTTTTAATTTAAAAATGTATATATTTAACAAATATATTTATAATTAACACGGATTTGTAATGAAATCATAACAAATATAAATAATTTAATATTGGTGGATATTCTTCGATTATTATTATTTTTAATTATTGGTCCAATCCCTTATTCCCTTCAAAAACTAATCATTTGATGTCCATATTAACACAAAGGAAAATTATTTATTAACTTATGATTATTTAAATTACTCTTGTTTGCTAATTTATTTGATCAAAATCATAATTTGTTATTATCTTTAATAATATAATCGGTTAATTCTTACCAATCATATGTTGGTTATATGGGATCCCCCTTCTATGGTGTTTGATTATTATAAAGACAGGAAAGATCATTTATACTAGAAGTAATTAGTCAAATACACTGAAAACAAATAAATGATTAATAGTAACAAAACCAAAAAAAAACATAAATAATTGTGTCACTGTACAAGTGTTGGCAATTAATATATATATATCAAGGTAATATATTTTCTCTTCCTTGGTGATGATCGGACCTATAAGCAAGCAAGTTCTCATCTGAACCTATATTTTATTTTAATTTACAATAAGGTTAATAATACTTATCCCTTCTATTACGTATCAATAACTTATGCCCCCCTTCAATCCGTATTAAAGGAAAGAGATAAACAAAGCAATTTATATAAAATAAATAAAAATTATGAAGTCAACCTAAAGAACAACATGAGAGTTCATAAGGAAAGTGTCCTAGTAAAAGATTATAATTGTTCTTCTTAATCCATTTCAGGTTATAGATGGTAAGATTTGAGAATTCAAGGCATCCATCCATTATATCACTTATAAATTCTCTCTTAATAAGACCTGCTTTAAGGTGTAGAATTTATTGATTCATTTTTCAACTTTCACAGCATAGGTGAATAAATAAATGCTGGATCAAATTCATTTCTGTTTTGGCAATTACAGCTCCATGAGTGATGACTTTCTTTCCCTGATGTCGCTTTGCAATTAACAATGCATGGTTGTATGTGTTGCTATTTATATATTTAGTAGAATATTTTGAGTGAATTAAAAGCAATATCTTTATTATTAGATATTCCGAATTAAAGTTAATTCAATCTTTGGCCTAAAGTTGGAAACACTTAGGAAATATTAAATAATTTGAAGTTAATTTTAGAGATTTTACTTGCAATTCCTCAGTTGGCTAGTTTGAATACATCTGCATTTTTATTTCGCATTACTGAATATCCGAAGTTATTTCCTTTAATATTTTACTTTAATGATGGTTGAATTCTTAATTTAATTTAAACTACAAATTTGATTTATCCGCTTAAACTTTTTGCAGGTTGTTCAGCCAATGAGATTTTTTTGTCTGATCTTTGAGAAGAATCTCGTTTGTTTTTATATTTTTCTAATTACGAAAATGATGATGTTCGATATAATATGATTTTTGACGACTTCAAGTAGATTCGTAGTTATGACTTGGATTAATTATTTACATCATTAATTGTGATTATATATAATATATTAATAACAATAAAAAAATTATTTATTTATTTCCTTTAAAATAATTTATTTTTTGCTTGCATTTAAATCTATTCAATCATTATTTTCCTCATATTGTTATAATGTATATGAGTTATATTACAAATGACAAGATGTTTTTAACAAAGGTTAAGGTTCATGTCTATGGTTTATGGTTTAATTAAGTTAATATATTTATTAAACAATTCAAAACAAAGCAAAACTCTCCATATAGTACAAGATGGCACTACTATATGGAGAGTTTTGCTTTGTTTTGAATTGTTTAATAACAATTATGTGCTAGTATGAGATAGTGATCATGTGATGTTTAGTGGTTTAACACCAATCCTGCCTAATAGGATAGTGGTGGCTATGGTTGTAAAAGAGCCAAAGAAACCAAAATGTATGGGTGCTGAATTGAGTTCAGACCCATATGACTATAAGAGCTATTGAGCTTGGATTGAAAATATTAATTGTGTTTTCAATTTCATTCTCATAGTTTTGTAGTTAAATAGAGTTAAAAGTTGGTTGCTGGAGGGTTGCATTAGATCCTAAGATCTAGGTGCAGTGCTCTCAGATCCAAGGCTCCTCATTGATAAAGACCACAAGTCAGAAACTAGTCTGGGGACATTGGATGAGTAGGCACTAGATAGGGATTTTATGCACGAGCCTTCTGGCACCCATTGATTGCTCTTGTTAGCACAAGATGGCACTACTATATGGAGAGTTTTGCTTTGTTTTGAATTGTTTAATAACAATTATGTGCTAGTATGAGATAGTGATCATGTTATCAATATATTTTATCATAAAATACATTAGATGTTTAATTGGAGAAAACAATTGTTTCTAACTACAGTGTTTGTGACTAGTTTTATTTTTTGTTGTTGTTGTTGTAATGAATTTTAATTGATTTTCATTCTCATTAATGTTGTGGTTAGTAGGGAATGTTTTTATATTGGGTCTTAGATTCAAATTAAGCAAAGAGTGTTTTTAATCTTATTGGAAAGATGTAAACCACATCTTACAATATAAATTAGCAAAGTAAGCTAAACACTAAGTGTAACAAATAAAAGCATAATATATTCTGCAACCAAACCAATAAACTGGATATTTAAAAATGTATTAGCAAAACATCAATATATCAGAAAGTAAAAGACGGTAATTATTTTAATTTTCCCATAAATAAAACGGTTTATTTTTTTAACAAAAAATATGAAACAATCCATATTCATTCTGTACTAGGTCAGTTATTAAATATATCTATTATATTTATGTTTTTCTTTATTACACTGACCATTGTGGGGTTTTTTTCTAATTAAATTATTTTCATGTAGTTTAAATATATGTATCTTATTGATTAGTTTTTTTTAATGGTAATTGGGATATAATAGTTGGTCTCACATTCTATTAATAATCATTAATTTTACTAGTTCAGAAAAACATTCAAATTAAAGGATGAACATTTTTAATCATCCAATCAAATAAAACATGAAACTATAAATTTTGATACGCACCCATTGTATCATATTGGGAAATTCACACTAATTTCCGAAGAACAGTAAATACTGGTAAGGCAGCAGATTGGTTGTGTTATCATTACTAATAAATGCAAGATAAAGTAAATACACAATAAAATAAATGTAATATATAGGATATATGAGCACAGACTTTCACACGACCCACCACTTTCCACACTATCTCATAACACTGATACACTTGAACACATATATGTTGAAAAGATAAATAATCACCAATATACGTATTTCATACTAAAGCAGCAATCATCAGTTGGTCCAGATTACCATCTCTACACTTATATGCTATAAGTGCTCAGATATATATTAAGATAGCCAAACCTCATACTTTAATGGACAGGCTTCATTCTACTCTACGCTCCAACTCTTCAACTATCCATCCAATTGAAAATCTGATGATGGAATGCTCAAAGGCCACCCTGAGGCCGAGATTCTTGTCACACGCATGTAAATGCTGTATTTATTGATATATATATATTCCCCTTTTCAAAAAACTATTATTTTATTTTAAAAAAATTATGTTACAAAAAACGATGTCTTAATCTCACCATGTTTCAATCGATTAAAATATAAAATATTTTAATCATTGTAATTCATAGTTTTCGTTATTATTAGTTTTTAGATTGCATCCTTTTTTCTTTTTTTTTTAACTGGCATTTAAAAAAAAAAAAACAGTTTTAACAAATATTTTGGAAAACATAATAATAATTTAAATGAAACATTAATTAATAAAAATAGCCTTTTAACTTTTTCTTTGTGAAAAACTTATTCACAGAAAATTTTTATTTATGTAATTGTTTTTTGCAAATGACAATTTTCTTTTATTCTTTTGTCATTTTTTATTGAATAAACTTTTGCAAATTTACTTTTTAAAGAAAGAAATAAATAATACAGTTTATTTTTTTAAAAAGCATGCTAGCTTTAAAGGATTCCATAAAACTTAAAAATAAATTTAAAAAAAAAACATTTAATAAAGAAACATTTTGAAAGTCCCTTTTCCCGTCTCTACGAGCAAAATATATGGGAATATAACTAAAATATTCCATCATAGTTCCTCTATGAGGGGGGGGGTGTTAGAGAAGTCTGCTTTTCATTGGCTTTTAAAGTCTTTTTATTCTAAAGAAACCTCAATGAATTTCTAGAAGGAACTATAAAAAAATAGGAAAAATTAGAGATAATAAAACTGAATCTGTGTTTTAAAAAAAGCACTCAAATATTTTGTGCTTTAGAAATGGGTTCAAGTTAAAAACACGAAAAAGTTAAATTGAAATCAGATCCTTTTACAAGATAATGTAGATGAATAATAAATTATAAAACCAACATAAGATGGAAGCAACATGGGAAAGAAAGTTATTATCTATCAAACATTATAGAAAGATTTTAAGAGTACACTTAATGAAAAACATTTTATGCTAAAAGAAAGAAAAAATACACAAAGATTAACTAACATAGTCAATAAAAAATGATAAACCCAGATATTAATAAGTAAAAAGAGATGATTATATCTGATCCCAGGTAATCCAAAATATGAATCATTTCTATCCAAAGAAAAATTGTGAAAATCTGAAACTAAAAATACTTATAACAGTAATAATATGTTATTGTATAATAAAAAGTAGGATTTAATAATGGGCGAAATTAAGTGAGCATATCTTAAATGTACAAACATTTGATTGAAAAGAAGGAAATAGTAAATCTAGGGTAGAGATGGAACATAGTACAGATGAAAATAAAACTAAGAGATTATGTTGCAAAAAATTTTCAGAAGTTGATGGATAACTTTAAAGAAAATATCGAGGAACTCTTAAGGTAAAAATAATGCTCCACAATGTTGAGCTTACAAGTAATTTTACTGTATATCCCAAGCAATGTTTCATCTCTCTCATTAACAAAAGAAAAATCTAACGTGAAAATAAAAAAAACTCTAATTATAGAAAAATATGTTCACTATATCTTCAGGCATTTAGGAAAGATTTTCTTGTATAGTTATAGGTTTTGGGAGTATCATCAAAATATTTGCATCAAAAGTAGAGGAATGTTTTAAGAAATTTAACTGTTTAAGATACTTTAAACCCCTTGATTTGAATTAGCATTGTTAAATGATTTCAAAGAGCTAAAACAGTTTTGTTTTCTATTTTAAAGCAGTCGTGGATAAAATAATAAGGGTCACTGATAGGAAATAACGTTTTTTGTTATACATCTGATATTTTACTGCAACAAGGTCATATAATTTTCAGTATCGTAATTTTTCAGAAAAGAAATAAATTTCTTTGGTCATATTATCAGAGAGAAGAGTAAAGTGGAAATTGTATAAATTCAATGTTTCCAAAATTACTCATTAGATTTGTTTTGTGAGTAAAATTTTGTGTTATATTAATAAAAAGAGTAAAGATTTAATGTAAAAATTAAAGTTTATAATGCAGTTAAAATAAATTGTATTAAGTACTTGGCATGAAATGGAAAACTACCATATAATAATATTATTGCTTCATGATAAAATTATACTTTTTACTTTTCTTCCAGCAAAGAACTTAACACATTTATTTAAATTCTTTGGAATAAATATTGTTTTTAATATTTAAAGCGAAAATTGAAACATAATGTATTTATAAATATTACCAAAATCACACTTTTCTTTATGTTTGCCGTAATATCCTATAAATATAATTTGTCCAAACTTCAAACACTTTTTAGCAAAACTCTTTATTTGTACATTCACAGTCACCTATGTTTTGATTGACCTGTAGTCTTCTTCAGAGCCATCTCCAGGTATATCTCTAATGGTTAGTTGATGATTATTTCACTAGTTTTAATAATCAGCTGGCAGCCATGGGAATAACTATTAGAGATATACCTGTAGATGGCTCTGAAGATGACTGCAGGTCAGTCGAAACATAGGTGACTGTGAATGTACAAATAAAGAGTTTTGCTAAAAAGTGTTTGAAGTTTGGACAAATTATATTCATAATGTATTTAATTTAAACATCCCATTTATTATAGCTTTTTGGATTGTGTTTAATACTTTTAACTAAGTCTTAATAGAGAGAAGATTCAACAGATATATGATGCTTTCAGAAAATGAATTTAAACATTATACATCTACAAAAAAATATATATTAGATGTTCTAAGATGTTTTAATTATATAAGACAATGTATCTTTATTGAGAAAAATTATATCCTTGTCTGCTATGGACAGAATTAGGATTTAGCTTGTGTTGAAAGTAAATGAGATGTTCCATTCTTCAAAAGAGGAGGATGTCATGAAGTAAGAAAGTATTTTACTTTATGAAATTAGATGATGGGTGATCTTCAATTTTATGTGATGTCTCTCAAAGTAGTAACAAAGTCTTGAACCAGGATGTAGTTTTTTCAAAAAGTGATGTTGAAATAAATGACTGTTTTACATATTTAAAAGTGAAAAAAAAAAAAATTCTTTTGTGCATTGATATTTTGGTGAAATCTTATTAATATATGTATTTCATTGTAAATAAGAAGGCATACTAACTGCTTCATGTACTTTTTTATTGTGAATTTCAAATTATTCATTTACTAAGTTGAATTTTCATTTTCTGATTATTTTATTCTAATTTTAATTTGCATAAATGATAGATTTTTTAGAGTTAGGAGTGGTGGTATTCTTCAGTTTGGGTTAAAAGTGGGAAAATCATAGGAAAAAGAATTGATTTTTTTCTTTCAGATTTAATATTACACCATTTCTATTAATTTTAAAAATTATTAAAATCCAGACTTAATTAATTTTGAATTCAAAAATCAGAGAAAAAAATAATTAGAGGGAAAATATATGCACAATATATGTATGTAGTGGCTGGATAAATTTTGGCATGGCTATTTTAATGAATGGAGTTCATTTATATTTATAACAAAACATCACAATGATAGAGTGGCGGACTTCAGAGCTAAAGTTTCTAGGATTGAGACTCAACCTGTTACTTCTAATTCTTGAATGTCACGTGACCATAAGCAATTGCCTATTTATTTTGTTTACAATAACAAAGGATAGTTGTTTATCAAAGTTTCTATGCTTATATAAAGTTTCCCCCAAATTGTAATAAAAATCAATAAGGTATCAAATATTATAACTTCGTAATATCTACATTAACAACATTTCACATGTCACTTTAAAGTCATCTACATAAATGTGTGCAATTAATAAAAATTAGAAGATAAACAATTTTCGAATATTTTGTAACTGATGACTTTTACAAGTGAGAGAAACTAGATTGACTATATCCATTCAGCTACACATGATGATTTAGAAGTTTCAATGCCGTAAAGTTTTGAATTCAAGTATTAAAGTTTGATATTAAGTCAAAAACTATATTTTAGTGTACTCATTATATAATAACTTATGCATTTTTGATTATTTGTCCAAACTAAGATATAAATTAGAATAAAATATTATATGACACTTTTAGTTATTCATAATTGAATATCTGCAGTAACAAAAAAAATTCAGTTTATGGAATTGTTTTAAACGAACATTTTCCAACAATATTTTGCAAAACACAAGTATTCCATTAAGAATTATGAAAATTAATATGAGCCTTGTAATTTAAAATGCTGTTCCAAGTTGAAAAGTGTTTGTTAAAGTATGTTGGCAGAGTGATCTGCATATGTTCAAAGCTGACTGTGACTTCAACAGTTGTTAGCAATCAATCAAAGTAATTAGGCATCAACTTTGCCAGTTGAACAGGTATTAGTCATAACCATAGTTGTTTATTAAAACATCATTGTAATATTTTGCTTAAATATGAAAGTTCATTATTATTATAAGCCTTTATTAGTACTTTTAATGGGTTTTTATAATAGGATTTTAGTCAATTTATGTAAATTTTATGAATGAATATTTTTTATTATTATAATTTGTCTTATATTTACATTAAGTTTTTATTTCAGCATTACTGCTTTCAACTATTTTAAATTTAATTTTATATATTACAATCTTATTTATTTCACAATTCTAATTTATCAAATTATTTTTATTACAATTGATTTTACATTATTGACATCTTTTAATATTTTTCTTTCATATTTATTTTTGTGTGCTACAGTCATTTTCAGAATACTTTTTTATTATCTCTATTACAGTTCTGATTAATATCAGAATATAATATTGTTCAAAAAATATCCATGGATGATTGGTTAAAGAAAAGAACTATAAACAGGGAATAGCAAGTACTTTTTTTGACACATCTATGATTGGAGAAAAAAAACTATCATTTCTTCAAAATTTAATATAAAAAGCAGATGTCATTTAAGAGCATACCAAAAAGAAAATAGGATGAAAATTATGTAAATTGGAGATTTATATGTATTGGCAGTATTGATGCTTCTGATACATTGTTTTATGTAGTGAAATACTAGCAGACAGTTTATAGGTTCCATCTAAATTTCATAGGCACTTAAAAACAAACTATGATTACAAAGAGAAAGAAATACATTTCTAAAAAGATGATGCGATTTGTTATAAAAATCTAAACTTCAAATGATTGCAATTACTAAAACTGAAAATGAAAGTGCAACATAAACATCTTTTCACTTGAGTTATCACATTGCAGATGATGATGAAGCTCATACAATTGGAAAGATATTCATGTTTGTGTGAAAGATACTGTATTATGCACATTATATAAAGTCTGCTATTTTCAAATAACATCATTTCATGCTGCATCAAAGATCCTTGTACTGACATAGAGAAAGAACTAATTCATTGAATTAGACTTTGCTGTGAATATATCTACCACAGAGCCTGTTATTCTACTGATATACGTTCATTATTTATTTGATAATACTGAACAATATTTACTCATGTGCAAATATATATATATTCAACTGTGGTTAAGACCTGTAGAGGTCCCTACTATCACATTTTTACACGCATATTCTTGAGGTTACAGCCTTAGTAAATATTACTTATGTAATCAATGTACGTTTAAATTTATAAACAAGAAACTGATTGTGAGAAGTGTATTGATATTTGTACAAATGGTATTCAAGCAATAGTAAGAAAGATTAAGAGGATTATAATAAATCTAAAGTAGTTACAAACATCACAAAAAGTCATTATGTTTTGCATAGGTCGCACTAGTAACAAAAAAACATTGACATATTTGGATGAAGTTATAAAAATGTTCAACTATGTATAATCTTGACCACTTCAATCCAGATTTTTTAAATTTTTGTGCAGTGAAATGGATAGAGAATATAATGCATTTTTATTGCATGCTGAAGTTAGATGACTATCCAGAGGAAAAACTATTGCGATTTTTTTTAATTTCATAATTGGTTATTGATTTTTTTTTTCCACTTCAAATAATTTGGGACAGAATTTCAGTGAATTTTTAACAAAGCATTTTGGCAGATGCTTGAAATTAATCTATTATTGCAAGGAAAGAATATTATAATTTTTAATGCAGTAAATAAAAGTGCATTTTTGATAAGAGGTTACATTTCTGGATTTCTTCAGTTGAACAGAATAATTTTGATTGGTTTTCTATCTTGCTTGAAATAAATTTTAATGTAAATGATGAAGTTTTCAACATAATTTTGGAACACTTGCATGACTTACAATTAGTTTTTTGCAAGTTTTCCCAAAGTCCCATAAGGACTATTCCTGGATTCAGAATACACTTATAATGAGCTAAGCCAAGTAATTATTAAAATGTAATTGATTTATTTACTGTCTTTGATTTGAAACGAAAATTCAATGAATAATTTCTGGACAAATTTAACAGAAGAGTACTCCAATGTGTCAAAACTAACTATTCATGTTTGCTTTTATTTATAATGGCATATTTATACGTAACAGAATTTTCATATTATGCTACAACCAAATCAATGTAATATTCTTGGTGCTATACTGGATACAAGTATTCAATTTTTTAGTATTGTGCCTATTATCAAAAGAATTTGAAGTTCAAAAACCCAAAAACATTGAAGGCATTAAGAACATAATTCTACTATCTACGCATTAGTTTATTTTACTATTTCCATATGTTTTGTTTTAAAATAGGCAAAACTCTCTTTATACAGTAGTGCCACTCTAAGCAAGACAGTAATCAATGGATGTCAGAAGGCTTGTGCATAAAATCCCTATCTAGTGCCTACTCATCCAATATCCCCAAACTAGTTTCTGGCTTATGGCCATCGTCAGTGAGGAGTTGCATTAGATCCTAAGATCTAGGTGCAGTGTTCTCAGATCCAAGGCTCCTCACTGACGAAGGCCATAAGCCAGAAACTAGTTTGGGGATATTGGATGAGTAGGCACTAGATAAGGATTTTATGCACAAGCCTTCTGGCATCCATTGATTACTCTGTCTTGCTTAGAGTGGCACTACTGTATGAAGAGAGTTTTGCCTATTTTAACAACAATTATGAGCAAGCATGGAAGATAGTCATCATGTGATGATTTAATGTTTTGTTTACATAATTACAATTTGAAAATAAATATCAGTTTAGTTTTCTTAACTTTTAGATTTACTTGCTTAATTTATTTATTATTAATATCTATCTATGCTATAAAATAATTAAGTTGTTCTGTTAAATGTGATTTATGAATTCAGTATGAAAAGTTTGGCAAATGCTGTTCTAAAGTAATCCATATGAACAAAGTTATCACTAACATTAATACAGGCCAACCAGATTTTCCACCTAAAGTTATAGAATTAATTACTTTTATTAGTGTAGATATTAAATATAAGCTAAGAGAGTGGAGTCTAACTTGATTTGATTCTATAATGTTTTTTTTTTCATATGTCATAGCATCTGCCGGGAGGCGAACCCGCAACAACCGTCTGCAACCAACTACTTGCTTGCAAGGCGGCTGCACTGACCTCTCAGCTAACAGCACTTGACTTCTATAATGTTTTGTAAATCAAAAAAATGTTAAATGTTTAAATATCTTCTTATCCATCTAAAATTGAAAATATTTCAGATGAGAAACCTTGAAAATGAGTTAGTGATTTTTTTATGATTTGCTGCTTGGTTCATTAAATTTTATGTAGAGATATTGCACAATTGAAATCATAGACATTCTATTTTAGCTATTTGGTATATTTAATCATTCAGTTATGAAGTTTTTTGAGAAGTTCATTAGGCTTATTATTCTGATTATATGTGGTTTCCAGGCTGCAGCTGAATAAAAGTCATATTGTTTATGTATGGAAATGATTAAATCTGTTTTCAAAATATATCTTTAGGTTCTGCTGATTTACTAATCTATTAAGAATATAAATTTGTTAGTCTTTTGTTATAGTCATCACGTCATGCCCATGTTTCACTACCATCATTTTGAGAAAAGATAGTAAATTAAAAAAATATATAAAAGCAACTAATTAATAAAAAACCCAAATTTAATTTTTTTAATTGTAATTTTGAATATAGGGAATTTGAACTCAAGACTTTCATGCACCCTTCAACTATCCATACTATCTCATATCACTGATACACATGACCACATATGTGTAGAAAAGATCACCAATATAGTATTTCATGCTAAACCAGCACTCATCAATTAGTCCAGATTATCGTCTCCCCCCCCCACACATATATATATAATCAGTGCTCATTTTATATTAAGATAGCAAATCTTCATACTTTCATGGACAGGCTTCACTCCATTCCAAACTCCAACTCTTCAGCCATCCATACCATTGAAAATCTGATGATGAAAAGCCCAAATCCCAAGCTGATGCCAATATTATTGCCATGCCCATGTTGACCTTAAGTCACTCTGACCCCTCATGTATAGGACCTTATCCATTTAAATACATAGAAGAGGGATGGGCAGGATGCAGGCTTAATGTGTAAATATTTGAAATGCAGGCACTCTTCACATACCTGGAGCACTAATAGTAAATATAGGGGATTTGAACTCAGATTTTCAAGCACCCTTCAACTATCCATGCTATCTCATACCACTGATACACATGACCACATACTTGTAGAAAAAATAAATAATCGCCAATATGCGTTATTTCGTGCTAAACCACCACTAATCAGTTGATAATTTTGTTATTCACAGTACAAATACCTATACTATAATAAATACAGTAGTTAGATTTGATATTTATTTTTTATATTTTATCAGTAATTTTCATCAAAAAAATAATTAAGAAGAAAGTTATAATAGTAGTATTTTTTTTTTTTTTGAAAAAGAGATATTTTAATGAATATAATTTTAAAAAAAAATTGTATTGTTATGAATTTACTTTTACTAAAGAGAGGAAGAGGTAAAATCACTCATTTATCTAATTTTACTTATAATTTTAAAAGAAAAATGTGACATTATAAAAACACTTACTTTTAACAAATTTTAATTATTTTTTTAAAAAAAAAAAAGATTGAAATAAAGTCATTTAGGTATAGCTAATTTTACTTGTCCTTTAGAAGAAAATGGAGATTATATATTTTTTGAGTATTAACAGAAAAGTCACCCTAAACTTTATTAATTATAAAATTTCTAATTATGGTATATATATTTATTTTTTGATTATTGTTATTGATACATTAATGTGAATAATTTTTAAATAAAATTGTTTTACAAATGGGATAGATATTGTATGTGCATGTTGAAAATATATATTCTATAAACATTTTTATGGTGAAAACATATATTGTTTACAACTATCCATGAATTTTGGTATCTATACTAAAGCTTGGAATCAAATTATGTAGATGCAGAAATTCCGTACTTGCATTGGTTTGTGGGTAGAAAAAGAATAGATGGCAAAGTTTATAATGAGATATCTTAAAAATATCATTATCACGTGAAATAATCTATAAGTATTTTATTTTTGCATTAAAAAATTACAACATACTTGTCATTATACCATATTACAAACATAAAAATATGGATATAGCAAGCTGTTTACTGAGGTATGAAAAAATAATATATGACTACAATGGAAAGCTGAAGAATTGGTGAAGTAGACACAATATTTTATTATACACAATATTCAGTTAAGTGAGCTGGGGAGTTTTATGATGAGATGTTAAAATCATCAAGAATAAAATATCATTTAAGATTAATAAGTTATAATAACATTTGAAGAGGATTAGCTATGTTTCTTACTTGAATATTATATTGCAAATAAATAAAAGCATTCAAATTCTTTAACCATAACATTTTCTAGATTGATCTACTTTCTGGGAGAAACAATACAAAGTCCTGTCTGTAAAATTTACACAGCTTAAATAATAGTTTAATTTATATAATTATAAATACATGTACAGGTGCATACCCCTTCTCACTCTAGAAAATAAACTCTAAATTTTTTAGGTTTTATTCAATTCCTCTGATGTCTGGGAGTAGATGTATTTCTGCTCTCATCTCAATCTGGATTTATGTTGGTTGGTTTTCAGATTTTATTGCTCAAGCATCATTCCTTAGATTGGTAATCTCATGGTTCTTCTCAATTGAAGATGTATTGTTGCATTCTTCATTTATTGTAATTTCTAATTTGAAATTAACTGCTAGCGGATTTATTATTCAACACGATGTCTCAGAAAAACATTCATATAAGTGATTTATCTGTCTCCACATATGTAATCCATTTTTAAATTGAATCACTTGTATAACTTCAGATAGGACTTCTATTGTAGTCTCTGGAATTCATTTCTTTTTTATTAGATCTCTAACCCAAACTGTTTTACCAGCCTGAAATTTTGAGAAGTTTGTATTTGTAACAATCAGGTTTGTACATTTGCTCAACAGACTGAGAGTCCAGGCGAAAGAGAAACAGGATGACCAAGTCAGGATGGTGACACCCTACATCTGATCATACCTCAACTCTCTCACCCATGCTTCCAAATCTCACACTAGCGAATGACCTGCCTGAGGCTACACTTGATACTTTCTTGACCACATTCCGTTACTAGCAAATCGGTAGAACATGAGACTTATCCCTCCTAACTAATATTAAATGACTTAACAAGTGATTCATAAAGACTATGAGCAAGGATTGAGACTGAGAGGTGATATATTTTAGAAAATTTAATATGTAAATTCAGAATTAATAAAACAAAATGTACATAATCTATCACATGCAGGTGAAGGTATATAGGATTAACAGGTTAATAATTGAGTTTTATATGAAGGGAAATAAATATACATTCATTATACAGAGTAGCAAATATTAAAACTCAGGTATATAAATGATTCACATGCAGGTGAATGTTATTTTACATATGATTAGCATTTTAGCTTTATACGATAAAACAAAACGTTACAGTGGCTAATTAACCTTTACATTGCCATTTTCCCTTTTATTACATAGGGATGAGTAATATGATACACAGTTATGCAGAGATTTGTGCCTAGATATATGCCAAGAATTTAGCAAAAAGAATACTATCAAACTAGATGGGAGGTATATTACTTATCAATAAAGTTTACATCTAATTTACGATACAAATTAATCAAGTTAACCCAGATTCTGGCTCGGATCAAGGCTGAAGTTATTTAATAAGGCGGGCAGAACTGATGGAGCATAGTCACTTCAGATTCTAAAGTGTATCAAATATATTAATAACAAGAGTGTGTTTCAAAGGTGTATTCTTAAAGATTAATTACCAAGTAATCGGTTCTTTGTACCACACCTGCTTGCTATACTAATAAAGGAGACTTCTTTAGTCCGGAGGATC
>JAQFVV010000020.1:7628610-7873816 GCA_028023455.1 Epiperipatus broadwayi | reverse complement strand
TCTTACTGCTAAGTAGTATGTGTGATGATGATCAATATTCAATTATATGTTTTATTCTCACTCTTTCTAATACTATAATTGATAATATTAAATAGTGCTATCACACTTATAATGTAAAGCTGTATAATTAATAGCAATTAGTCAATTAAAATGGCTTAGCACTTTCGGAGTATGTTTACTCCATATTCATAACCATTGTTACTCTGAAAGCACTAAGCCATTTTAATTGACTAATTGCTATTAATTATACAGCCTTACGTTATAAGGGTGATAGCACTATTTAATATTATCAATTTGGATAAGCGTAAAGCATAAATCTATAATTTATTATTGAATATTATAATTGTAATTGTTATTATATTATAATTGTTATTATATTATATATATTATAATTGTTTTAAGATATAAATGTGTAATTGTTATTATAAGCTGCTTAATCTGTTAACTGATGAAAATGCCATATTTACTTTTTTTATGCATTTGTTGAAGATGCAATTTTCACTATAGCATGAAATTACATAATAAATGATATAAAATATTAAATGCTCATAAAACTAACATATCTTAAAAACAATAAAGCTAAGAAAATTTAATAATTATCATAAAAATAAATAAAATAAAAATTTAAATATTTTTAAATTTATTCCTAAATTATAAATTTTAGTGTGTTTTATATTGAGAGTCTTTTTAATGATTTCAAATTATTCTTCATAAAATTTGCAATAAAATAATATATAAAATTTCTTACCATTCATTATTAAAAACTGTTGTTTTTCTTTTTTGGGAAAATTAGTATCATTGCTTGTTTCAGTAGACTATTAGTTCTAAATAGTAGATATCTGTGTAGAGGCTATTTCTTTTGTACAAAATAAATATTAGGTTCTTTATTAAATTGTTGTCAAGTATTTTTTAAATAACATTGACAAAGAAGAAAAAACAAAGTTATTGTCTGAATGTGATCGCTTTATACACATATGTATACATATACATTGCATGCAAAACATTTATATTATCATTATCATCATCATTTTCAGCCTTTCTTGAGCCTCTGCAGGATGAAGGTCTCCAAGTTCAATTTATCCTCTCTGATCTCAATCATCTCTTTTCCACATCACTCCAGCATATTATGTTATTTCATTCATCCATCTCACACATGGTCCCTTTCTAGGTATTTTACAATCTTTTGGAATCCCATTTAAGATTCTAATTGTGCATCTATTAATCATCTCTTCTAGCAGTATGTCCAGACCAACTCCATTTCAGTCTCTTAATTCTTTTAGTAATGTTAGTAATACCTGTTTGTTTTCTCACTTGTTACTTCTAACATGTATTTCTTATGGCAATTTATTTACAAACTAATAACTAAAAATATAATTAATATTGACAATCATAATTTTCTTTTTATATTTAAAAATAATTTTATAATGAGAGAATTTATATTGATGTAAAATTGTACATATCAGAAAACATCTATTAATTTATTTTAATACTTTTGTATATGAATTCTCCATGTTTTTTTCTTTTCTAGAAATTAAGATTTTTTAAAAAATATATAATATCTGATAAAAATCATAAAAAAACTTTATTTTTCAAATATTGAAAAGAAGAATAAATTATTTACAACATAGCATGTCACAAATGTGCATGGATCATTCCTTTATTATTATTATTATTATTCTTTCTTAAAGATAAGTTTGTTAACATTTGATTTCTCAATGCTAATGAACCATGGCAGGTAGTAGAAAAGTGAAGTCTTAATAATTTATTTTTAGTCGTACTATTCTATTTAATTTCCTTATTATCAGTTTTACAGTAACACGTTTAATTTTATATACATTACCATATTTATATTATTAACTTTTATTGTTGTAATTAGGTAAATTATCCTTATTATTTTTCTTTTGCTGATTGACTTTACTTTAATATGAAGCTTATATTTTGTTATCCAAATATCTTATTATTTTTCTCATTATATTGTAATTATTTTTGTTAACAATAAAACTTATGTAAATAATTTTTATTGCCTTTTTTGTATTATTGTTAATTTTATTTTTTATTTTATTAGTTTTTGTAAGCATATTTATTATATCAATAGAATGATTATTAATAAATGCCTTTTTCTTAATTATTTCAATTTTATTTTGCAATATCTTATTACTGGAACAAATTTTAATTGCTCTAATTATATAATAATTTTTAATCTAAATAACAGTACTATTGAAGAAAATATAATAAATATTTATAGAAATGAAATTATTATGGTTTTTTAAAAATTGAGTTCCTGGTGTATTGTATAATTAAAATTTGTTCAATAGGATATTGTGAAATAAAATTGAAGTAATTAAAAAAAGGTAGGGTATTAATAATTATTCTACTGATGTAATAAATAAGTTTATAAATATTAATAAAATTAAAAATAAATTTAATAGTATTAAGAAAAAGTCAATAAAAATTATTTATACAAATTTTATGTTTAATAGAAATAATTATAATACAAAAAAAAGATATATAGATAAAATATATGTTCATATAAGCTTGATATCAAACTAAAGTCAATTTACAATAATAATAATAATAATAATAATAATAATAATAATAATAATAATAATAATAATATTATTATTATTATTATTATTATTATTATTATTATTATGATGGGTGTTTTACTTAATTACATATATGAAATAAAAGTTGACAATTTAAACAATATATATGAAATTATATATGTTGATTGTAAAAATGATAACAAGAAAACTATTTACATAGGCAGGAGACTTAAACAATATTTATATGATAGAGAGTGCAGAAAATTTGACACTTGTAATCAAACTGTTGTAATTTTCTAGATATATAGTAATAAACAAATAGTGAAAATATATGCAAGAGATTGTTATCTGGACTCAACTGAAGAGTGCTAACTTAGCATGAAATGCACAGATTTGGACCATTAAAGTCTTTATTCATATGTTTCAGGAATGTATGGATGGACCACTAAACATCACATGATCACCATTTCTTATGCTTGCTCATAACTGTTATTAAAACAGGCAAAACTCTCCATACAGTAGTGTCACTCAATACAAGCCAGAGTAATCCTAAGATCTAGGTGCAGTACTTTCAGATCCAAGGCTCCTCACTGATGAAAGCCACAAGTTAGAAACTAGTTTGGGGATATTGGATGAATAGGCACTAGATAAAGATTTTATGCACAAGCCTTTTGGCAGCCATTGATTACTCTGGCTTGCTCTTAGTGGCACTACTGTATGGAGAGTTTTGCCTGTTTTACTGTATGATGGAATACAAGGTTGATATATATATATATATGAAGTTAAGCTTAAATAATTTTAAAATATATGTATAAAGTTACATAATTTCATTTATTTATTTTTCATTCATTTGAAAAGTGGATATTTCAAAATGCATCCATAGAAGAAAGGGTCGTCTAACTTTTGAGTTAGACACATGATGACGATATGACTGAGATAAGATGAAAGATATACTGATAAAACCAAAATAAGAATATATATATATATATGTTTCAAAAAAAATCAAGTCAGATGACACATGATCTAATTTAATTAAGCTTGTGTTTACAAATGTTATATATAGAGCTCGCAAAACAAACTTTTTTCAAGCTTTGTAGAATACCCCCAACCTCAGATCGGTTTCTGCTACAGGCGTCCTCAGTGAGGTGTTAGGATATTCAATCATTAGATTAAAAATACTAGGACAAACCCAGCACTTTATCTAATGTATAACTATTAAATAGAAACTCTGAAATTTTCAGACATCCATATGTCTTCCAATCCAACTATCTAACTTAAATAGCCATATGGGACTGAACTAAGTTTAGATACACCATACATTAATAGCTTTAGCAATATAAAATCGCCAAAGCCATCATAGCATCATGAGTTTTTTGTAATTTTATTTTTTGCTATGAGGCTTTGGCAATTTTATATTGCTAAAGCTATTAATATATGGTGTATCTGAACTTAGTTCAGTCCCATATGGCTATTTAAGTTAGATAGCTGGGTTGGAAGACATATGAATGTCTGAAAATTTCAGAGTTTCTACTTAATAGTTATATATTAGATAAAGAGCTGGGCTTGTCCTGGCATTTTTAATCTAATGATTGAATATCCTAGCACCTCACTGAGGACGCCACCAGAAACTGATCTGAGGTTGGGGGTATTTTACAAAGCTTGTTAAGAGTTTGTGTTGCGAGCTCTATATATAACATATATATTAATGGTATATATTCATTTAAAACATTTACTTTTTTTTATTTAGTTTGCTTTGCCTCACTCCAGAGGAAGTTCAACTGGTCAAACTCGCATTACTAGGCATGCCTATCGAGAACGTTTTTTTGCAGAAATGATGTGTGAAGCATTTTCTGAGTGGTCTGATATAGAAAAGCAAACTAATACTAATCTCTATAAGTAAGTAATCATACTAATTATTCATCATTCATGCAATACATAGTAATTATTTTTAAAACTTTTGATAAGAAAATGCTGTGTTGTGTTTAAGTATATGTGTGCAATGTACAGTGAACACATTCTTTGATTTTAAATAAATTTATTTAAATGTTGCAGTTTACAATCTAATGAAAAAGGAAGAATAATTTTGATGTGTTATGCATAAAATTTAAGACTTTTATTATGAGCATTTAGCCACATGTAGATTATTCAAATGATACTTCAATTTTTGCCATATATCCAGTATAATTTGGTTATCTATTTAACTTTAAAACATCAATTTTTACAATGTTTTTGAAACTTTTTTCTGAACCTGCACAGCGAAGTTTATTTCATTAAACCAATCAACATTAATGCTTCTTCAGATTCTTGATAAGAGAAAAAACAAAATCAAATAATATGATTGACTCATGAAAGTCATAAATACCATCTTCTAATGATAGTTTGGAAGAATTTTATGACCAGTACCTGCTTGGTAATATTTTGAATCAAAATTATAATAATCATTTATGAGCAGTCCGGATATTTAGTTATTATGTCATTATTACCAATTTCAATTATTATTGATCTACTATGGGATGAAGGTCTCTTCAAATATAATCCAATTTCTTTTTTCACATCATTCCAATAAAATTTATTATCTACCTATATCATACATAGTCTCTTGGGTAATTGAAGAATTCACCTGTTCATTTATTATCAATTCTTTAAGAAAATGAATTGCTATTATCTGTAAGGAGAATCTTGATTTTCTATTTATCATCTTAACGGAAGCAAGCAAGAAAATTGCTTCATATTCTATCCATATATTCTGGTCATTATAGATATAGTAAATAAACATGGATAAGCTGCTCTTTAATATATTAGCCAGGGTGTTTTTACTTCTGGCTTTAAGAACAAAAAATTACAACTTCTTTTCACAGGTTAGATCGTTCTCAATTAAAACAATTGTTTTTTTTTAAGACATTTAGTGTATATTAAAAAAAAAATTGTTTCATGTGGATAATATACTTCATTTAAAAAGGTTATATTTTCAGTTGTTTTTGAAATCACCAAACTTATAAAGTATCAAAATGAAGACTTTGGGATCATTTAATTAATCATACTATTATATTTATTTTGATTATCTGGAACCTGATCCAGGAATTTTTAGCTCTTGCTTCGGACCGTCTACACCAGGAGTCCCCAATCCTATGCCCGCGGGCACCACATCGCCTGCAGACCATTTTATGTGTGCCCGCCACTATCTGAACATGATAAAAAATTATTTATCTGATACAAATAAATTTAATTTTTAAAATTTCTTATAAATTATTGTATTATATTGTAATCAAATTGTAGGGCATACTATACTTTTACAGCGTAAAAATATAAACGTTAATTATATGTTAAAACTTTAATTTTGAAATAAATATTTTTTTGTACATTATGTGTATTATTAACAATATCCAACTATAAATTTACATTGAAAAAATAAATGGTGCCCGCCACCTGGCCGGTATTTTAGAATGTGCTCTTAAGTGCAAAAAGGTTGCAGACTTCTGCTCTACACTGTACTAAAGTACATAATGAAATATACCTTGTGAAAAGATATGTCAATACAGTAACCCTGCAAGTCAAAAAATTATTGCTAAAGCTTTTAAACTTATTGTTGTTACTCCTGTAAATTCTGTATAGAGAAAAAATAAAAATGTTTGAAACATTATAAAAACTAAGGGAAGATTTAATGCTAAATTTTTCTGCATTATTTGAATTAGATTTTACAGTTTTGAGTATCTTCAGAAAAAGATCTTTCAAATAAATTTTAATCCACAATGGAAAAGAAAAATATTAATAATTCATTGTAAATCTTTTAAAATATAACTTTGAGAATTTAGTGAGCCATATTTTGGAAAATGTAACAAACAAAATATACGCATAATCTCTTTAGAGATAAGCTTATCTCTAATGAAGTCATGCATATATTTTGTTTGTAAATCCTTTAATGCATCTTTTAAAATATTTTCTCATTTTCTTTCCAATTGTTTTAACCTATTTTAAGTAAATTATAATAACAGTTTATTACATTCAAATATCAGCCTTTCAAGCTAATTGAGCACGCGCCTTTTGAGAGTGTTAAATAAATGAATACTTTCCTCTTCAATCCAAAATATGGTATTTATGCAGGAATAAAAAGGATCCTCTTATTCCAACAACTCAAATTCTTTTATATGAGCAAATCTGAAGAACTGTTGAGGAGAGCGTGAGTAGAATTCTCACTTTAAATTACTATTTACGACGTTTTTTGACTGAATGATGTCGGTGAAGTATGCTAATTTGAACAATGTATTAATCAAAGAACCTTTTAAATATTCCACTGTTGGCAAAGATTTCTCATGGAGGTAAAAGCATTATTCAACAGTCTTATCAAATACTGGATTTAAATTGATTCTCTGACTTTTATTTTGTTATCCAGCTAAGAATATTTGGATACTCATTTACAGAACAGTAATTAAATGTTAATTGAGATAGTTATAGTATGGCTACCTGAAAGAAAAATGCTTACCTTGATGAGAACTGATAAAAATTTCAAATTTATCTGGTTTGGAATTGAATTCAAATCATAGGTCATGATAGATGTACTATGGGTCTCTTCATTTGTATATATTGTAATTACAATGAGTGTGCTTTATGTGACTTGGAGTGTATTTAGGCTAAAACAAAAATGAACACAGCTATAAAATCTTCAGTAAATGTAGTACATAGTGTGGTCACCTTTTATACCCAATTGCTTCTATATTCATATATTTGTTATTATATAAATGTATGAGAATATAATTGTTGATAATTTCTTGAATTTTATGCAAGTAATTTATAAGTTGATATGAGTTTATGGTTCTTTTTTTTAAGACAGTTTTTTGTTGGAAACAAAATTTCTTCGTATATAACTGTTTACTATTTCTAGGCTTATGGGTGTTTGTTATGTGATTGAGCTAAGGTCAAAAATGCACTGAGATAAGAATAAACATTTGAAAATATAAATTATATTAATTATAAATAAGAATACTAATTTAAAACAATATATGTATTAAGTAGAAAATTTTTACAGATTTTATAAATGTGATCATTGAAAGCATGATGGACATTTCTATATACTTAATTAGATAAACTTCTGCTATGATGTAACTAATTAAAACTGGAAATTTCAAGATGAAATTGTACCATCTAGTAATAGTATTTTTTGGCCCTCTTACTAAGTATAGACAAAAATTTGACACCTAAATAGTATGATTTCAGTTTGCAACTGCCGAATTTAATTTGTTGTTGCTTAATTAATTTCTTCATAGCTGAAGTTTGTCTATGGAAATACCTAAAAAATTCCTCAGTGTACCTTCATTGTTTACACACACCAATATAATTTGTTGAATTATGTGCTTGTTAAATGTGTGTAACCAAGAAAATAAGCTTACGATTTATAACAAGCTTTAGAGAATTGTATGGCAAATATGAAAGATATGATTGATTATACACACTCAGATATGCATCTAAGATAAATATAAATACTCAATTATAATAAAACTGGTTAATGAAACTACAAATTAGTGAAAACAAAAATTAAGTTAGTCATCCATGTTAAAGCAGAAAAATGTTCTGATATTTTATTCCATTAGAAACCTTCAGATATCTTTGAATAGTATCACTTAGTAGATAGATATGGTGATACAATATATTTCAATTAGAAAAGTGATTCTATTCAACTATAAAAAAAATCAGAAGTTCTTGAAAAATGCATATATATTACAATTTATAAATGATATTCAGAGACCAAATCTCATGAAGATAATTGATATATATATATATTGTGCCATTACAATTTAGTCATTAGCTAAATTTGTAGTAATGTGCATGAAAGAAAATGTAAAACAAAATCATCATCACATTTTTATATAAAAAGGAAGCAGTAGGGCATACAAGTTTAAACCCTACAAGATCCAGTTCTAAAAGCTTAAGATAGAAAGAGAATGGGACAATAGTTATATTCTTTAATTGTTTGTGTGTCGATAAAAACTCAAAAAAGGTAGTACACACAGTTAATCATTCAGTATTTAATTTTTTGTTAAAAAGTAAAGTAATAACACATATGTATAGGCAGTGTGTGTTATAAAAGCTATTTAGTTAGCCACTTTTAAATTACACATATTAACTTTCTTTAAAACTAACCTACACTTGCTAAATTTTAATATCTTATTCTATACTTCTATTTTTGCTTTTCTATAATTGTAATCTGGATTTAAAAGCTAAGGATTTAATTTTAAATATTAGGGTTATAATTACTAAGCTATCAATTAGATTATTTTAATGTCAGTTTATAAATAATTTGAATGAGTGTGTGCATAAACTACATTTTTATTTATTAAATATTGAAAGAAAAAGAAGAAAATCTGTTAAATTATTTTTTTTTACTCAACAATTTTGTATTATAAGGGTTATTTTTCTGTTGAAAAACTTAGAGACGATGTGAGAAGTCTAATTTTAAAAATGTCTCATCTTAAGATCAAAATAAAGAAGCTCAGATTTGAGATGTTACATAGGTGTAAAAAGGGATTAAGACTATTTTTCCCATCAAAGCAAAAGTTTATCTAAAAATCAGGATACTGAGATTTTTCATACTATTCAACTAAAAAACGATTTGGTTGAAAATAAGTTATAGGTCTAATTAAAAGAGATGGCCAAAATAGAAAAAAAAATCGGATATAAAAGCAGTCTGGAAAATCAGTTATTATTATTATAGATAGACTTTTAAAAATTATTGAAACTAAAGCAGACAAACATTTTTAATTCTGTTAGATAACCTTTTTTTTTTTTTTTTAATCTTTTTTTTTATATCAAGTTTTGAATGTTGAAAATATAAGGATGGCGGGCTAGAAAAAAAATATATTTTCCGTCTGTTGACTAGACCATCCAGCCAGCACATCATGTAGGAAAGAAAAGATGTCTTGTCTGAAAAATAATATTCTACACCTTTCAACTGATCGAGAGAAATAAGATGTTTTTAAATAGAAAGAAGAAAACATTCACCTGTATTTGGAGGCGATCATAAAAAAAGAGTAATCTACTGATAAATATTAAATCATCAAGTCCAATTAATTGTTCCAGTAACTGAGTTTGAATCCAAGCAAAATTATAAATGTGAAAACAACTGCTATACTTCACCCACTAAAAGAATCCTGCTTGACAGGAAGAGAAGAAAAGTTAATATAATGATTTCCAAATTGTCCACTAAAGCAAATAACCTCAATAGAATCATCATCATCAAATAATTATACACCTCAAGAAAGAGATTGTTCCAAAGAAAAACGGAAATGGTAGCTGCAAAATATAGACATTGAACAAGATAAATTTGAATTATTGGAAGTCGCTACAAAGAATAGAACTGGTAATATAAGTTTTTCTTTTATATATTTTCTTTATAATATCAGAGATTTGGTAAAATTTTAGCAACAGAGTGGTATATTTTTGTTTAAAGAACTTTTAAAACAACCAAGATCAATTGAAACCCAGAATTTCTTAATAAAGATAAACATAAGCCTTAATGATTTCATATGTACTAAAATTATGATTGTCTTTTAACTTAAAGTTATGAAATGTTATGAAATGTTTTTTATTATTATTTTGTTTTAAATAATGTTTTTATTATTATGGGGATAAAACATGCACATACATAATATAATACTTGTTGCATATATGTAATGGTGTGTGAATGTAAAGAAAGAAAAATAGGCGGTATTAGAAATATTAGATTTTGTTTTAAGTTAAAGTATAGCATTTCAGAGGGAGAAGGGAGGGGGAGAAAATAATTTAAAACTTGTTTCTAAAACTTGCTCTTTCCAATTTTACTAACATTTATTTTTGTCATTCTACTTACATGTTAGATTTATAAAGAGAGAGAAAAAAGAGTGTTTAATTTTTTTTTTTTTTTGAGACATTTTCGTGTGGAGTGAAAATCATGGTCAATGTGACATCCAATTTGAAATACATTTACGGGAAAGGGGGAAGAATTTAAAAATTAATGCTGTGATTTTAAAACAGTGGATTATGATTATTGTTGTTATTGTTAATATCAATTTTCATGTAGATATAGAAATTTTTATGTATATGTTAGAAATGCAGCAATAAATATTAGTTTATTTTATTAAACAAGGCGTATATATTTCATTAAGAGTAGTCTTTATTAAGTGTGATCATTCATCATCAAGGTAAATATTAGCTATTTAAGTTCCAATTAGATATACTAAAATTAAGCAATGATTATGAATTTGTTTATAAAAATTAGGTTTATGATTAGGCTTAGTCCTAAAGCTGTGGTTAACCATTATCGTTATCATTATCATCATCGTCATCATCACGTTTTAATTAATGAGCTGTTTAAATGTTTAAAGGCCATAAATAAATATTGATTTCTTATTATTATTATTATTATAATAACCACCATTCCATCATCTATTTCATGCAAGGATGAGTGAATTGCCATCCTAGATTAATATAATCTGAGCTAATAAAACTTATATAACATATTGAAACGCATTTATTATGTTGAGATCTAAGAAATGATTTCTGTCTAATGAATTTATATACTCCACTTTAGTTTAAAGATGTTTTCTGTTTAATTAAATATTATTGCATACAGTGATATGGGTTGAAAAGCAAAATCCTCCATTTTTATTAGAAATAAAGTACCAAAAAGGGATTCAAACCCGGTACATGTGAAAAAGTTATAAATATAACTTTGTCTAGGTCCAGCTAACCTAGTGTCGTCCTGATAGACCATATTCACTTGTTGTTCACTTAGACATGCACTTGAGATCCAACCAAGAGATAAGAGTGAGTAAAATCTACAGTTGGATATATTGAGAGATATTTGATTGAGTTACCAGTGTATTCACTCACTCACTTGATTTCCATATACCTGAGTTATAATGGTTTGTTCTGAATAATTGCTTATAGTTTGATCTACTTGTTTATTGTTGATACAATGCCTGCCTAACCAAGGTTTGAAATAGGCCAGATACCTTAAATGATTAGTCTTGAGGCATTAGTGTTCATAATTATTGATATTGTGATATCTTTGAAAATCTAATTATAGAAATATGTTTAATTTATTCCTATTCATCATTTTAATATTTATTTACTATTATACTATCCAGGAGTATGTTTCATTTAATCCAACGTTATTTTAAATATTATGATCTTATACATTATAGAACTCAGGTGTGGTAATATTTGTATTCTTTTGATCACTTTTAATTTTGTTACAATATAAAGAGAAATAAGGCATAATGTTAGCATACCCCACAGCTACATTATTTTAGCCATAAAATTTCAAGCTTTTTTTTTTTATTTAAAGCAAGAGTGTGACTGAAATAATATAGTTATGGGGCATTTAAAATAATATATAGAGAGATTATTATACTAAACACACACTAAGATATAAACAATATATCCAAGATATATATTATAATTTTTTTTTTCCTATTTCATAGCATCGGCCAGAAGCGAACCTGCAACAACTGTTCGAAAACAACTGCTTGCTTGCAATGTGGCTGCGCTGACCTCTCTGCTAACAACGCTTGACTGAATTTTTTTTTTTTTAATAAATAAGATATTGAACTCATATGTCAAAAATTATCATACCTAATTTGCATATATTTATAAATTTTGTAAATAATCATTTGCATTTATGTATGTTTTTGTAATAAAGGGATGTTATTAAACAAATAAAACTCCTTCAACATCTTTATTTATGAACTATAGTTTGATCCAGTAGTAGAGTGTTAGATTCATGAGTTAAAAGTTCCTGAATCAAAGCTGGGGCTATCACTTCCAGAAATTCAGTATTATATGATTTCTTAAGTAGCTAATTTTTTTTTTTTTTCAATATTAGTAATTTTTGAACTTTAAAATTATAAACAATTTCCACACAATATATGTAAATATAGGGGATTTGAACTCAGACTTTCAAGCAACCTTCAACTATCCACACTATCTCATACTACTGATACACATAACCACACACATGTAGAAAAGATGAATAATCACCAATATAAGTATTTTGTGCTAAACCAGCACTCATCAGTTGATCCAGATTATCATATCCCACATACATATGTAATCATTGCTCAGTTTATATTAAGATAGCAAATCTTTATACTTTAAAGAGCAGGCTTCAGTCTACTCCTATCTCAAACTCTTCAGCCATCCATACCATTGAAAATCTAATGACAGAATGCCCAAGATTATTAAGATAGCAAATCTTTATACTTTAATGGACAGGCTATGGATGGCTGAAGAGTTTGAGGTAAGAGTAGATTGAAGCCTGTCCATTAAAGTATAAAGATTTGCTATCTTAATATAAACTGAGCAATGATTATATATATATGTGTGGGAGCTGATAATCTGGACCAACTGATGAATGCTGGTTTAGCATGAAATATGAATATTGGTGATTATTTATCTTTTCTACATGTGGGTGTCATGTGCATCAGTAGTATGAGATAGTGTGGATAGTTGAAGGTTGCTTGAAAGTCTGAGTTCAAATCCTCTATATTTACAAGTAAGTTCCAGATATAAGAATGCCTGAAATACAAGTAAGTTCCAGATATAAGAATGCCTGTATTTCAAATCTTACAATATATGTAAGTAAATTTAACCTTGATTGTTATTCACTTTTTGAATAATAATAATAGGATTGTATAAAATTTGGATGTTAATCAAATTGCTAATTATGACATTGAGATTAGACCCTCGTAGTTAATAATAAAGAAATAAGAATGAGATTAAACATTAACTACTTAAATCTTTACACTAGAAAGTTTGCAACTGTAGATTATTCTTTTGTAAGTATAGGTAATCAATATAAAGAAAGGAAGTATATAATTATCTGGCTTATTATTACTAAGATATTGTCTGGTATTAAACAATTCCATAAACAAACAACAGCTATTAAAAATGCATTACTGAGAAAGTGTAATAATCTTCATATGCATATATTATACGAATTCTTTATAAGATCAACTTTATAGAAGTCAAATTTTTAAATAAATTTGCCAGTACTATCTCATATTAGTCTATTAATCTGATGAATCAGTTTTGAGCAGTGCCAAGATTTTGTATAAGTAGCAGTCTAATTATTGATATTTCATAAGGATGAACATTATATTAACTTAACAAAGCCTTAATCTAACCAGTTCACAGTTTCAGATACTAATGCAGATATAAATTTTATTAATATTATCAACCCTTTAAACAAATAATTCACTATTTATTAATTAATTACATTGATTAATATTACTACTTTATTAATATAAAATAGGCTGAATTTTTATGTAGATGTCAGTTGGTATATTCAAATGAATATTTTATCCCATAAGATTTTCTGTAGATAGCTAATTAGCAACAGTCTTAATGAAAATGTGGATGTTGTTTATATGGCTAATTATGGATAACTTGACATTATGGATTTTTCATATACCTTAATCTCCAAGCTTGTGACTATGTGTAACTCTTATTATAGCTTATGACTCGGATATTGGAATGCTGATCAGACCCATATGAACAATAATACTTGAAAATATACTTCTGTCATTATACGTTGCATTCTAATTAAGCAAATAGTTATTCTTATATTTAGAAAAAAATAATAGATGAGTAATCAATTAGATAAATGACGATAGTAGATTAACCAATAAAGTAATGATGATAGTAGATTAACCAATAAAGTATACTTGAGTCTTCCAGCTTTCTTTCAACATTTGCATTAGGAGCAGTGATCAATTCTGTTATTCTTATCCCTGTAAGGTATATATTGCAAACAATGCACTATAAGTCTCTCTCTCTCTCAGCTTACTTTCAACTTCTTCATTATATTTGATAACTAATTATAACTATAAATGTATTAGGCTAGAGATTATAATGTTCTTATCCAACTATAAAACTTTACCTTATGGGATCATTAATTCTTTTCTTTCAATATCTGCATTAGCAATCACAGTCACTCGTATAGAACATCTATCTCAACAAAATATCACACAACTCAGCTTATGTGAACATCTGCAATAGGAATAGTAGTCTATTATATTGCTCTTACTCATATCAATATAGCTCAATCAAAGCAACACATGACTCTCAATGTACTTTTCAACATATTAATTCGAAGCAACAATTTCATCTATTAACTATTGCAAAGCCATCTATCGTAACTTTGAATATTTGATGAGCACTAATTACTATCCTCATTCTTCGATTATGGATCATTGTTTAGAAACATGGACTACATCAACACATTTAGTGGTTCTCTTTATCTCTTATATTATAAAAAATAATTGAATGGATAATTATTTAAAAGGTCATGTAAAGTTCAAACATCATAAGTCACACATTGAGATTTAATCTAAGATTATTTAATTATTGAGCCTAACTGTGGGCATTTTATGTATTTTTTTCCAAAGTTATCTAGTGGAAAATGGAAACTTGAGCAGTCAATGAACTTCTGGATGATAGTGCCATACTTAAAAATGCCTCCATATAAGTGAATCATTCGTATTATATTGTTTCTCTCCAAGAATATGATTTATATATTAATAGTTAAACTAGCAAGTAAGATGTTTGTTTGGATCTCAGGTGATTAGCTTGGATACTGTATAAAAATAAAGATGTCAGCAGAAAGTGTTAAAGCAATTCAATGCTCTTTATTAATGAAGACTAATAACAAAAAAGAAAGAAAGGAAAACCAATCTGGAAATTGGATGTATATTTTGAATTTTTTGATTAATCAAAATCACAATAGATGTTAAACCACTAAATATCACCATTGTATGGAGAGTTTTGCCTATCACAACAGATAGCTATTAATCAATAGTATTTTGTCCTATAGACAGGACAGAGAGCAGTCACATCACAAATTCATCCATTTCTCCATTCCATTCTCTTCATTACTTAGCTCGTCAATTCCATGTATCTTTCCCCATCTCTTCCAGCAAGTAATTAATAGAACAATTACTACTTCTAAAGCAGGTGTTATTAGATTCCGGTTGTGAATCTCATAATGGGAGGTCTGCTACGA
The DNA here is from genome assembly GCA_028023455.1 of Epiperipatus broadwayi. Lineage (NCBI taxonomy): Eukaryota > Metazoa > Onychophora > Udeonychophora > Euonychophora > Peripatidae > Epiperipatus > Epiperipatus broadwayi. Next base: position 7,858,237 of record JAQFVV010000020.1, on the reverse strand, counting down.
ATTGACTAAATTAGATCTGATACTTTTTACCCAGAAATGTGAAATCATTAAGAGGCAGTAAAATTTATAATAATTTTTTTTTGCTATTGATAGAGCATTGCTTTTCAATCTAGTAATGACAACCAGGCCAGCGCAAACATATATCCTCTTCGATCTTGATACATAAATATTTATTTTCAGATTTTTGTAAAATTTATTTTATAAATAAATATTTCATTTGTTTTTTTAGTTGTTTTAAAGTTTTAGTGAATCAAATTTCTTTGGAAAGTAGAGTCAAATGGTTCAAAAAGTTACCTCTCACACTACTAAAGATTTAACGTGAATGGTATATACGGGATGTTTATAAATGTATCAACCAGCTTGTATTTTATAAAAATTATTTACGTAAGTACGCTGTTACGTAATAGTTAACCTATGTAAGTTTAGCTGTAATAAAATGCAAACACTAACAGTAGTAATCAAATGATTTGATGCTCGAGAGCGCATTTGACGTTGGAGCACCTAGAGTAACAGAGTCTAGCTGCAATTCATGAACTTTTTAAAAGCTCTCGAGTCCGCCACCCTACCAATGCATTAAAGCCTCCGGGCGTGCATTTATCTATCGTAAATGTTCTGGTATCTGATATTGCTAATTTAAATTATATATTTATTTTTAAAAAATATGATTTGTTTAATTTAGGTATATAGACTGTTATATTAAAACATCACCCCCCCTCCCCCAATTTACAAATTGAAATTGGCCGGATTTATAAAAATAGTCTTTTTTTTCCTTTTATTAAACTAGCTGTCTGAAAACTCACAGATATGTTGAAGTTTAAAGCAATCCCAAAATAATCATCAAAGACATAATAGAAAGCAAAGCATTAGAGATTTAAGAACGTTACTTCATTCGCTCTGACATTTTATAAAGACATCACTCATTTCAGATGACCAACATTTTTTCTCTATATTAATGAAAGGAGATAAATTCTCTCCTATACAACGGGATATTATTGATGAGTTACTAGTAAAAGAGAAAAAAAAGCTCAAGATTTTTCTTTTACAGCTGGATGTGAGAGTTGTTTAAAACTATTGATAATCTGCTTAAAAAGAACTGTGAAAAAGCCATTGATTATGTGTAAAAAAAATTAAACAGGAGGTGTAAAAAAACTTCTTGAGAAGGGAATTAGCGATAATAGAATGAAAGCTATAATAGAATTTTAGTAGAATTGAGATTATTTCAGATTAAAGTAAATTTTTTTGAGTTAAGAAAAAGAACTTTGCAGAAATGATTAACTGTGCCAATATCTATATTGAAATTAATAATAAAGTGTGTGTATATTAGTAAATTAAACAGAATTTAAAGTAACTCTCTGTCTCTCTATATAAAGAATTAATATTATATGTAAGTATTTTTCAATCTATTTCATGATGTGATCTCCTTTTTAAAATTAAGAAAAAATAATTTTGCAGAAATGATTATCAGTATGTACATTGAAATTAATAATGTACTTATATTTCATTCACGTGTGCGTATGTTTATATATATATTAATAAATTAAATATAAACATTGGTGGAAGCAGTTTCTGAATTAAGTTCACACAGTGATAGGAAGTTATGTCAGGAAACATTATTATAGCATGGTATGGTAGTAATTCAAAGATATTCATAATAGCCTATACCATAGATGGTGATCTCATGGCCCATGGATCACAGATTGACTTGATAGATAATTTAGAGCGACCCTTGTAGATATTCATAAAGTCTGTGAAAAAAATTATTTTTTTAAAATCATTTTCTTTATCATCTCAATAATCATTGTTACATTTTTTGCCATGATCATGTAATTTCTTTCCATATGTCATAGCATCGGCCGGGACACGAACCCACAACTGTCTGCAACCAACTACTTGCTTGCAAGGCAGTTGCGATGACCTCTCGGCTACAAATGTCAAAGGGCATCTCTCAAATGTCAAATTATTTAATTTCCAATTACTAATACTTCTAAGGCTGCTATTTTCATCCCTTTCACTCCATCAAATTTCAAAAAGGCATTTTATATTTGTAAATTTGTTTAGTGTATTTATATTTTACTATCAACTAATAAGAATAGTAAATATTCAATTTTTTTAAATAAGAAAAGTAACAATTTCATAACTTTATAGTTATAATCTCTGCAGCAAAGAAACAAAAACTGAATGATTCAAATACAGTAAGATTATATCATGAATTTTTTTTTTTTTTAAACTGATGTTATTGAAAAATATAATAAAATCTTTAGCATTATATATAATAAATATGTAATGATACAGAGTTATAATGTAAAACTACATTTTGAAACTATGCATAAATATCTTGTCTCATTAACAGAAGAAGAGAAGAAAGAATATTTTTCATAAAAGTTGATCAAATATAAAACTGAAACTGATACTCATTAATCCCCCCCCCCCACCTCCGCTCTTAAAAAAAAGTTGCTAGTTATTATTTGGCAATAAAGAAACTTTTTTTTAGAGTGTAGCAGTTCTTTGGATGTAGATTTAAAAAAAAAAAGATCAGATCATAAAACTTTTAAAAGATTTATCACTTGCAATACAGTTAAGAATTGAATTTGAGCTCTAAATGAATGATTCTTGATTTGCAAGGTGTTGAGAAATATTCAATTTCTTTTGTATGATATCTATGGGCAGGCACAACTTGCAATAGTTGCAAAATATACTGACATTGATATTGTGGATGAATTTAAAGAAGACTTTACTTAAGGGATTATTGATTTAAAGAAGATAAAGGCACTTCAGACATGATTGGAAAAAAAATGTTGGATTCGTTAAGTATTTAAAAAAATATATTGGATAGCCAGTTATAGAATTTCACTGCCTCATCCATCAGAAGGTTTTGTATGCAAAACATGAATTAAAATCTTTTTTCAAAAATTCTGACTATTGTAACAGAAATTGTCAATTTCATATCTGCAATAATTCTAAATAAGTACCAATTTTCTGAATTACTCCATGAAGCTGATTCTCAATAGTCTGAGCTTCTTCTCTTTTGCACTGTCTTATGGTTAAGCCATGGACAATTTGAATACTGTCTGATGGTTAAGCCATTGACAATTTGAAATCATTTTATAAGTCTACCAGTGATGAAATAAGGTTACTTCTACATAAAACAAAAATTATTCAGCACTGATGGACCTAAAATGGTTTAACAATTTAATGTTTTTATGTGATATTACTCAAGGATTTCAATAAAGGGAAATAAAATCTTCAGGGTCAAGGACAGATTGCATTATTCATGCATGAAAGGATTAAATCATTTTATTCTAAATTGAATATGTTTATAAATGATTTAAATAAGAAAACAATGAAATACTTTGCTCAAACAGTATCCAGTTTCAAGAACTGTGATGGTGTTAATCCAAATGTAGTCAATTATTTATCAGTTATGAACGAAATAAAAGATTTTCTAGCATGCTTTGATAAATTGGCAATTATTTTACAATTTATTGTGTCCCTTCATAAGATGGAATTTAAAGATTTGGAATTACATTTTTTTAACTGATTAAATATAAGTTTAGAATTAGAATTAATAGGACTTAGAATTATCTTCATATGGAGAAAAAGTTTGAAGGATAATCTGCAAAAATAGAAAAAAAATACTTATCAAAGCTGATAGAGGAAAAAAGTGAAAACATTATCCTTCCAAAATAGGATTCTTTGCCCAATTAATTTATTTCTGTGAAAAAATTTACATTTTCCATATTAACAATGTTTGGTGCAACATATTTTTGTAAACAATTATTTTCTTCAATGAATCGCTTAAAATCATCTACTAGAAAAAATAGACTTAGAAAAGAAATACTTGCTTCTTGTATTAAATTAAGATCAAATTATTTTTCTGATATACAAAAATTATCAATAGAAAGGCTACCATAATTATAAAAAATAAAAAAAAGATATATTTTTTAATTACTTAAAGTATTTGGTTCACAGCTCATTGCTACAAAATTTTTAACATAAATTTGACCCATTAGTAAAAAAAAGTTTGCCATCCCTCCCATGCGATTTTGTCCCTGGACTCATATGAGTTATGTACAAACATTGTTTATTTGGAATTAGAAAATTGATTAAACTTGGTTTTGCATACTCCTAATAATTATAATAATAAAAAAATCAATATGCCAGTTGGGTAGAAAATGTCTTAATTTTTAAATAAGCTAATTTATAAATTCTACTTTATAAATAAATATTAAATTAAAAAAAAATAATAATTCATTTTTTTTTAAATCTCGTTGCTTATCTTTAGTTTAAGCCCATTAACTTTACAGGCTATTAGGGTTATAGCCTAGGGGCTCCTAAGTAACAGGAGCTCCAAGAATTAACCAGAAAATCAAAAACCCCATAAATCATTAATACATATTTTGCTGTCAGTTATTTTCATAACTGATTTTTACGTAATGAATACTGTAAGTTAGAAAAGTCAAGTTTTACTTTAAACAAAATTAAGTTTTTGTTCTTCGTTTTCTTTTTCTTGCTTGACTTGATTCATTCTTCGTCTTAAGATCCAAGGCACCTCAAGAGTCTTTACTTTTAAAATGAAATATATAATGTAATAATGATTAGTAAATCATTAAAACCAAATCTTATAGTTAAATGTTTGGGAGTTATGTTACTTTTTTTTTATGTGTGTCAAAGCGTCAGCGGTAAGCGAATTCCTGGACAACTGCTTGTACGGCAGCTGTGCTAATCATTCGGCTATTAACGCTTGACGATTATTCAAATAGCAAGTTTAGCACAACAGTTTCTTTCAAGTAACCTAATAGATTTTTTTTTTTTTAAAGAAACTTTATCTTTTCAATAAAACACTTGGATCATTTTTCAACTGAGTAGAGAGTAAAACATTTGGCTAATTTTAATGGATAAATGAATTATGGAATAAATTATAGATTCATTATTGTAATCCACATACTGACTGCAGTAATTACCATTTAATTTATTAGATATTTATAAATTTGTGTTTTATTAAAATATTATTTATTATAATCATTACAATGTAAAATTTTTAAAAATATATGGTAAAGTTTTTTTTTAAAAAAGTAGTGACCAATTTTCTGTCTTACTATTTATAAAGCTTAATTCAAGATTTCCCTACACTCTTATGTAAATAATGTATGGGTAATTTACATATACTATATATATATTTAAATACATGTAATTGATTTAAAAATGTCAAACAATCCTTTCAATCAAACTACTAGTAGTATATATTTGCCATCTTTGAAATTATACTAAAATGATTAGCCCATCAATTTTTCCAAAACAATTGTTTCATGATATCAAATATCACTCTTCAGCTGGCCACAAGTTCACATAAGCCCTTTTCATATAAATACCAAATTCAGTATTAATTATAAGATCACTGCCAACTAAAGATTAATGTTTGATATGAAATACTGTAATTATCCTAAAAGAGCTAATTGACCAGTTATTTTAGCATGATATCAAAAATAGCAAATGTATGTTACTGACAGTTTAATTCACTAGTTTATTTAAATTTTATATATATATAATTTTTTTACTATATACATACTATTATGTCTGTGTTTGTGAGTTGCTAGTATATTAATTTAAGTAATGGAACATTTTAAAATAAAATATTTAATATATCACAGTTGAGGATAATTTGCAAGTCTTTCACACATCAAGATTTGTGTGATGTAAATTAGAAATTTGATTTTATAATCACATGCTAAATAGAATAATTAACCATTCATTTATGGTATGCTCCAGCATTGAGCCTAACGTCATATAAATATTTTTGAATCTTTGGTGAGTGCATCAATCATATGTGTATACATACTTATAATCATTCTAACTCCAGAAAAAATAAGCAAAGAAGATCAAAAAGTTAAATGAGGTTGTAAATACATGAACCAAAATATAGCTATATATGCATACATCATTGTCATTATTTTCAACCATTATCATTCTATTGCAAGATGAAGGTCTCTCCAAGTTCAATAAATATACATATATATTGTAATATAATATTCGTAATGGATGTTCAGATGGAAATAATTAGTGAGTGGAGTTTTCCATTTATAATTATTTAATTAGAAAGCTCTTTGCTTAGGACAGTATCCAATCAGAATTAACTGCTCCGCCAAGTATCCTTTTGATTGCAGTAGAAGTAGCCTTACAATACTTAATCTTGATTGCTGCTGTCCTAACAATGGAAAACTCCACACACTAAATGTTTCCATATATATATAAAACATATTTTGCGGGTTCATCCATGTTAAAAACTTTTAATATTAATATACTGACGTTTTGACTTGGTCACACAAGTCATCCACAGTATATTAATATTAAAAGTTTTTAACATGGATGAACCCGCAAAATATGTTTTTTATATATTTAACCCGTGCAAATCTTCGTTTTAACACACACACATATATATAACACTAATTATTTAGTTTTTTTATTTAATGTCATAATATGGTGCTGACTTTTAATCTCTTTTGCACTGTAAACTTCTTATTCTGAAAGAATAAAAAATCTTGCCAAACTGCATCTTTCTTTGCATTCTATCTTATCCCCCCAGTGAAAGCAATCTATATTGCCTCATTGTAGTATCTTTATCTTAATGAGATCTACTGCTCTCATGAAAATCAATTCATGTTTGCTACAAAATGCTTTTTAGAAAGCCTTTTATCCTTCATTTGTTTCACATACCCAAATGAATGAATACGAGACCCTTACAATATAGATTTAATACTGTCACAATCAGTAAAATGAAGAACATATCAACAAGTCTTATGATATCAATAACAATATCACTTGTCTTATATGCTTTCAAGAGCAATTCTATTCATCCTTCTTTAGAGATATAAAACCTAGGCTTCTAAAATGTAACTGATACAGTGTTAAATCTGTACACTATGCAAGAAAGTTAGCTTGGGTTTCAAACTTGTTTTTTTTTATTTCAGGATATTAGCTTGATTATTATAAAGGAATAAAAGGTGACTGCTAGATGTGTAAGTTCACTAAATCCATCTTTGAGTCCTAGTCTTCAATGCTGAAGCTCAAAAGTTAGAAATCAAACTGAAGATGAAGATTTTATAGCACTATATTATCTGGTCCTCATTGATTACTCTAGCTTGCAATAGATGGCTCTAGATTAGAATAAAGAGAATTGCTCTTGACCATTTATGATTTTACTTTTTCACTTTTGGGATATTTTAAAAGCATTTTTAAGTATAAAATTTTCAATGCTTTCATGTTATATTCATAAGCAGTTTATGTCTCACTTCCACACAATGTATTTTGCAGAAATAGTATGATGAAATATCTGTTATCTTGTTAAATGCAGCAACATATTGGAGTCTGTTTGTACCTCAACATCCAAGTAACCTCTTCCACCTAAAAAGTTAATAATAATCCATGTTCTAAGAGAAAAGTTGCTGAAAATTGTTTAAAAATCAATTACTAAAATATTTTTTTATGTATATTGCATTTTTTAAAATTATACTGTTATTAAATATTACTCATCATTAATAACAGATCAAAATAACTGCAAATTTGAGAAAACACATAAATGAAAATTCTTTAATGATTTAAATATTTGGAAAAAATAACAAAATTGGAAGAGGTGACTATTTTAATAGTAAATTTATTTATTTATTTTTCTAACTAATGTTTATTACATTATTTTAAATTTATTTTATTTGGCAACATCTATTTTAAATCCTTAAATTTTGTAAGTAATAAAATATAAAACATAAAGTAAAACTACTTTTAAAAAAATTCATCGCAAAATAAATTCCTATTCACAAACTTCAAAGAACACTGAAGAAGAAGATCATGCTGCACAGTTGCTAGATGTTGAGGAGTTTTGGTGCCCCGTTTTACTCTCTGTTTTAGAATAACTATGAAGACCTGCATGGTTTGGTGGATTGTTAAAGAATCAGACTGGAACTCAAGGTTCATGGATCGCAGTCCTGCTGTTGAACACCTGAACATGAGTATATTTATAATTATTCATCATTATAATTATTGAAATAAAATCCTTGTTTCTACTTCACCTTTGAGCAGTAAGTTACAACTTGTGCATTACGCAAACAAGTGAAGCTCCATATCAAGAGAATTATCAGGCTGAGAACTTTTGGGAAGCTTTAGTTCCCATATTCCTTAGCCTATCTTGGGAAAGTCAGCTTGAGTTGTGATTTTAAATGATTGGGTAGTAATTTATGCAAATTTATTCAATGTCTTCATATATTCCACTTTATACAGATGGAAAACCACAATTTTTTCTGGTTTATTGCATTGTCGTCATTTGATATTAACAGCCACAGTCTATTCTGTATGATTCTAGTACTATTTCTGATTCTTTATATAGAAATTAAATATGTTAATTTCAATCCCTTTAAAATGTTATAAAGGATTCATAATAAATAACAAAAAAAAAAACTAACAGAGCCGTCAAAAATATTAGGAAGAAAAACAACTTAAACAATATTATATTAATTTAATTAAATGGCTATTTGCTTTGGTGTATGGTGGAATCGATCGATGGAGTTTTCGGTTCATGGGTGGTGACTTCGGCTTTGTTATTTCTGATGTTCAAACTTCTTATGAATTCGAGCAATAAACCATTTAATTATTTTTGTCCTGCGTAGCTCAGAGCAGTAGTGGAGATGCCGACTCTGGAGCTTACAAAGTCCAAAAAATCACAATTCCCAGCTCTGTTACCTCTTCTATTCAAGATTCCTATGAATTTCTAGGCAATTGAATTATTTGAATATTTTATATATTTAACTAAGTAATCACATTCACAAAAAAATAATTCTGTATTCATGTAATCCTGAAGGCTTTAAAGTTCGGAGCAGAGCTGGGCATATTATTTTCAGTTAGCTGAGACATTTTCAAGTGAGCACTCAATTTTGTTAATAACTACAGATTGTTCAACAGAATATTGATGTATTGATTATAAATAGACAAAGCAAAAAGTATATTTGCAACTTTTAATCTTGACAGTTACTGTAGTGTTAATAAAATAAAAAAAAGAAATAATTGCTTGCAAGAAAATATAATTTTTAATTCCAAAACAACATCATTTGATTTTTAGCACTTATCATCAGCAGTATCAATGGCTCACAGTTGTCACCATTCCAACCCCAAGAAATAAAAAAAAAGATTATAAAAAGATAAAACAAGAAAATATAATAATACTCTAGGACTGATCTGTGAATCACAAGTATGTCCGCATATTCTTTTTTTTATATATATTTTGCCCTGATGTCTTCTAATTTCTTCTGCAGTAAACATTTCTTTCTGAAATACTTCAATATCATGTATAATTGTAGTTGTCCAATTTATTTCATCTTTGGCCATTTCTGCCCAATGAAAACTGTCAGTACTGCACTTACTTTAGAATGTTTTTTTGAGATAATTTATACAGAGGCTAAACTTTCCATACAGTAGTCTCTGTGTAAACAGCTTGGGTAAGCATAAGAAATGATGATCGTATGATGTTTAGTGGTTTAAAGCCAATCCTGCTTAATAGGATTATGGTGAATCTGGTTATTAAAGAATCAAATACACCAAAAAGTATGGATGCTGAACTGAGTTCAGATCTATACAAACTAATGAGCTTGAATTGAAAACATTATAGTATTTTCATTTTGAAGTCAAAAGCTTTATAGTTAACTAATAAGGTACAAGGTGGCTGCTGGAGGGTTACATTAGATCCTAAGATCTAGGTGCAGTGCTCTCAGATCTAAGGCTCCTCATTGATGAAAGACACAAGCTGGGAATGTTGGATGAGTAGACAATAGATAGGGATTTTATGTACAAACCTTCTTGCCTCCATTGATTATTTTGGCTTGCACTGGTGGCGCCACTGTATGGAAAGTTTAGCCTCTGTGTAAACAGCTTGTGCAGGCATAAGAAATGGTGATCATGTGATCATTTAGATAATCTTTATAATATAAATGAGATTTGATTCTCTCACTAAATCCATGCCTAATTTCACTGTGACAAAACACCCTTTTACTTGTCTTGCATTGTTGATTTGTTAAAAATTTCCAATCCTATGAAAATGTGATTTTGCAATACTGGATATATAGTATCAGATTAAGCAAATTAAACATATTGAATTGTATTGTAAAAATTTACAGAGCATTCTTAAATAAAACTTTTTAATGCCTTTATATTGTATTGATAGGGTATCTAAGTCTTACTATCTTACAGTAAATTAGGCAAAATAATATCTCTATGTACAGCTAACTTAGTTGCAATAATTATTTCCATGATAAAATACTTTATCTTTTAACTTGTTAAACATAGCAACAGCATGTTAGAGTTTGTGTTGGACTTCAATATCTAAACCATTTTTTTTACTTATTAAACTATCATGATTTTTAAATTGGCTTACATTTCCAAGTTCATAACCATTCAAGAAGATATTGCTGAAGGTTTTTCTTTCATCACTGGATGATCAAGCTCTTTGGAGTTTTTTAAAACCTCAATTATTAGTCTAAGATTTTTGTATGTTGCACTTAATGTTTTAAATAACTAAACATCATGTGATCAGCATTCTTTATGCTTCCACAAGCTCTTTATGCAGAGGCAAAACTCAGTTCCTCAATTGATTTCGCTGGCTTGCACTGAGTGGCGCTACTGTATGAAGAGTTTAACCTCTGCGCAATATATTAAATAGATATTGGGCATCATTTTCTAGATAGTACAATCATCAGCATGCTTTAAATCCAGATTCTAAGAAGATGACAATCTTGTTTTTGCTTTTAATCAATTTAAATTAAAAATCCCATCATTAAACTTGTATTGCATATGACCTCTAATTCACTAAGTCAATTATTAATGGTTTCCAAGATTACTCATAAAAATAAAAAAACAATATTCAACCAAGTACACTTCTTTATTTAATACCAGTTTTTATTTCAAATATCTGGCATTTTAAATCTGTAGTAATGAAACTCGTTCTACTTTCATTTTATAAAAGAATGCAAATAAACTTTGTTTAACAACTAGCTGATTTCAAACAGTGTCTTAATCCTGTTTGATATACTGACTCAAATGAGTTGACCAAATTAATAAAAGCAATATATATATATATCACTGTTTAGTTACCTCCATTTTTTTTTTTTTTTTGCATTAGTTTAGTAACAAAAAACATGTCTATAATATTTCTCATTTTTTAAAAATGACATTGAATTTCTAGTAACCATTCATCTATGACCAGAAGCAACCTATTAAACAAAATCCTTGAAAATATCTTTGATATAGTAGATAACCATTATATTCCATGATAATTATTGTGATCTTATCTATTTCTTTTATTTTCAAAAATTGGAACAGAATTCTCTTTAAGGTCAGGTAGTACAACTTCATGAGTTCATGCATTCCTAAAACAATTTCAACATTTTTGACACTAACGTATAAAACCATATTTTAAAACTTGAGCAAGATGTATATTTATTTTATGATTTCAAAGAGCTGTTTTAATTTGACTAACCTGAATATCTTTGTCCAAATTTAAATGAATAGTTAAAATAGATATGTCATTAAAAGTTATCTTAATTTTTGGATCATTATTCAAAAAAATATTTTTCGCATCTGTTCAAAATATCATTGTCATTATATAAGAGAATGCCAATGATGCATTTAATAAAACTGATATTTTTTATGTCCATATCTTTGCTTTCAATGAATCAAAAAAAAATCTAAAGTGACCACAATAATTGAATATCTGTATCCCCAATGGACCTTTAAGCCACCAAATATTTTGAAATCTTTTCACCAGTCATTGAACTTTTGTTTTAAATTTACTACAGTACGTTTATCTTTACTCTAGCACAATCTAGTTTAACATTGAGTAATTTATAGTTTGTTTGTTTTTTCATGTGTCATAGCATCGGCCAGGATGCGAACCCACAACCGTCTGCAACCAACTACTTGCTTGCAAGGTGGTTGCGATGACCTCTCGGCTAACAAAGCTTGACTGAGTAATTTATAGTTATAAGCAAAATTCAGAAAATAGTTTGGGAATTGAATTGCACTACTATTTGGTAAACAATGATTACTCAAGCTTACACAATAGATGGCACTAGAGTAAATAATGACTTATTTTTTAATTATAAAAAAAGAAAACATTTTGAGTATTTTATAAATCATCACTTAAAACCGATCACTTCTTTTTTCTCAATTTCAGTCTTTTTTGATGATGAGTATTTTGGGTTTTTTTATTTAAAACTTATGTGAAAGTAAAGATGTAAAAATATTAGATTATTAATTTATTTTGATTGCATAAATATATTTCTATTGCTATATATGATTTTTTTTTAAGTATCATATCAATATTTATCACACCACTAATAAGTGTATTATTGTTTTCTATTTCTCAGATAACATTCTTTTATCAACCTATAGTTATAGACACGAAAAAATGCAAATTAGTTCCAAAATGCTTTTGAATACTAATTATATCTTCAGTTGAAGAAATGTTCATGCCTCAATCTGCAGTACACTGTTTTCTATTTATCTAGCAATTATTTTATCAATAAACATCACATGATCACCATTTCTTATGCCTGCTTATAATGGTTATTAAAGCAGGTAAAAATCTCTATATGTATTGCCACTCAGTGCAAGCCAGAGTAATCAATGGATGTTAGAAGGCTTGTTCATAAAATCCCCATCTAGTGCCTACCACCAGTGATGATATTGGATGAGTAGGCACTAGATGTGGATTCTATGACAAGCCTTCTGGCATCCATTGATTACTCTGTTTTAATTGATTGCCTGTTTTAATTATTTTATCAGTTTTATTCTGAATATCACTTTGTAATCATGCATTAACAGATGATAGTTGTTCCAATGTAAAATTTAACTGTATAATGTGAATTTAAAGATTGAATTTAAAATAGATAAAATGTCCAATAAGTACAAACTATCTTCTATTTATATACCTCTTACATATATAAATCTGGATATATGGAAATAATTCTTTGCATCGATAAAATAAAAATCATTAAAAAAGTGTGATGTGTAAGTCATTGCTGTTTTCATTCTCCATTTGATTCATACTCTGAAATTTTCTTGAGATATATCAGAATGTTTAATTTTATTTGTTAAATAATATTTTCATATTATGCTCTATCATTAATAGTAAACATTCATCTGAAGAGAATACCAGACTTATCCTTATGAAATAGATATCTTATGTAAGTATATTATACAAATAAATATTCAAACATTTATACAGAAAGGGTAGACACATATTGTATTAAAGTTAGCTTTATTCATGTTGAGCATGCTTTCGGTACATTGTATATCATAATCATACTTCTTTTATATTTTTATTGTTGGTGGTATATATGTATACTTGATTATATTTAAATTTATGGTGTTATTTGAATTGTTATTTAAATCTTCTCATAGAGCCCACTTCTTCAAGAGAGGGATGCTAGAGTCTTTTATTTATTGCAAATTGATCTTTGGCTGTGGCCCAAGCTTTCTTGATTTTTCTCTTTCTATCCTCCCACCCAGTACAGACAATTCTTGTTTTAGATAAACTACTGAACAATTCGAAAGATAAATTGTCTGTTGAATCGGCTCATCAAATAGTTTATAAAATCACATGCTACTAAGCCATCTGCAAATGTACCTATTACAGTGAATTAAGCTCTAATCTCTTAATGAGATTGGCCCAGCACAATTAAGAGAAATCATGATTACTCCTCCATATTTATAGAACACGAACACACACGATTTAGCCATAAAGTGATTTATCTAAAGCAAGAATTGTCTGTACTGACCAGGAGGATAGAAAGAGAAAAATCAAGGAAACTTGGACCATGGTCAAATATCAATTTGTGATAAATAAAAAGGACTAACACTCTTCTCTTGAAAAAGTGAGCTCTCTGAATAAGATTTAAATAAAACTTTGAATAACAAAATAAATTTAATGAATTTAAATGTATTTAAATATAATCAAGTATATGTAAATACAATCAACAATAGAAATGTAAAAGAGCTATGATTATATATTGAAATCCTATGTCTAATTTTATCATAAGCTGTAACTAAATTTTAGAATAAAATATTCTATATTTTTTTTAAAAAATTAAAAAAAATGTATTGCAATCATGCTCAGCAGAAATAAAGCTAATTTTAAAACAATATACATTTACATTTTCTGAATAAATGTCTGAACGTTTATATGTATAATATTACATTTACACCAAAAAAAGATAATAATTCTTGAGAATTATGTAAGTATAAGAAAATTAAAAATAAATTAGATTTGATATATGAACAAGATATTTATATAGAAGTCTGTCTGTCATGTAGACAATATTGTCGTAAAACAAACAATGAAAGTATTATATTCTAATTGTATCATCTATAAACTGATAGTATTTTTATGTGATTTATTTATTTAAAAGAACTTTTTAATTATAATAATATTCTTTAAATATTTATTATTATTCTATGTTTGAGTAAGTTTGTAATTTTGACTGGTTTTACAATAAAAAAGTAAACAAAGATTTGTATTCTGGGAATTTTAAAGCTCATAATTATAATTTTTTTTATTACTACATCTTTAGTAAGTCCATTATATCATAACCATTCACCTGTATAAAACTCAGACCACCCTCTCTCACTATTCATATATTTACAATCATTTTACAGGTAATATAGAGACATTAGATATCTAGATCTCCATGCTTATATTGACAGTTCAATGTTTTTTCATTAAACCATTTTCTTGTAAGGAAGAGACTGACTTTTATTTAATAACTTATGGAAGGGTGAATAATCACTGAGCAAAAGAGATGTTTTAAAATTTTATTAACACACTCTTCATCTCAAATTTCATACCAGCAATAAAACTCAGCTCATAATCTCTCACTATTTGTTAGATAAATAGGTTTATAAAGTGTTTATGATATTTTATTTTAGATTTGAAAAATTATTATCATATGTCCAGATTTTTATTTGTGAAGCTAATTGTTATTAGTTTATGTTTCACCAATAAGGAACATTGTATTACTCTCAAATATCCATCACTCTACTTTTTACATCTTATGCAAGTAAATTATTTTCAATCACCATTAAAGTTTAAACCCAATATAATTTATTTCATTGACAGATTTTGTATAATATGAATAAAGACTCATTAAAAAGGTATATCTCCTCTAAAATGCAAAGAAGGATCAAGTTAAAGTAATGTTACATGCGGTTATGTTTAATAGAAGGAGTCTATACTAATCTTTAACAGAGTTTAAAGATTATACTTGAAATAGGAATATTATAATAATATCTGTTTTAATAAATAATTAGTAATTATTATTAATGTAAATATTTAAAGTGGATGGTGTTAAAAATGTAAATGCAGGAAGTTTGACTCTTGTAAATCAAATTATAGTGGCAATTTGTATAGCTATATATATATATATCACACACAAGGTAAAAACTTATCTAAGAATTTGAAATTGTGCAGATGTTGAAAATAAGCTGTGAGAGATTTTAATACTTTCACTTGTCAAAAGGATCAAAAAATACCTATTGATAATTTATAACTGAGAACTCTAAAATATGTAGTTGCTAATCTAATACCAGACCAGCAATTTGTCGTTGGTTCAAAATTTCAGGGTGTTTGGATTTTATACCATTAACTTAGAATAACAAAATTAAGCTAACACTATGCTTAATAAATTTATAATATTTATATACAAGTATAGTATATATACTTAAGTTAGGTATAATTAGAGGGGATTTGAACTCAAGACTTTCAAGTTTCCTTCAGTCATCAATTCCATCTTATACAAATGATGCATATAACCACATACATGTGAAAAAGATAAATGATCTCTAATATACTATGTGTGGGAGATGATCTGGACCAACTGATGAGGGCTGGTTCAGCGCGAAATACGTATTGAACATCATTTATCTTTTTCACATGTGTGTGTCATGTGTATCAGTTGTATAAGATGGAGTGATGGCTGAAGGGAACTTGAAAGTCTGGGTTCAAATCTCGAATTAATAAATTTATATAAGTTAAATGAAATATTTAAATAGTCATCTTACAGTTAATGCATTTTCTGAGTTTTGACCTCTCATGATTAATACATGCAACTTTTTAAATAGAAAGGCGGAATGTAATAATTCGCTAACATGGGATTATCCATTCTCTGATTTATAATTTATTATTATATGGTTGTCTTTATTTTTTTATACTTTTAATTTAATTCTAGTTATCTTACATCGCAAACATTATTGATTAATAACACACAATTTTAAAGCAAATGAAGGAAAACGTAATTTAAAGAATATAAATTTCAGTTTAAATATTTAAAAAGCTAGATATTAAAACAAAATGGCTTATTTCTTGATTAATAGCCATATATATAAAATTACATGATTAGTTGCCCAGGGGGCCATGTAATGTTCGAGTATTCAAATGACAGTCTGTCGATCAAATTATGATTTTTTTTTGTCTTAGCTAAAAATTAATTCAGGAACCGCTAGCTCTTAAGTATATCATTCTCTCAATGCAGGGAACTTTACTAACTCCGAAAGCACTTGACTCTTTTCTCTGCCATTACTGTATACCGCAGTTTAAGAAAATGCAGTTTGTTTTTTAATGCAAAAATTATTTTATAGTACTGATATACATTAATTTAAACAAATTTATTTTTTTAATATTAAAAATGATAACACGTGCCTTCTATTTCGCTAGTCTGTGTGATTTTTCAAAATTGTCATTGAGTTATTTATTTTTTTTAACTCAGTAGATTTTTCCCCTTTCCTTCTATTTTCTTTAAAGATTAATGAAAATTACTTTTCTTTTTACAAATATATAAACTATATGACAGAATGCAATAAATAATATTAAGAGAGCAATCTAGAAAGAAAGATTTGAAACGAGTTAAGTTTTATAGTTCAATCTTAACAAAAGTAACATTTTTGAATAGTCATCTTTTTCTATAAATATAATGTCAAAATGATTAAGTTTTTCAATATCGCTAAACGTTTTGTTTATTTGGACTGATTATAATTTTGATAATGTATTAAATGATTTAATTAAGTCATTGAATAAATATTCCATGAGCAATTCTCTTTATTCTGTTCTAAAGCCGTTTACTGTTAGCTTGAACAATCAATGGTCACCAGATAATATAGTGCTATAATATTCCTAATCCAAGACTGGTTTTTGGCTTCTGCCTTCATCAGGGAGGGCTGGAATTCAAAGCAGAAACTAATGAATCTAACAATTACTTTTTTTCCTCATGTGTCATAGCATCGGCCGGGAAGCGAACCCGCTAACCCGGGACAATTGCTTGTAAGGCAGCTGCTGACCTCTCGACCACCAACGCTTGATAACAACTTCAAAGAAATAGTCTAAAATTAAAAGATGAAAACTAAGATATTAACTACAAACTAATCTACTTGCATAATTATATAGTTCTGATGAAGACAAATCCATTTATCATTACTTCTGTTTAAAACCTCTAATCAATACTCCATCCTTTTTTTCTTTTCAAAATAAACATTACATATAAACATATAATTAAATACTATAATAATTAAAAGTCTCATTTTCCTCCTTTCTTTACAAAAACTTTATTTCTTGTATATATATATCCACTTGTTCATTATATCCAAGGTTTTGTTGTTTTATTATGTGGATAGTTATGGAGGTTGTTATAATGTAATGTGTTTTTTCCTAGATCCCTAAAAATGACTATAAATTAAATATAGTTGAAACATTGGATATAATGAACAAGTGGATATATATACAAGAAATAAAGTTTTTGTAAAGAAAGGAGGAAAATGAGACTTTTAATTGTTTGTAGTATTTAATTATATAATTATATGTTCTGATGAAGAAAGAAGCCAGAAACTGATATTGGGATGTGATGTCTATTTTCTATTGATTATTCAAGCTCACAAGTGGAACAAAGAGAACTGCTCTCAGCAGCATACCAACAACAATAGTACCACATGATTTTTATTATAGTCTGATGATGGAAATATTTTAACACTTCACTATTTAAAATTGATAAATCGTTTAACGATTAAGTTGTGGGTAAATTTGCTTATGATGATAGAAATGACTTAGGACACAGACTTGTGCAATTTTCAGAATAAGAAAACTATACATTATGAATTCTTTCCTTGAAAAATGTTAAACAGAAATGGACATGGTAGTATCTAAATGTATAGTAGAATTGGATTATATTTTGACTAACAGTATATATGTCTTTCAAGATTGTGATATTTTTAATACATTCAACACAGAAAATGATCATCCATTAGTGAGATGTAAGATATGTGTTATTGCAAAACTGGAGATGAAAATTATTAAAAACCGTAAAACAGTATTAAAAGTTGATATTCCGAACTTCAGAAACAATCCAATGAATTTAAATTAGAATTTGCAAATTATTTTAAAATATTAACAGACTTTGAACATGATTCAGGCTTGAAGGAAATCAATAACTCAAAAAATTGATTAAATATTAAGAACTACAAAAAAAGATAGCTGGTACAAAAAGAATAGTTCACTAGTAAATTTTCTGCTGTGATGAGAATGGATGAAGAATAAAAAGAATATGACAATTTTTAAAAATGTTCAACTAAGAAGAATTGAATATCTAGAATTTTGTAAAATGGTTTTAAAAAAGAGTTAATAGTGATATAACAAAATATAATTGTGAACTGGCAAAGAAAACTATAGATGAGAATAAGTCTCAAAAGGGTAAAACAGCATCCAAAGTTATATGTTACAGTTATTACATTTTCTGAATTGCCCAATATTTTAAATGAAAACAAGAAAGGTCAAACTCCAAGAATTGATGGAATTATAATCGATATCTGATAAAAAGGCATTCAAAGTTATATGTTACAGTTATTACATTTTCTGAATTGCCCAATATTTTAAATGAAAACAAGAAAGGGCAAATTCCAAGAATTGATGGAATTATAATCGATATCTGATAAAAAGCAAATGAAGAAATTGTTGGCAAAGTTATGTTTCAAATATTTAAGTGATAAAGATGTATCAGATGATTGGAAGAATACAGTTGTAATCTTGATCTTTAAAAAAGATGACAAGAAGATATTAGAAATTACAAACCTAACAGTCTTCTATTGGTTCAATATGAAATCTTTACCAAGATAGTTACAACTCATTTATCCTGAACTTTAGATTTTTAACTAGTCAAATAAAATCTGGATTTAAACATGCTTTTATCATGGTGGATAACATCCAAGTATTAAGAGAAGTTATTGAAAGGACCAATAAATATGAATTGTCATTATTCTTTGGATTAGTAGATTATGAAAAGGCATTTGATTCTATAAACACTTCTGTGGTGATCATGATATAGACCCAGGATATTGTCATCATATTCTGAAGAACATATATTAAAATGCAACAGCAGTGATTATATTAAATAGTGATACTAAAAAGATTAACATTGAGAAGGATATATGACATCATTATTTCATATCAAAAAATTTTATGATTTACAAGAAGTATTTTGTGAATTAAAATGGGAGGCTAAGAGAATAAAAGCAAATGGAGGTTATTTAAGTCATCTAATTTTGAAGATATGGTTGTTTTTGAAAACAATGCTTCAGAGCTTCCAGAAATATTGCAAGAATTATCAGATAAAACAATGAAGGTAGGATTAAGGATAAATGAGTAAACTAAAGTTCAATGGATTTTCTCAGGATAAGAAAATAATTATTTACAATCATGGATTAGAATTAACATTTGCAAATATCATGGTCGTATTATTAATACAGTTGGAAATATAATGGATGAAATTAATCATAGAATAAAACTTGGACTTGGACATTTTCCAGGAGAACAATTCAGAGACTTCAGACCATTTAATCTAGAATGGAGAGATGCACAAAATACATGAATGGTAGAACATATATTATTGAGGATCATTGAAAGAATTAAGAAACTGAAATGAAATTTGGGCTGGACATATTGAAATAAAAAGAGATAATAGAAGATGGACAATTGACATTTTAAACTGGATCCCAATAAATTGTAAAAGACCTATAAAAAGACCACAGTTGAGATGGGTTGATGAAATAAGAGCTCTTTCTTGAATATTGTGAAGTAGAGTAAGTGAATTAAACTTGGAGAGACCATCCTATAGTGGATAGATAATGGTTGAAAATGATGATGAGTAGATTGAAAATAAACTGCTTTTGGAAACTTATGAGTGAGAAAAGTCATAAGAAATTGTTATTGAATAAATCTTATATAGACTATTGTATTATTTAATAACAAAATACTAGCCCAAATGTCATTTTCATTAGATTTTTGAAGTAATTGAAAAATTACTGATAGATTGATTTTTTTTTGTCTGTTGTGAAAAGTATTTGAAAAACACATATAGATAAAGATACAAAAAGAATTTTCAAAGCCAAAAGTGATTTTAAAATTGAATATTTGGGAAAATTGTATATAACAGGCTTAACAAAGTCAGAAACTCTGGGGAACGGTATATTGTTGAAGACTATAGTGAAATAACTTGTTTCTTTTTTCCTTTGACTGTTAAAAGTTTTATGATCAAAGATTGGGAAAAATGCATTAAATAATATTCATCTTTTGTAATACAGTTATATGAGAAAATAAGAAATAGAACTTCCTATTTAAAAAAAAAAGAATTCTCAAGAGGATACTTAAGGAAATGTAGCAACAAAAAAAAAAAAAAACTTTTATGTGGGGAAAATACAGTTTCAGATAATTCTATCAAGCAATTATTAAACTCAAAATAAATTTTAAAATACACTGCTGAGTGATGTATATATATATTATAAATGTGCACAGATGCTGTCTGAAGCCTCATATGACTGCTACAAATGTAATGGAATTAATTATTGAACTGATGTTGGATTAATCGAAGCATTGGGCAAACAAATATATATATACTAGCTATATTAAAACAATATCAAAATAGCATACAAAGAATAAACATTTATATTTGAGGCACCGTCTTATATCTAGATATAGTATCTAATTTATAAATCTGTACATATTTTTACATTCATTACAATCAGACTACAGTCTCAGTATAAATAAATAATCTTTCGGCTTATGAAAATGTAATATGCTAATCAATTACAAGATGATATATTCAGTATAGCAGGAATATTACGTTGAAAATAAAGAAGTAAGACTTTTTAACTAATAAAGCATATTTGATAACAAGTTTGATCAAATCACATTCTTTTTAAATACTATTTTAAATAAAGTCAACTTATTATTAAACATTTAAATCAACAAGTTAATTGTAATTAAAATTAAACTACAGTACAGATTTAAAAGCTTGTTGAGGAATTTGCAATCCTCATTGTTTATAACTTACAAGCTTAAGAAAATAGGGTCATGTGATCTATTACTTATTTTGATCATTTGTAGTACCGATTTATGTTTACCTCAGTATTCAATGAGAAAACTTTTTATTTTATACTATTTTTAACATCTAATAAATATATTTATCATTCAAAAATTATTAACTATAATAAATTTAAATAAATAGTCTAAAGTGAGAAAAAAATTTGAATGACTTCCAGCATATATGTATAATATAATGTTCAAAAACCTCTGCAGTTATGACCAACATCCATTACCAGAGGGAATCATTAGATTCACCTTATGACAAAATAAGTAGTGCAATGAAAATAGTTGGGCAAAAAATAAGTACAATAGAGGAAGAGATAAAGGATGTAGGAGTAAAATACAGATGAAGTATGAGCAGGTCAAGGAATTAATGAATATAAACAATAAGGAAGTCCAGAAGGTGGAAAAGAGGGTTATAGATGAAGTAGGGAAACCAAACTACTAGACTGTTTTGATAGGGGATGATGTGGAGTTGTAATTGCAAAGGGAAATTAGAAATATGTATGTGAGAGTATGTTTGCCTGGAGCTAGAATTAAGGATGGAAAGAAGGTAGTAGAGATATTTAGGTCATGGTAGGGACAAATAATTTGTCAGAGCCATCAGAGAGAATAATCAATGAGTACAAAGAATTAATTAGTAATTTGAATAATGTTAAAGGAAGAGTAGGAGTAGTTGGATTACTACCAAGATTTGACAATACATATATGTTCAACTGTGTGTTAGAAAAATATATTTGTAAATTCTAATATTTGTGTTAATATGAAAATACACACGTATAAAATAAATATAATCACAGTGCAGGCCAGACAAGCCTCGCGTTATGTGCAGAGAGTGGCATGAATTGCGAAGAAAAGTGAAAGAGGGATGTTATATCATCTCTGACGTACATGCCATGAATAAAAAAGAGACATTTTATGCCATATCTAAGAAGTGGCAGATCTAGATCTATTCCACCCTTATTTGCATATTTAGTCTGCCCTAATTTGCATAGTTTACTTCTTGAAAATAAAGGCTTAGACCTTTGAAAGCGCTCGAATAAATCGATAAAAAGTTCGTCATTCGTTTGATTTACGGTAATTGTATATATATTTAAGTTCTACATGTGTATTTTCATATTAATACAAATATTAGAGTTTACATATATATATATGTTAGATAGGGCATGTTCTATAAATAACAGATTGAAAAAATCATGCGAGAGAAATAATATTAGATTTGTGGATGTGTGGGATTTTTTTATTACTAAGAGTAAAGATGGATTGCCCTTAGCAAAACAAGGAAATGAGTATTAGGAGATTGATTTATGAAAAATATTATAGTTCAGAAAAATTATGAAGGGGGGAGGGGATTTTAAATTACAGTATTATCAAAAAGAAGGTTAAGTATGGATGGAATATAAGAAGTAAAAAGGTAGCAGATTTAAATATAAATGTAGATGTGGAGAGGGACTGTGTCTATAAATTAATGATAAATTAATTACAAATATAATAGAAAAGAAAGAGTCAAAAGAATTTATAAAAGAGTAGTAAGAAAAGATAAATTGTTGTCAAGCATTGTTAGCCGATGCTATGACATATGGAGAAAGGAATAAATTGTTAAAAATGAGTATTTGAATATGCAAAGTGGTAGAAGACCAGGAAAGTGGCTGCTATTAACTAATTAAAAAAGGAAGGGCTTGATGTATTCACAGTAATGGAAACACATCTAAGAGATGAAGAACAACCTACATTGGAAGACTTTTTATGGCAGGGTATAAATAGAAAAGAAAGAAGAGGTGATGGTATAGGATTTATGTCAAAAAAATATTTAATGCTATAAAATATCAAAAACATTGTGGTTTGAGATAAGATTAGGAAGACAAGAATGAATGATGGCTATAATGTATATGGCAACTGGAGATAGTCAAACTATAATGGAGTGGAACAATAGCATACATGAATGCCTAGTTAAGATATATATATAGTTTCAAAGGGAGAAGAAAATAATGATTGTAGAGGATATGAATGGCCACATTGAAGAAATTGATGACATGGACAATGAGAATGGACATATTTTGAAATTTTTTTGTAAGAGAGTGAATTTGAGCATTGGAAATTTATCACATATTTATGAGGACCAATACACATAGTCTAGAAATAATATATTTCACACAGTACATTATACACATGATATAGAAATAATATATTTCACACAGTATATTATATACATGGTCTAGAAATAATATATTTCACACAGTAGGGAGTGAATAAAGCATGGAAAATTAAAATGTTTGATAATGAAGAGAGTATCTAATAGTGATCATAATTTCTGTATAATAAAAGTGGTTAGTAATGTGATGGAAAATAATAAGAGTAGAAAGAATAGTAAAGGGTGTGGTTGGAGAATGAATGATAAGAATAAGTTAGAAGAATATAAAATAAAAGTGGAAGAAATCATGGAAGAGTTTGTTGGGGGTGAATATAAGGACTGGTATGATGAAGTAGAAAAAGTGGCAAATAGGATTTTAGGTAATAATATTCAAAAGAATAAAATAGAAAAGTGAGAATTAGTAAAAGTGTAAAAGAGATGGCAAAAAAGCATTCAGGGAATATAAATGTGCTATTAAAATCAAAGAAAGTGAAAAAGATGTTAATATTAAATGGGGAACTATTGAAA
The DNA here is from genome assembly GCA_028023455.1 of Epiperipatus broadwayi. Taxonomy (NCBI): domain Eukaryota; kingdom Metazoa; phylum Onychophora; class Udeonychophora; order Euonychophora; family Peripatidae; genus Epiperipatus; species Epiperipatus broadwayi. Next base: position 7,834,145 of record JAQFVV010000020.1, on the reverse strand, counting down.
AAAAAGTTGGTTAAAATAGATAATTATAGAGAAAGAAATGAAACTGAATAATAAATTATTGGAGGATATAAGAGATGGAAGTAAAAATATATTAAAAGAAGGAATATAGAGAGAAAGAAAAATAGTATTACTAAATGATGAGGAAAAAGAGAATAGCTCTAGAGAAGAATTAAAGACAATATTAAATAAATATGTAATGGATATAGAAAAGATGTTAGATGTGAAGGACAGAGTGATAACAAACATAAAAGCATATAGTAATGGAAATATTAATTTTACAGAAAATGAATTGAAATGAGACAGAGAAGAAATTGAAAAATGGAAAAGCAAGAGGTTTAGATGGACGGGCAGCAGAGATGGTGATGAATTCGGGAAATAGGACAAAATTAAATTTATTATCATGTTTTAATAAGATGGCACAGAAGAGAGAATTTTCAGATCGCTGGAATAATGCAAGAGTAAGGCTAATATTTAAAGGAAAGGGTAAGGATCATAGAAAGTTAAAACAATTATAGACTGATAGTGGTAATATCAGTGTTATATAAAGTTTTTGCATATATGGTGGCTAGAAGGATGGCAAAATGGATGGAAGAAAATAATGAGTGAATTGGGAGAAAGCTTTAGATCAGATAGTCATATAGGATATAGTTTATTTGTAGCCACACTACTTGTAGATATGGGTAGGAATACATGTAGACAGTTATATATGGTCTTTATAGATATGGGTAATTTTAGTAAATTTGGGAATGAATGAAGCTTTAATGGATCTTATTAAGAGATTGTATGAAAATAGTTACTATATGTATCAATTAGGAAATATAGAATCAATTAGAGTTAAGGGTGGAACTAAGGCAAGAATGCTCTATGTCACTTATTTTGTTTTTGTTATATTTGAGAGAAATGGAGATAGTAATAGAAAAGACTAGGAAGAAGAGTAGAGATACCATTAATGAATAGCAAGGGAGTATATATATTATCAGGTCTTATTTGCTCATATCTTCTTGTGAACAGAAAGTAGGGAAGATATGGAAATTATGCTGGAGACGTGCACAAGGGTGGGTAAAGAGATGGGGGATTAAATTTAATGAAGAAAAATCAAAAGTAATAATAAATGCTGGAGAAAGAGAAGAGAAATAATTTTTATAGTGGGATATAAAGTTAAATGTGATAAATAGATATAACTATTTGGGAATAGTCTTAAGTAATCAGAGAAATTGTTTGGATGAATGGGAGAGATAAATGAAGCAAGGAAAAGAAAGAGACTAATAAAGAAATTAACAATGTTCTCATATAATAAATATGATATATCAAGAATTGTATGAAAGAGAGTGGAAGTAGCAGAATTAACTTATGGTAACAATGTGTTATGTGTTAGTAAAAAGGTTAGATTACTTCGAAAAAGTACCAAGAGAAATGGTAAGAAATGCATTAGATACACATGTGAGGATGGCAAAGGAGGCATTTCAAGGAGAAATGGGATGGTCAAGTTTTTATATGAGATGCAAAAAGCAAAATAAAAATATTCAGTAGATTGTAATTTATGAATAATAAGAGAATAGCCAAAATAGAATTTAATTAGCTTATGATTAAGATATAGGCAACAAGTTGGGTGAGAAAGAGAGTATAGTATGCAAAAGATTTGGAAACAGACTGCCAGTATATTTGTACAAAAGGTGAGATAATTGTGTTAAGAAAATTGTTGAGTGTTATAGTGGCAAGAATGGGATAGAAGAGTAGATGCATTAATAAAAAATTAGAGATGGAAAACAGGTATAGAGAGTAAAAAGAGTTTAAATATATATAGAAGTAAACAAAATATTGGGTGTATTTTCCTGAAGGTTTGTGATGATGGTGTTCTAGTTGTATTGTTATATTGGACTATTTCCACCCTCTAATATGCGTATTGAATACCTTTAGAAAAAAAATTAACTTTATTTAAATATTCCAAATACATTCAACTGTTAGTAATAGCACATCAAACAGGTTAGTATATGCACAATGTTTCAAGAGGTATTACTCTCCCCTCTTCTTCAGGTGTTGCTGACCTGACCAGTGACAGTACTAGCATGGGATTCGAACCTGAGCCATCCTGCCAAAGGCTACAGTCAGTAGAAAATTCATATACTTATCTATGAGGTTCCTCCTGATTTCTCTACTTTTTCCTAAGAGCAAAGTTGATTAGTGGTTTCCATACATTATGTATAGTCACACTAAGTTGGCTTATGGGAATTTTTGCCATTATCATGTGAGCAGCTTCTTTAAATTTTCTTCTTTGTACCGTTTATTCTCTATCCAATATTTTTTATATTTTCCCAATTGAACTTATGTTCATTGGTATATACATGGTCTGCTACCCTAGACACATCTGTTTTCTCTCATCTAAACATCAGTTTATGTTCTTAAAAATTCTTTTCAATGGGATGACTAGTCTCACCAATATATATTCTTCCACTTTCACATGGTATTTCACAGATGCAGTTTTTTCTTTTCAGCATCTCAAGTTTAGGCTTTGTAGATGTTAGAATTCCTCATACTGTGATATGACTCTGGAAAGCTGTTTTGATGTTATACTGATTGCGATTTTCCTTAATTTGTCTGCTATTTTTGGAATGTATGGGTACCCTACAGTACCAATAATTGTCTTTTCTCTTGATGGTTCTTTTTGTTTAACAAAAACCCACACATATAGGAAAATACCTAGCCTATACATCCAATCACACCAGAAATGCAAAATATGGAGTTATACCATCATTATGGAACAGAGCAAAAGAAGTTTGTTCAGAAACCAGCAATTTGGAAAAAGAAAAGATCTATATAGAACAAACTATTATGAAAAATGGTTATCCACCAGCTATTAAGAAAACGTTAAATAGATAAAAAAAGAACCATCAAGAGAAAAGAATTATTGGTATTGTAGTGACTCATACATTCCACAAATAGCAGACAAATTAAGGAAAATCCACAATCAGTATAACAGCAGAACAGCTTTCCAGAGCCATACCACACTATGAGGAATTCTGACATCTACAAAACCTAAACTTGAAATGCTGAAAAGAAAAAACTGCATCTATGAAATACCATGTGAATGGGGATGAACATATATTGGTGAGACCAGTCATTCCATTGAAAAGTGCTTTCAAGAACATAAACTGATGATTAGAAGAGGGAAAACAGATGTGTCTATGGTAGCAGACCATGTATGTACCAATGAATATACATTCATTTGGGAAAATACAAAATATTGGATAGAAAAGAAAAGGTACAAAGAAGAAAATTTAAAGAAGTTGCTCACATGACAATGGCAAAAAATCCCGTAAACCAACCTAGTGTAACTATACATAATGTATGGAAACCACTAATCAACTTTACTCTTAGGAAAAAGTGGAGAAATCAGGAGGAACCTCAGATACGTATATGAAATTTCTACTGACTGTTGCCATTGGCAGGATGGCTCAGTTTGTTAGAATGTTACCTTAAAATTCAAGAATCAAGAATCTAAAAATCCAGGTTTGAATCCCATGCTAGTATTGTCACTGGTCAGGCCAGCAACATCTGAAGAAGAGGGGAGAATAATACCTCTTAAAACATTATGCATACACTAAACTGTTTGATGTGCTTTTACTAACCGTTGAATGTATTTAGAATATGTAAATAAAGTTAAATTTTTCTAAAGACATTCAATACTCATATAGTCCAATGTAAGATTACAACTAGAATATTGGGTGAGTTATTTTACAATAATGGCAAGGAAAGTAGTTTACTGTTTAAGGCTTGAACAGGATTGTTAGCAACAGGGAATATACACATAAATGGAAAAATATAAATGATTTAGTCTGCAAGTTATGTGAGGAAGGCATGAAAAATATTAGACATCTGTTAATTGAATATAAATGTTTAGAAACAGAAAGGATATAAGTAATGATGTTGTGAGAGAATAAGTACAAACAAGAGATTATACAGAAAGTAGGTGCTTGGTTTTTATGATGGGTTTGGAAACAGATAAGGGAATCTAGATATAAAGGCCATAGAGTGGACAAAGATAATGTTATGCAAATGAGATGGAGCAGGATAGAGAAGAATATGGGAAAACATAAGGTGGGGAATGGAAAGGGAAGGAATGGTGTCTAGTAGATTTCTGTGGGCATAATGACTGAGAGATTCCCGATTCTGATAAAGGAGAAGCCATAGAGCATCACATCAACAACCTCTGTTTTTTCAAGAGACTATTATGTAGAGTTTACTGGTAAGGATCTTGAATTATGGACTCAGACAAAGCTTTAAACCACCATTATGAAAATCAAAAGATTACTTCAAGAAATGGTTAGCAATAGCAGGTAATAATGTTTTAGAATTTTATTCCCTTATATTTTAAACATATATCTGGAGTAATGCTCTGTAGCAACCATAATATAATCTATTGATCAAATACATCAATAGGTACTAAGTTGACAAACTTTAATTTTTATATAAGATCTTTAATATTATCTGAAGACAATCATAGATCAAGCTTTGACCTTTTCTTATGCTTGCTCGAGCTGTTAAAACAGGCAAAACTCTCCATACAGTAGAATGCAAGTCAGAGTAATCAATGGATGCCAGAAGGCTTGTGCATAAAATTCCTATCTAGTGCCTACTCATCCAATATCCCCAGATTAGTTTCTAGGCACTAGATAGGGATTTTTTTGCACAAGCCTTCTGCATCCATTGAATATTCTGGCTTGCACTGAGTGGTACTATTGTCTGGAGAGTTTGCTTCTGTGCAAATAGAGTATCATCATCAAATTAATCATCAATCAGTTTTTGTGACTGAATTTAACAAAAACATAATATAAAATTGACTAATCATCATCCAAGTCAATGCCAAACTTGGGGCATAATATTATAAAATAGCAATCATCAATATTTATGCTGCTTGCACATAAGTACTTAAATATCTATAAAACTAATCATAAATTAAAAAGGTGCTACCACCTGGAACTATGAGTATACTGTTTATGCATGACCAGATTTTATGACGGGATTTAGACATTTAGATTACTCATATATAAAAATGCTAGGAGTATTATTATATCAATACTGAGCATTATCATTGGTCAGTACAATCTGGTACGATGAGTATACTATACTGGTCATATATGAACTGGTAATCATCATAAAACATATAAAGTAACTGGACTTTAAAAGTGACTTTATTACCTTAGTATCAAGTAAAGGGAATTATGTAGATATTTACAAAACATGTATAACATACATCATTAGTCCAAATCTAGTTTTAGAATCATAAGAACCCTGGTGACTAAATGAGAGAAAACACACACAATACTTTAATCTATTTTAGTATTAATAACTCTAAATAATAATTAATACATTTATTGATCAGGAATAATAATAATAAAAATGAAAGGTCTGATAATACAAATGTATTCTGATTTTGACTATTTACAAATATTAGAAAAACACACTAGAAATATAACACTGTTTAAATTGCGGTTTACAAATATATAAATTGCAAATTGTGTTAAATAAACACATAATTACACATTATGCACATGTTTAATAATAAAAATTATTCCAGTCATTAAAAAAACAATAAATATATTTTAATATGTAAATATCACATGATTACCATCTCTTATGCAAGCACATAACTGCTATTAAACAGGCAAAACTCTCAATACAGTAGTGACACCCTGTGCCAACCAGAGTAATCAATGGATGCCAGATAAAGTAGAGATAGAAGGTGGCTGCTGGAGATTTGCATTAGATCCTAAGATCTATGTACAGTGCTCAACGCTTCTCACTAATGAAGGCCACAAGCCAGAAACTAGTCTGGGGATGTTGGATCAGTAGGCACTAGAAAAAGATTTTATCACAAGCTTTTTGGCATCCATTAATTACTCTGGTTGGCACAGTGTGGCACTACTGTATGGAGAGTTTTGCCTGTTTAATTTGTAAATAGTGAATAATTTTATATATGTATGGGTTATGATAATACAAAAAGAATATTTCAATTTTTAATACTTAATTTTTTTAAACTTATCTGAATTATTTTCACAGTCTTATAGTAAATAATTTTAGATATATAAGAGAAGACCCAAAAATAACCACAATCATTCTTTGGTATGTGTACCTGTTCTTGTATATACTTTTGCTGTTATGTACTTCTTGCAAAATTCCTTCTTCATTAATCTTCCAAATGACATCATCATGAAATCATGGGCACATGTAGCACTTTTTTTTCTAAAGTGTGTTACAATTTTTTTTTATAATGGCTAAAATGTTGGAATTAAGGCTGATTTTTTTTTTTTATGCAAATGGAATTTTTCTCTCAGATTTAGTTTGTAATGAGCAAATATTTTATCTGCAAATTCTAAAACATTTGTGTGATGTGGTAAAACATAAACATCACATTTTGTGCAAAAAAAGAGTGCAAACTCCACTCTAACAGTGTCATCTCAAATGTGAAATACTTTTAAATTAAATTTACCATGACCCAGCATATCTATGCATCATATTCACTCTCTCACATCTGTGATATTTTTTAAATCTCTAGAATGAAAAAAATGTATTATTTCTTTTTGCAGACTTAGAACTGGGGAGAGGGATGACAAGCGTTAAAATGCATCAGTTTGCAAGTGTTTCTGAACTACTTTAAAAAGTGACAAACTGGTTTAGACTGGTGTATTGCATTAAATTGACTATACTTTTTAAAGCCATTCAATATGTAACACCTAAAAATAAATATACAATTTTTTATTACAAAATTCCAGTTATTTTTGAGCTGTGTTATAATAATATAAAGGAATATTTCAATTTTTAATTCTTAATTTTCATTAACTTATAAGCCAAAATGTTTTTAAGCTAATCAGAGAAAATATGAATATATTAATTCAAAAACTTGGTTTTTTATTTGTCATTAAAACATACATTTCATATTTTGCTAACTCAAAAATAAAATCTTTTATGGATGACATAATAAAATTCAGTGAAACTATACCTAGAGATATTATCCTCCAGAAACTAAATTAGTTACTCATTTTTATTTTTTTCCTGAATAATTTTTATTATTAGCTGGATAATTTATTCAGTTTATTCAAAAGTGTTTATTTAAAAAAAAAAAAGCATTGTAGAGATTCAGCACTCATTTTTTGAATAATAAATAGAAATAGATTTTCCTTAATTCTTATGTATTGCATTATTATTCTGACAGCTTTCTTTGTTCTCACTAGATTTAAGCTTTCAATTTTCATTTCATTATTTAAAAAATCACATTGATTTCTGGAAATATTTTAAAAATTATATTTATTCAAAACAAAACACTGTCATATTATCAAATTTCAGGTGGAGCCGATTTAATTTATAAAATGAACGAAATCTTCATTGTTTCATGTTTGATTTAAAAATCTGAACAAATTTTTTTTTAGTAATTACTAAATTTATCAATTTATGCTTTAAAAGTTTACAATTTTTTCATAATTTTTATGATATGGCTAATTTAATATCAATCAGGTGAATGACCTCATTTTGTAGATAGCTGTGTTTCCCGTGACCACAATCTCTATGGTAACAATATTTAGAAGAAAATATTCTTTTATATTTAAAAATAAAACAGTTCTGTAAAAAATGAATATGTAATAACATTTTATTTTTCATTTTTAATCATTATTACAGAATTACAATGCCAATACAATCATAAACTTTGCAAAAAATGAAGTTTTTAGACCATTGTAATATTTTTTTGAAGTAAAAGCAAAGTTTAAGATCACAAAATATATAATGGTTATTCATTATTGGCAGAGCTTGTGATCCTTTGTTGGACCACCTATTCGATTTTCATGCCATTTTTTGATTTTTTTTTTTTTGTATTTAAAATATTAGAAAATAAATATACATGAATTTTAAACCCATAAAAAATAAAAGCTTCACAAAATTTTCACCTGAAAGCAAAAAATTTTAAAAACTGGAAAATAGATTAATGTTAGTCTTAGTATTTGAAAAAATCTGTCAATATTAATATACGTTTTATGTATGTGCCATTTCCATCTGTGTTTCATATGCATGTCAAAATATCTGCTTTAATACATCTGAAAATCAGTAATCTGACTTCTTATATAGATTACTAATGTGATGTGTCTTTGTTAGGACATATATAAGATAAATGCTGGTGGCCTTAATTCAATTTCTTCTATAATTTCCAAACTTCAGCAGTGATAATTGGAATCTAATACTTATATATTTGGCTTTGAAATCATGGAGAAGACATCCTACTTTATTTTTCTAAGAGTTCAAACTCGACCAACAAAGACTAAAAGCAATTGCTTTTCCTCAAACTGGTTTTTATATACTACAATACATATTAATTAATTTTAACTCACTGTTATTGTAATGCAAAGGAATTTGTAAATAAGAAGATTAACAGCAAGTTATTCCCATCTTGATTAATAAAAACAAGATAATAATGATTGTTCTGTTTTTAATTTATATTTATCAAAAGCTAAAAAAAATTTTAATTAAGGAAATAATTTTTCCATAATTCTTTAAAAACAACATAAATTAAGTCTGTAATTAATATATATATATAAATAACAAAAAAACCATCCTTGTTACACAAAAATATTTTTATTTGTTACATTAAAATTGAGATTTTTTGAAAAAAAAAAACAGAAATAAGTCAAATAGAATATTTATATTAACTAAGAATCTTTTTTTTTTTTTCATATGTCATAGTATTGGCCGGGATGCGAACCCACAACCGTCTGCAACCAACTACTTGTTTGCAAGATGGCTGCTATGACCTCTCGGCTAACAACGCTTGACAACTAACTAAGAATCTTTTTATGGTTAATAATTTACAGAATTTCAAAAATATCAATTATTTAATTAATTAATATCTATGCTCCGCTTGAATTTTATTTTGAATAATTATATATTTAAATTTTATCACATTCATTCCTCCTTTTCTTCTAGTTTTAAATATGTATGAACACAATAGTATGTTGGGGGCTATCAGGGCAATGCCTGTCATTATATAACTAATTTAATTCAATTAGTTATATCACTAACTTATTAAATCTAGAAGTTTGTGCATTTCAACATTAGACTTGTTTATTTATCTAAAAAAGTTATTAAGATATTTAATATGATCAATATCTAAAATACAGCACTTTCGTTTCTTTAGTGTTTAGAATCTATATGTTGTATTTAAGGTGTTCAATCAAATTTTATAGAATAATTCATTCATCAACAGTACGTTAATCTAAAAGGCAAGATGAAGTAATTCAAATTAAAAATTCCCATACCAAAAGCCTGTATCAAATTATGATGCCTGATTTATAAACTATTCCAAAGATCATTCTTAAACATGGAAAGCAAAATTGAATCGAATAGTTATTAACTCATACGATTTAAAGTAAAGATTCTGAAAGGCTTTATATTAAATGGTATTGGTAATATTTTGTGAATTTAATGTTTTAGAACAATGACAGATTAACTTTTGATAATAAATACTGTCAGTTTTTCTTATCTTGCTGCTTTATATGGATTATTGTGGATAAATTAGATGTTAATTTGGCTCAAACTCTTCTCCAAAGTTCATTTAATTTAGACAATTATTTTGATGATAGAAATACTATCCTGGATCTCTAAGGCAGTTGACAAGTGAGTTATATCAGCTTCTTTTTTTCCTCATGTGTCATAGCATTAGCCGGGAAATGAACCCGCTAACCCAGGACAACTACATGTAAAGCAGCTGTCGCTGACCTCTCAACCACCAATGCTTGACATATATCAGCTTCTTATATGGAAATAATAATAAAAAATCCAATCTTTATTTGTTTCACTTTTTGTTACATTATTTTGTGCTTCTCTTTGTTTAATCAGATTGACCCATTATTTCAGGTATTGGAAATATACTCAGTTTTTTTTGCGTTTCATTACTTTACAATCAGAACACCATTGTAGTAGTCCAGTAATTACATTATTGTTTTCGATTTTAAGAAAATGTGTTTATTCTATATAATTATCATTAGTCATAATTCATTAGATTTTTATGATCTTTTTGTGCTTTTGATGTTATCAGTTATTTGTTGCTCACTTAATGTTTTTATTTGACTTACTTTTAGTGGAAATCCATTATTTTGTTTAAATAACATCCTCTTGAAATTAGGCATGTTATTGCATTTGTATATGATCATTCAAACCTAATTCATTATTCTTTATTTTTTAAAATGTATTTTTAGCATATTTATTTTGTATATATTTTCAAAGTATTTTCATTGTTAATCATTTAAATAAAAGTTTTGAATATTTATTTTTATTCATATTGTAATGTAAAGAATATTCAGTTTTAATTATTAAAAAATACAAAATAAATATTTAATAATTTTTATAAAAAATTACTAATAAATACTAATTACATTTAAAAAAGTGTACTTGTTTTCTGTTTTATCAAATTATATCAAAAAATAAATATATAACAAATATGCCCCTATCCTTGTTGATTATTGCTACCAAAATCCAATTTTTCCAAATATGTTACAGCAGTTTTTTTTATATGTTTGTTGATAAAAAATTATGCTAAAGTTTAAAAGTATTCTACAATGGATACACAAATTTTGAATCATATAGTAGTGTTAATAGAAATGACCACTTAAATTCCTTAATGCTATTTACATGACAAAATGCTTTCTGAAAGGGTTAACATTTACCTTAAATTTAATTGCAGACTTTATCGAAGTGTTACGAACTTGCATGTTGAGGCATTATTTTTATTCAAACTTTTGTGCTAAATAGGATTAGAAATGTCAACGGCACAGTTAAATAAATTGAAATTTAAAATTTCAACGTTAAAATGAGATTGTAATATTTATGTACAATTATGATAAACTAAAAAATTTAAATTTTGAAGTTTTAAATATTCTATTTATCGAAGTTCTATATAATGCTGAGTCATTTTTTGTTCAAAATATATAATGGAATTTGTTTTTGTACATATTAAAATTATTTGACAGTGATCAAAAACTTTCTTTATGAAACAGAAATTTAATTTGAAGAATTTAAGGTTTATAAAAATATTTTGATACTTAGCATTGCATTTTGGGAAGTTAAGAAAGTAAAAAATAATATGGGAATGGAATTCATTCAAACACAGTGCTAAAAAGAAATTTAATAAGGTTGGTGTTCCTGATTTTGTCATCACTTGCCAAGACATATTAGAATGGAAATGTTTATGGTAAAAGTCAAACTATGTTTGGTAATACATGTCTTTGGGAGTAGTTGTTGGTATTCTTAAAGGCAATTAAAACTTCAAGCTGAAATTAATAAATTCTTCAAATACTCAAACTTCTTATGAACTCCTAAGCTATTAAATCCACCCAATTATTTTTAGTGAAAATTTCAACTTTATTGACATCTGCATTATCACAAACATTTGTGCATAATGTTTTTGCAAAAATGCTCAACTTTTAATTTTTAAATTAATTTTGAATTTTTTTAGTTGTAATAGAATTTGTAATGCTTTGAATTTATTCTAATAAAATAGTCTTGCATTGGTGGTCGAGAAGTCAGCGCAACTGCCTTGCACTTACAGGCAGTTGCCCGGGTTGCGGGTTCGCGTCCCGGCCGATGCTATGATATTTAAAAAAAAAAGTATAATTCACTTTATCTATAATTTTTATTTAATATCTACAGAAGTATAAATACACATAAGTATTGAAAACAAATATATTTTCAAAACAAGTGGGCAGGTATCCAACACTGACTTTTATACAAACTTTAGTGGCTCAATCTTATCTCAGTTTGACATCTTTTTTGCCTTCTACCAATATTGTCAAATTAAAAAATGCAATTGGAATTTTGTTATATAATCATAATTTTGTCAGATGACATTCCCTCAATGATAAGAGATTGAAACATTTGTTCATATATTATTATATTTTAATACAAAATTTCAGATTTTTTAAAATGAATGATCTATAATCTATGATTTTTAAAATCATTCATTGCTTTAAAAATAAGCACACTTAAGTGCAACATGCATTTTGAATTAACCTGAATACATACACGAATATATATATAAATATATATCATTAAAAACCAGTCAACACTTAATCAATCCCAATATCAATAACAATCAACAATTTCAAATGGTTGTCAAGACAACCACCTTTTACCGATATATATGTGTGTTTATAAATATTTTTATGATTATACTTAGGTTTCCTACATGTAAAGACAGGCAAGAGAATATGTAGTACATGTAAAATTTCTTCCTGACATTTCAAAAACTATAAAATATATTTTTCAGGTCAGTAATGACTAGATTCCAAAAGACAAGACTAGTGGAACTTCATAATGTTTAACAACATTCATGAATTTCAAAATAATTATTGAATGGAGAGAAGAAAAAAAAGTGATAAATCATGATTTAATTTCATAAACTGGTTAACTTTGAAGTATTTTTTTTACTGAACATTTTGTGTGGGTGTGTGAATTTCTATGTCTTCTTTGATATATAAAATTAGAGAGTAGACTTATTATAGAAACCATAAAAATTTGCAAAAACACCATCTGCTTAATTAAAAAAGATGATACTTTAAATTTATATAGCATCTGGAAGATGTACTTACTCATGGAACTATATCATGATTTCCACCAATATATTATGATTTTGCCAAATTTTGTTTTTATTTTATTCAACTGTTTATTGAAAGCCAACGTTTTTTTTTTATTATACCCAGATTTTGGAAATGTTAAATTGAATACTTAGAGATTATATTTTATGAATATTATTTAGAGCCCATTTAAATCAGATTGTAAAAACATTTCAATAGATTTGATATCAAATCTCACTAATGACCCTGTCCATATTAGTGTTTTTAATAAAGAAATTTATTCACAGATGGAATTTATTTCATTTCCCTCTGATTTGCAGTTAAACAATAATGCAGATGTCAAGTATTGGTGGCCTAGTGGTTAGCATAGCTGCTTTCCAAGCAGTTGTCCTGGGTTCGCTTACCAGCCAATGCTTTGATATATATATATAAAACAATGATGCAGATGAGTTGCTTAACTAAATATTATGTCAGCTATTGAACTTCCTTGCCATATAAAATATTACACTCAGATTTCTCTTTTAGAATCAAATTTCTACTACTGAAGAAAATAATTGCAGAGATATTGAAATGCCATCAAGTAATTTAAAAATCTATATGGAGCCCAAATACTGCTGACTGTTTTGTACACAAATGATCTCTTGTCCATCCTTACACATAAGGAACTCAAAAAACCTTTGACATACATATATATGTGTAAGCATTAAAATCAATCAATACTTAGACAATCTGAATATCAACAATCTTAACTTGCTGTCAAGGCAACCTTTTAACAATAAAGGTGGAATAAATGCCTGTGTGTATGGTTGATTAATTAATTTATAAAAGACTATTTTACAATTTATGTTATATAAATAATCACATCTTATACTTTTAGAAAGATTTATTTCAATAAATATAACCATTTTTTATTTATTTTGTAGAAAATGTGGCTTGATGTGGATAGATACTCATCCTTATAAATCTTTAAGTGAAGTAGAATCCAATTTAAAAGAATTCCACATCCCTTACCACTGCATATCGAACAATAGTTTGAAAAGTAAATACAATATGATAACATTTGACAATTCTTACAAAGGAATATATGACGAAACAGGTGGAGTTTTAAAAGCAAATAAAGCTTTGATGTGTTTCCAGGTAGATATAATTTTTAACATGAATTATTTTTAATGATCTCAAAATATTTTGATTTAATTGACAGCAATAATAGTATAAAGTTTTTAATGGATCTTAATTTCTTTCTAATATCCATGACTAAATCAATTGCTCTATATAGTTTAATTCATTAATAGAATGGCACACAAAAGAGCTAAAGATTAATGGATTCATTAAAGTAAAGAAAAAAATAACTAAGTTTGATCTATCAAATTGAGTGTTATAATCTATCTGCTATGTAAAGATTCCATTATTATGAAAATCAAATTTTCTCTTTGATATCTATAGTGAATAAAGAAATTGGGAATTAAACTTGAGAAGAAAAGCAAATAGTAGAATGGGAATGATTATATGTTAGGTATATGTAGAATGGTTCAAAAAGGATAATTATACCTGCTTTAATATATGGAAATGATGCACTTTGTTTTGCCAAAGGAATTCAGAAATTTTTAGATAGAATATAAAAAGAAGTAGATATGCATTGGGTGTTGATTTGAGGACAGCAAATGAGGCTATTCATGAGGGTATGGGGCAGATTTCTTTTTTTTTTAATCAAAGAAATTTGAAATTTTTTATAAAGGTTTGGAAATTATAATTTATGAATGAAAATCCATTAATAAAAGTGGTGTTGAATTGGATTATGCAGGGAAGATAAATACATTCATTAATAGAGGGTTTACAGTATGTAAAGTTAATAGATAAATTTATTTTCAATATATTTGTATAAGAAATGAGATAAATATGTAGAAAACATATTACAGATGGTAGGATAAAAGAAGTTAAGTAAGTTGATTAAAGAAAAATAAGTAAAGTTATGAGCAGTTATTATGAATAAAAAATAGTTTAGAGTTATGTCAGATAGAGTTTTTTGCTTTGGTGTATAAGGGCAGGATACTAGGAAAAGAAGGCAAAAAATAAAATAAGGATTTGTATTGTAAATATGTATTATGTGGAAATGACAAAGAAAGAGTATTGAATACCTATTTTTTAGTATAGGAAATTATAAGAAGATCAGGATAAATTGCATGGAGAATGAGAGAAATTTAAAAGTAAATTGAGTAAAAGAAGTAGGGATTTGAGAATATCAAAGGATAGTGAAATGAGTGAATTAGTTTTTATTAAAATGGAATAAGAGGGGGAAAAGAAAGAAATCAGAGTTGGGAAAATAATTGGATAATAATGAGATACAAGAAATAAAGAATCTACTGCAGTATATGATAGTTTAACATGGTTAACAGGACTTTTGGTTATATAATCTTTGCACAGAAATTTTTGACTTTATTTAAAATAGAAATTATTTTATATCTCATTAAGACTAGAGAGAAAAAAACCTGCCTTTATCTGTAATTTTATAATCTTACTTGATTTTTATACATACTCTTTCCCTATTACATAATTTACAACTGAGAATTCATTGCATAAAACTATACTTTAAGTACTTCTGTAATTAATTTTATACTTTTTAAAAAATTGTTTATTGGTAAAATATGTAATTTTAGAAAATCATAAAAATTAAGTCATTTAGTTCATTCAAATTGGAAGATAAGAAATACTCTCTAAATATGGAAATGGGTTGCTTATACAAAAGAGTTGAGGCATATTTTACATTGGTATGTGAAAACATCTAGAGACACTCCCTATTGAATTATAATTTATAACAATTCCAAAAAAAGGTTTTAATCAAGCTCAGTGAATTAATTTTTTTATGGTTATTGTAGACATAAAGTAAAGCTCATTATTGAAAATACGGTATCAAATATCTTTAATAACATTATTTAAATAAATATGAGTAAAGTCTCACCAGTTATTATATTCATAAATTTAAGACTGTATATTCTATTAAATCATATGAAACCCCATGTGTGGTTTAGCTTAGCAGTAGATGATGGACTCAAAAGGTGTTTCTGGATCAAAGTTCTACCTGTTACATTAAGTACTTAAATGTCACAAGACCTCTGGAACAAACCCTTTGATTATATTTATTTGTGGATCACAAATTAAAAATTTTTAAGAATTTATAATTATATGCTTACTTTGATTTAAAAAGTTCCAATTTTAATTGATAATGCAATTTTCGTGCTTCTAATAATGACATGGATTGTGAAATTAAGAATATTTTGACCAAGGATTTGATCGGAAAGAGTTTTAAACTGAAAATATGATTATTTTGCAAAGTTATTAGCTCTGGATCTTCTTAGATGGTTTTGGTTCAGGCCATCCTGTTAATTCATTAGGTGGATCAATCCCTATTTGAAACTATGATTAACACATCTGGATGCATTCTGAATATACCCATTTACAGCACATCATTCTTTTGAACTTTTGAAACAAATCATATTGCATTAGTAGGTATGGATCCAGAGGCTATCCGAGGTGTGTAGACTGGATAAACCCTGGACCTGATAAATTACTAATAGCAGAAGGTTATTTGTGGCTAAACATCTCATGCTAAAATTGGTGTAAGAAAAAATCTTTCACAGAATAGTGAGTAAACTATATCCCACATCAATACATAGTGAGTAGAGGAAATTCTAATCCATCAAGGATTACACAAGGAATTATTATGCTTTAAATTCTACAATTTCATATTTTATTTGTGCTAATCTTAATTCTTATTAAATGAAGGAATATTGTTTTTATGATGACAATATTGTTAACTTGAATTTTTGGATTTGTGACTGAATTTCATTCATATTTGATAATGGATTGATGCTTTTTCAGAATTATTATTTGGCTGAGAAAATTTGCTTTTGAAAAAATCTAAAATTGCTTTATCAACTTGGGTGAAGTCATTGTAACTCTTTTTTTATAAACTTATGATGTTAGCAATTTGTGTGTAGAACATCCAAACTCATACACAAACCAAGATGTTTGTCAAGCGTTGGTGGTGTAGTGGTTAGCATAGCTGCTTTACAAACAGCTAGCCCTGGTTCGCTTCCCAGTCAATGCATTTGACATTTGGAAGGGGAAAAAACCCAAGATGTTTTTAAATCGATTTAATCACACAACATTTAAATCTTAGAATAAATATTGCTGTTCTTATTTGTATTTTTTTAAAATTTATTTATTATTTTAATAAATCAGTAACATTTTTTTTTCTTCAAGGATTACATCTTTTGAAATCAAACATAACGAGTGTTGGTTTAGCATGAAATACATGTATTGGTGATTATTTATTTTTTCGACATGTATGTGATCAAGTTTATCAGCAGTATGAGATAGCGTGGATGGTTGAGGGTTGTGTGAAAGTCTGAGTTCAAACCCTATATATTACATATAGAAATGCTGGTATGAAAAAACCTGTACTGTAGGGAAAAAAATTCATATTTCAAACATAACATTACTAAAGAAAGCCTTCTTTACAAAAAAATGTCTGTATTTGGTCTTATAAAATGACTGATATAATTTTAATAAAACAAAAAAATATCAAATGAAAGAAAAGAAAATAAGTCTGTAATAATTCGTAAAATATATATAGAAAATATTTTTTTGGAAATTGTTAAAAAGTAATGCTTTTTGTTTTTTAATATACTGGTATATTCCTTTGTTATTATTGTTTTGTTTGTAGAATGAAATAATTCTCTCTTGATGTATATAAATCATATATATTTGAAAGTATAGTTAATATAATATTTGGGTAAATTTTTTGTTTGAAAAAGCAATTTTGCTACTTTTAATAGTCTATCTTTTAACAAATTTGATATAAAAAAAAAAATCACCAAATAAAAAGACAGTCTTTAATTAATCTAAAACCCTTAATTCCAGAGCTTTTTCATATTTCAAGAATAGATTTTACCCTCTCATTGTAAATCTAAACTTTGATAAACTAGAAAACAAAACAGGCATCTCATTATAATTAGGCTTTATAGATAATTGTTGGATTTTATTTTTTTTAATGTTTTAACTGAAACTCTGGCTTATTATATACCTGTGTCTTTAAATTGATAAAAAATCAAGTCATATGACCTAATTTTAATAAAGCTCCTATTTACAAATGTTATATATAGAGTAAGTTAAAAACAAATTCTTATGAAGCTTCAAAAATACCCTCAACCTCAGACCGCGGTTTCTGCCTCTAGCGTTATCAGTGAGGTGCTAGGGAATAAAAATACTAGAACTAGTCCAGCATTTTATCAATGCCTAACTATTGAGAAGAAAATCTGAAACTTTCAGACATTTAAATGTCCAAAAATCCAGCTATCTAACTCAAATAGCCGTATGGGACTGAACTAAGTTCAGATACACCATATATTAATAGCTCTAGCAATATAAAATCGCCAAAGCATTAATAGCAAAAAACTAAAATTAAATTGATAAAAAATCAAGTCATATGACCTAATTTTAATAAAGCTCCTATTTACAAATGTTATATATAGAGTAAGTTAAAAACAAACTCTTATGAAGCTTCAAAAATACCGCGGTCTGAGGTTGAGGGTATTTTTGAAGCTTCATCAGAGTTTGTTTTTAACTTACTCTATATATAACATTTGTAAATAGGAGCTTTATTAAAATTAGGTCATATGACTTGATTTTTTATCAATTTAATTTTAGTTTTTTGCTATTAATGCTTTGGCGATTTTATATTGCTAGAGCTATTAATATATGGTGTATCTGAACTTAGTTCAGTCCCATACGGCTATTTGAGTTAGATAGCTGGATTTTTGGACATTTAAATGTCTGAAAGTTTCAGATTTTCTTCTCAATAGTTAGGCATTGATAAAATGCTGGACTAGTTCTAGTATTTTTATTCCCTAGCACCTCACTGATGACGCTAGAGGCAGAAACCGCGGTCTGAGGTTGAGGGTATTTTTGAAGCTTCATAAGAGTTTGTTTTTAACTTACTCTATATATAATACCTGTGTCTATATATGTAATATATAGGGTATATGAGCACAGTCTTTCACATGATCCACCACTCGCCACTACTTGAACACATGGTTTAGCATGTAATATGTATATTGGTAAACACATGGTTTAGCATGTAATATGTATATTGGTGATTATTTATCTTTTCGACATATATGTGTTCAAGTGTATCAGTGTTATGAGATAGAGTGGAGAGTGGTGGATCATGTGAAAGTCTGTGCTCATATACCCTTTAATGTTATTTGTAAATGTATGTACAAACTAAAGATCATCTTTAATTGGGGGAGGGGGTAATAGATTTTTTGAATAATAAATATTGAAATTAATGATATTCCACCAACATTAGTAAGTTTTACCTTTTTAATATTGTATTTTAGAAATGTCCATCACAGGAAAAAGGGATCTCAAACAGACCATAAAGAACAGTGAAGGAGAAAGCATTATTTATCAAGCTTGCTAACTGCTGGCTGATAAGAATTTAAATACTTTTCTCATCTTTGTTTTACCTTCTAGCTAAGAATATATAGATACTGATTTTCTGACCAATTTTGGATTGGCTTTGAATGTGAATTTGTTGCCAAAAGAAAAACAAACCCTGATTATTTAATCTGGATTTGAACTCAGATATCTGGCTGCTCTACCACTTCCCCACTTGACGTAATGTATGCTTTTGTAAATATTGAATAATAGAATACATTGTATTAATGGAAAAATAAGAAGTGGCAAGCTATCACCAACTATTATTGCTTTCACTTACTCATAGTACCATATTGCATAGATAGTTCAATTTACTTTCAGAAAAATGTAATATACATACATTTAATAATAATATCTATATATGCGTATTGTGAAGAAGTTCATGGTGAAGAGATAGTACATTTGTCTGCAATATGGGGCTTAAATCTTGGTTGAGTGAAATTATTGCTGAGAGGTAGCTCATAGCTGATTAAATCATCTACCTTTGATTACTAAACGTACATCTAATTATTTTTAGCTAAAAGATAAAACAAGAATGGAAAAATGTTCAAACCTTCAACACCTGACAATTGACAAACATGATGACTTCATATTTTGTCTATAAGAGTGTTTAGAGACTTTTACCATGCAGTGGACTATATATATTGTAGATATATGTATTATTCAATTAATCAAAAAAAAAAAATTTTTTTTTCTTTTATATATATGAGGATTTATATATGTGTATTTATTATTATAAATATGTAGATAGTTAATGAATAAACCATTATGTAGAGGGTAATAATATTTGGTAATGATTTATTATATATATTTTTATTAAATAAGGTGTCATATTATTTAACTTTGGTTTTATTAAAATAGAGTAGATCAGAAAAGTGTAAAATAAGGCGATGGAGATTATTAGATTAGGAGATAAAAAAAATGTACACGTGTGAAAGAATGAATACATCTGTACAAACACAAAGATGCTTTTACACCTATTTCTGATGGCTATAGATTCCAGGTTTGTTGTTGTCTGTGTCTTAAGATTATTTTTACAAAAGAGGTGCTTTGATGTAGATAACGATAGCGATCAATTTTAAGTCTTTATTGATTGTGACCGACGTCAAACTTGTGAAGCTTTGATTTTTTTTTTAAGATAAGGTTTCCAGATGTTTTTTTTTTCTTTGGTTGAAATTCGCGATATAAATGATTGAAACAATTTTTTAGTCAGTTAGTCATGAATTTTTTTAGAGAGATGATCAGTTAGTCATTAATTTTTTTTAGAGAGATGATCACTCAGTCATTAATTTTTTTTTTTAGAGAGATGATCAGGCAGTATGATTTTATTTTTTGATCAGTCAGTATGATTTTATTTTTAGAGACTCAATATGAATATTTTGGAGAGACAGTCACTCAGATTATTATTATTAAAGTGAGCTGTAACTCAGTGATTATTATTTTGAGACTCAACTCAGTAGGAGAAAAGTAAGCGATTTGATTTTTTTTTATTCACTCTTTGGAAAATTGAGTAAGGAAATGAAGTATAAGACTCTGGTATAAAGTCAATATAGACGAAGATGTGCGTCTATATAAACAATTTCCTGCAATATTAAAGAAGAGAGGAAAACATTGGAACAAGATTGAATTTAATATAAGTTATTAACAATTATATAAATATGATATTAACATATTTGGCTATGCATAATACTATGCCTCTGCATTGCTAAACCATTTTTTTCTGCTTCCTGGTTAATACAGAATGAGTTAAAATCACTGATCTGTCTATGAAGTCATGTATCAAGTAATAACCAACAAAATGATAGAGTTTGAAGCCAACCACACAAGCTATATGGAATGCTTTGTTTCTGGTTCCTGGCTTATTAAAAGCTCATTACCTTCGAATGAATGGAGAAGAGGAAATAGGAGGAAAAGAAAATTTATAAAAGCCATGTAGAACCAAGTTTGAAGCCATGAATCAAATTTTTGTTGGTTTACCTCGATCATCTAAAGTGGCAACAGCAATTATTTTTTTTAAAAGGAGAGAGACAAGCAAATCCACCGGTACCTACTTATTCAAAAGTACTTATAATAATTTTTTTTTAAAATGGTAGAAGGAAGCCAATCAACAATGAATAATAATAGAATTGAAGAAACAAGCAAGTCAATTGATTCAGCATTATCTTAAAAGTATCTGCAATAACTTTCTTTTTTTTTGTTGTTGAGCAAAGAAAAGCAGTCTGAAAATTCAAACTCAGGACATTAATAAGAAGTAAAAAGTAAACGGGTAAATATGAACTTTCTTTAACCGATTTTATTCTTGCTTATTAAAAGTAAACCTTGATTTACAGGTCAAAGCAATTTTTCTTTTGATACAGAAACATTAAAGACTTGTTTATCTATAGTTATTTGCAATATCACACAACATAGCACAAACATAGTTTAAATCTTTAAACTTAAATTTTTCATTGTCTTTTATTATTATTTTTTTATATTATATATATATTGTAATGTTGAAATGTTTTTTTTTTTTAAATTGTTCATCAGTTGTTAATGATAATGAGCAACCTATAGATATATGCATTTATAATGTTTTTTTATTTTTATTTTATCTTGTTGCATATTAAAAAATTAATATCATGTATTTTATTTTATTTTGCTAAAAGGTTGCAGAAAATATTTTTATATATGTAATTTATGGGTATACATTTTAAACATATATGTTAACATTACCGAATGCGTGCATGTGTAACTGCTTATCCAAACACATCAAAGAATAGGTTATATATGATTAGTTTAAAATGGTAAATTGAAAGGTAGGGCATTACATTTGAATGGAAGTGAAATAACATATACAAGTTACACCTGAAATTTATTTTATGATATGATAAGTAAGAAAAATCTTAAATAAGCATTTATAGAATATGTATTTTTTTTTCTAATATTGATTTAAGTCAGCTTATTTTGAGATATCAAGAAAAATGACAAACCTATATGTTAGATTTATTTGCTTATACTTATATAAATTTTTATATTAATTTTTGTATTGAATTAATATGGTAATAAGCCATTTATTTAATTGTTGATTTGACTTTAAAGAAGGAGGGAAAGAGTAGTAGTGTTAATAAAATATAATTATATATCTTAATTGGTTTCCGAGTTATTATTAAGAATATTGTTTTTTTTTTCTTGTCTTAATTCTATCATTTTAATTCATCATCATTGCTCGCAGTTATTAAGTATTACCATTCGTATATATTGAGCAATCACTTGCAAATATTAAGCGTCCGCAAAATAATAGGTAAACTAGAATGTTGATATTTAAGTATTTAAGGATTATGCTTGAGAATAACCAAATTTTGATAATTATAGTTCAACAATAGAAAGCTAAAATTGTGTTGTGTCCATGAGTTTAGATCATCCTCATCAAAGATGGATATCATGTTATTGGTTAAAAATGTTTCAAATAATACTATATAAAAGTTATGATCGCCATCAATCATCATTAATAAATTATAATCATTAAATTTAATGTTTAGCGTAATGAATATATTTTAGTAAATAGGGGTTTATAGAAAATTGAATATTATGCAAAGAGATTCATGATGATCAATCATCACCACTAGTATTATTAAATCCCAGTATGAAATAGGATAATTTTAATAGATGCCTATAAGTTTATAAAGATGAATTTATTGTTGTGAGTTTATTAATAAGCCATGGCTGGTATCATCATCACTATTATAATCATTATTATGATATCACTATTATTATCATTATTATTATGATATTATTATCATCATCATCATTATTACCTTTATTGTGATAAATAATCTAGTTAAATGGCCATCAATATCAATAATGGTCTTCACATGCTTGTTTGGAAGCCATTAATAGGATTATACATGTCTGTTCATCAATATACGTTAATGAGCTAGCAATGTCTATAAGAATCTTTGATCTATAGTATAAACTTTGGTAATATTGGGATCTTGTAATTTTATCAATATAGATAAAATGTAAGAATGTCATTTTTTTTCATTAGTCATCCAAGTCATGTGTAATAAAAATGTACTGAATGAGTTTGAACTCAAGTACACTATAAACAGATACTTATCTAGATTGAAAACAATCTAGTGGCACTCATGGGAAAACACATGTACTTAGCTAAACTGAATAAAGAGTGATATCATCCCTTTCCAACTTCATAATATTAGTTTTATAGAATATATATATTTTTTATAAGTTGTCATGAATAGCACCAGTGTGTGCATATGACCATGAATGGTCTTCTATAGTTGGAAAGAATAATAAGAAGGATTCTTTGTTAGAAGAACCTAGTATTGGAGATAAGCATAAGGCACTCCAGGAATTTCACAGTGGGTACTTTTATTCAGTTGCTATATTTAATATTATTTTTATTTGATGACAATGGCCAGTATGTTTTATTGTTCAAATGACTGCCCCAATATATAAATAAATACCAAGAATCTTTAATGCTGATATTTTCAAGTGGCACAGTGATTCTATAATTTCTTTATCTATGCTATGATGAATTAATATAGTTACAAATGGTACAGATTGGATAGGCATATATCTAATAATTAATAATTTCCCCTATCTAAATATTTATTATGGTTACAAATGTGACATATTAAAATAGTTACAAATTATAGTTACAAATGGCATGCCAAATAGGGATTGAAATATGCCACACACCTGAGAGAGGTGTATTTCTATGTTAATTTAAATAGTTACAAATCTTATATATTAATTTAAACTGTTACAAATGGCGCACCAACTAGGGCTCGAAATAAGCCAAATAATGGCTTGAAATACCCTACATACATGAGAGATGGGTAGTATATAATGATGACAGATGTATAGTTTAAAAAAAAAAAATATATATTTTTTTTTGTGTGCAATTTTTTTTTATTATTAGTGTATACAAATATTTTGGCCTGATGTTTAGATGATGATGATTACTGTTATTGCATTTTTGATGATGATAAATGAATATAGTCATTATAGAGCTTAGTTTCAATTTTTTAAATATAATGATATCACAACTTATAATGTGTAAAAGTTAATAACACTGTTTTTTTTATATATTTTGCTTATCAGTTAAATAAGCATAAAAATATTAATAGCCTTGAAGTGTAGAATAATAATTTTGTTCATATTTGAAAAGTTTGTGTTATAGAAAATTTGTGGTTTTGGAGGTTGGATTGGATATTTGATTGTTGGAGTTTGGTTGGTTGTGTTACGGTTTTGATGATGGATGGAGAATTTTTGTCATTGCCTTGAGAATGTGATGTATTCATGCCACTGGTGATTGATTTATCTCATTCACTGCTCCAACCCAGATTATAATATCAGTTGTTTTATCATGAAGCAGTTAACAGTAGGCCTGCCATGATTTCGCCTCTAAGACTCCAGAGAGAGCAAGGCATAATTTTTCTGATACATAATATTTCGCCTCTAAGACTCCAGAGAGAGCAAGGCAGTATTTTGTTTTACTGATATATAATTGTTGCCTCTAAGACTTTAAAAATAAGCAAGGCAGTATTTGATGAATTAAAGCCCCTAAGACTTGGACGCAAGCAGGGAAATGCAACAATGTTTGCAATAAACTATTATGGGTTGTAGTAGCTTAGAGTGATTGAATTGGGGTGATCATCTGAGTGTTCATGGAGCATTGTGTGCTTTAAGTGCAGTGATTGAATTCTTTTGTCTATCTCATGATTGTGAATTGCTAATCATTCTTTTGGCTGTCAATATCTGTCGGATCTCTAGAAGGATAGATGAGTATATAAATGACTTGAGATGTGAACTCTATTATAAATCTAGCACATATGTTATATAAGTAAATTTTTTTTGCTTAGTGTATTAAAATAGGGCATAGAGAGAGTTAAGTTTTATAAAAGCATTAAGAACTAGATAAATGATGGCATAAAAAGGACACACATATGCAGAGATAGCTTTTTTTTTAAATAAATGTTTTAAATAGAACTATGACCTCATACTTTATCAATCATATATAGGTAAAGGAAAAAGAGTGATGATGGAGGTTACGTTAAATAAAGGCACTTGGGATATAGATAGATGGATGGGGAGAATTATGGCTGAGAAAGAGTGGTTGAAAATTTTAAGGTATATGAGGATAGATAAAGATGTTTAGCTCTGGATGTATAGGAAATCAGGGAGCAGAACAGAATAAAGCAGAACAGAATAAATCAGAACATAATAAATAAAACAGAATAAAGCAGAAAAGCAATTAGTAATATAAGTTTATAAATACGTATAGAAAAAAAAATAATATGGAAGGGGATAAAGAATTTGTCATGGAAGGAAAGGAGGAGGTAGAGAAGCAAGGCCCTCCAGAGTGGTTGCAAGTTCTAATGAGTAAAATAGATCAACAATCACAAGAGATGAAGGAAATGAAAGAGGGCATGAACCAAATGAATCAGAAATTTGATAATAAATTTGATCAACAATCACAAGAGATGAAGGAAATGAAACAAGAGATAAATCAGAAATTTGATGAACAATCTCAAAGGTTAGATAATAAACTAGACCAACAAGCTCAGGAAATGAAGCTAGATATAGGTCAACAATCTAAAAAAATTGAGAATATTGAAATAGAATTAAAAAACAAATGGCAAGAGTTTGATGACAGATGTGACATAAGATATAAGGAACTTGCCGATAAATTTACAACAAGTCAAGAAAGTTGGGAGAAAAGTTTTAGTGTTGTAAAGGAAGAGTTGGTAGCTGTACAAGAAGGATATCAGAAAATGATCAACAAAAATGAAAGCCTTAAAATAGCTCAGAATAATTTCAAAGAAAGTGTAAGCAGTGAGATTAATACTTTAAAATTAGAGGTAGCTGCTGTACAGAAACAGTTAAAAGTAGAATATAAAGATCTGGGAAAAAAGCAAGGTAAATCAGATCATGAGCTAAAGAAAGTACAGAAAGAGGTACAGAGTATAGGGGAGCAAATGACAGGGACCACAAGAGAAGAAATAGAAAGTTTAAAACAAAGTGTAATAGAATTAGAAGTCAATAGCCAGAAGGATCAAGTTGACTTTAATGAAAAGCTGGAAAATCAGCAGAGAATGGTAGTGGAGGAAGTCAAAGAATACCTGCGTTGCCAGGAAAAAGACCTAAACCATCAATTATTGATAATGATGGAAGACAAACTCACGGAAATAAAAGAAATGCAAGTTAAGGCAACCTCAAGTAGTGGGTCATGTAGAATACCACAAAGTTTAGGGCCTGAGATATACGAGAATAATCCTATAGGAATAGAAAGTGGGCAGATAATAGAAAAGGGTCCCAGAAGGACAGAGGAAGAGGAAGATAGTTTAATAAATGAGGGAAGAAGTAGCAACATAGCTAAATATATACAAGTGAAAGTTTTTAGGGGTGAATATGGGGAAAATCCCATCGAATATTTGAATGGTCTTGATGAACTGTTTTCTTTGAGTCGACTAAATGACCGAGAAAAATTAGCAGTCGCGAGCAACCACCTTCATGCCTCAGCAAAAAGTTGGTGGCGTGCACTCTTTTATAGACCCGAAACATATGGGGACTTTAAGAGTATGCTACTTCAGACATTCTGGAGTGAAGAGAAACAGGATAGTCTAAAGTACAAAATTAGCCAGCAAAAATATACCCCTAGAGAAGGAACTTATACTCAGTTCTTCCATAGTCAGGCTGCTACTTTAAAAATGCTTACAGCATGTCCCTTATCTGAGCCCCAAATCATTAGGATAACCAGAAGGAACTTCCCAAAACAGGTAGAGCAGGCCCTAATAGCTGCTGATGTATACTCCCTAGAGAGAGTGGCAGATATGTTAGATGCCCTAGGAGCCACAGAAAATATGGCCGAAGGTTATCCTAGGAGGAAGGAGAACTATAATTATAAAGTCTCCAGTGTGAGAGTTGGAAACAATCAGCTAGGCAGACACTTTCCAACAAAACCCAGTAAACCACACATAGGTAGGCCTGGGAATAATTCCCATCAGCAAATGCGAAGTAGACCCCTGATTAATAGAAATAGAAGTCCAGTAGCCAGTTGCTCAGGAATTGGTAATAATGCTCCACATAAGGTGCAGCAAAAGTCTATAAAGATAATGACTAAGGCTAACCCAACAAACTAAAATGGGCCTCGACGGAATGTTCCCTGCTGCGGGAGCCCATTGCTAACTTGGGGAACAAGGACAATATTTTAACAATAAATTTAGGTTGGGACACAGGTGATGATCTGGACAGTGAACCTTTGCCAGCATGTTATACTTTAGGTGGCTGTCCAGAGATCAAACTGGTCATTTTAGGAATAGAAACCAAGGCATTGATGGACACAGGGAGCCAGGTATCAATAATCTCTGAAGCACTTTATCATAAAATGCTAAGGGAGGATGAGGAAATTCCCAAATTCCCTATGAAGCAAACTGCTATTATATTAGCTAATGGCAAAAAGGCCAAGCTATTTACCCAGCAAGTATGGCTTACCCTACAAATAGGATCTCACTCATATGAACATACCTTCTTGATCATGCAAGGCCTTATATATGAAGTTATATTAGGATCCGATTTTTTAAATAGGCATGGGAGTGTGATCGATTTTTATAACAAGCACATAAGATGTCAGAGTGGAGACGAAGTCTTGGAAGGAGTAATACCATTTTATCAAGCCAGCATTGCTGCAATCCAAGAGGCCTCCACTCAGCAGGATGTGAGACATAAATTAAAAGGAATTGAGAGTATAGACCCTGATTTAGGAGGGAAAATGTTTCACCTTCTTTGTAAGTTCATGGAAGTGTTTTCCAGAAAACCTGGCATTATTAAGGGGTATGTGCATCGGATCCGATTAATGAATTCGGAACCGTATCAATGTAAAATATACCCCATCCCCTACCAATACAGGGCTGAAGTCAATGCCCAAGTTAGAAAAATGGTGGAATGGAATGTCATAAAAAAATGTCCATCTGCATATAACAACCCTTTGGTTATTGTCCGAAAGAAGGATAGCACTGTCAGAGTATGCTTAGATGCAAGGTTTTTAAACCGATTAACCATCCCAGAAAGGGATGTCCCTCCCACTATACAAGAGTTGCTAATCAGATTCAGAGGTAAAACTATTTTCAGTACCTTTGATCTGACTGCCAGTTATTGGCAAATCTATCTGCACCCAGAGGATCAAAAGTATACTGCATTTAGACATGAGGGTCATTCATATGTGTTTGAAAGGATGCCCTTTGGTCTGATAAATAGTAGCGCAGGCTTGATCCGATGCCTAGATAGAGTACTATCAGAGGAAGTTAAAAATGTCATCACAACATATGTTGATGATATAGTCATTGCCTCAAGCAATGCAGCAGAACATCTCCAACATCTAAATACCTTTTTAACTGAATGTAAGGAGAAAAATATAAAAATTAATCTCGCCAAAAGTACTATTGCTGTACAAGAAATACCATTTCTAGGTCATCTGGTGGGAGTGGATGGAATAAAACCAAACCCTGATAAAATAAGTGCAATCTGGAACTTTCCACAGCCAGAAAATAAAAAGCAGCTAAGATCCTTCTTTGGTGTCTGCAATTTTTACCATCGCTTTTATAAAAATTTTGCCTATGACACCATTTATCTATCCCAATTACTAAGAAAGGACACTAGATGGAAATGGACAGAGCAACATTCCACAGAAATGAACCTCATTAAAACTAAATTCCTTGAACAAATCATATTAGGATATCCTAACTTTGAAGCTACCTTTTATATACAAACTGATAGCAGTGGATATGGGCTGGGGGTGATCTTATTCCAATTAGATCAAGATCACAGACCACAGGTACTTTGCTTTCTTAGTCGTCTTCTGAGAGGGCCTGAATTACATTATACTACAACTGAAAAAGAAGCATTAGCAGTGGTTTGGGCCTTTCAGAAACTTAAGCAGTACCTGGTGGGATCCCACATTGTCGTAATAACGGATCACAGGAGCCTAGAGTTCCTGAATAGGAGCTATTTAAACAATGAAAGGCTGATCCGATGGAGCCTATTCCTGCAACAATTCAACTACCAAATTCAATATTGTAAAAGCAAAGAAAATGTGGTTGCAGATATTCTCAGTAGAAATCCTGTGAGAATCCAACCACAACATGTAAATCTAGACCAGGCATATATAGCAGCCATAACCCTTGTTGTTGATGATTCTGTGGAAAAAGAATTGAGTCAATTACCCCATTTACAAAGCCAAGATCCTAAATTACAGCCAATATTGGCCTATTTGTCTAAAAAAATTAAAGGTGATGCAGTTAATAGAAGGATAAACAATAAATCCATCCTCAGATATTGTATAAAACAGGATTTATTGCATTACCAAACAGTTGAACATCAGGAGACTTCATGGAGAATATACATCCCCACAAGTATAAGGGGAAAATTAATCTATTATGTTCACTGCTTGTATGGGCATTATGGACCTAGAAAAGTGGAATATGTTATTAAGAGACTATTCTACTGGCCCAATATGTATGCCTCAATACTACAACGTCTTAAGTATTGCGAAATTTGTTTAAAATCCAAGTATACTAGTCGCTCATATGCGGGGATCTTGCAACCCATTATTCCTAATGAGCCAAATGATCTATTGGCTATAGATTTTTATGGGCCATTGCCACCGTATAGGAGACTTTGGTATATCTTGGTTACTTATGACGTCTTCTTGAAATTTGTTGCTGCATATCCTGTCTACAAAGCCAATGCACGAGGGGCAATTAGAAATTTAGAAAGTTCACAATTTACCTTAGTGGGAAAACCAAGAACTATTCTAACAGACCATGCCACCTCTTTTCTCTCCAAGGAGTGGAACCGATGGTTACAGCACCAAGGGATTAAGCATGTCCTAAGTTCCATTCGTAACCCCCAATCTAACCCCTGTGAAAGAGTCATGAGGGAGTTAGGGAGATTGCTAAGGGTTTACTTGGAGGGCCATCATAAGAGTTGGGTTAAACAATTAGGCAAAGTGGTTGGGTATATTAATATCACCCAAAATGAATCCACAAAATTTGCCCCAACTCACCTACATTATGGAAAGAGAGAACCAAACCTTATAAAGACTCCACTGCCCAGCATAAAGGAGGAAGAAATTAGTAGAGAAACCCTAGTGGAAAGAGCAAGGAATAACTTGCAAGGAATGGCTAAGAAACGGATTGCTAAAGGTCCAAAGAGACCAACTCAGTTCAATGTCGGTGATCATGTCCTTGTTAAAACTCCTCATGTTAGCGACCCGCAGAAGCATACATTCAAAAAGTTCTATAATATATATGAAGGGCCATTCATGCTCAAGGAAAGAAAAGGGGAAAATGCATTTGTACTAGAATCGTCAGAAGGAGTAAAAGGCACATATAATGTACATAGCCTAAAACCAATGGCACTCATGACCTAAGCAATTTTTTTATATTCAAAAATATTTTTTTTGTTTGGGGGTGAGGCAAATGTAGATATATATATTATTCAATTAATCAAAAAAAAAATTTTTTTTTTCTTTTATATATATGAGGATTTATATATGTGTATTTATTATTATAAATATGTAGATAGTTAATGAATAAACCATTATGTAGAGGGTAATAATATTTGGTAATGATTTATTATATATATTTTTATTAAATAAGGTGTCATATTATTTAACTTTGGTTTTATTAAAATAGAGTAGATCAGAAAAGTGTAAAATAAGGCGATGGAGATTATTAGATTAGGAGATAAAAAAAATGTACACGTGTGAAAGAATGAATACATCTGTACAAACACAAAGATGCTTTTACACCTATTTCTGATGGCTATAGATTCCAGGTTTGTTGTTGTCTGTGTCTTAAGATTATTTTTACAAAAGAGGTGCTTTGATGTAGATAACGATAGCGATCAATTTTAAGTCTTTATTGATTGTGACCGACGTCAAACTTGTGAAGCTTTGATTTTTTTTTAAGATAAGGTTTCCAGATGTTTTTTTTTCTTTGGTTGAAATTCGCGATATAAATGATTGAAACAATTTTTTAGTCAGTTAGTCATGAATTTTTTTAGAGAGATGATCAGTTAGTCATTAATTTTTTTTAGAGAGATGATCACTCAGTCATTAATTTTTTTTTTTAGAGAGATGATCAGGCAGTATGATTTTATTTTTTGATCAGTCAGTATGATTTTATTTTTAGAGACTCAATATGAATATTTTGGAGAGACAGTCACTCAGATTATTATTATTAAAGTGAGATGTAACTCAGTGATTATTATTTTGAGACTCAACTCAGTAGGAGAAAAGTAAGCGATTTGATTTTTTTTATTCACTCTTTGGAAAATTGAGTAAGGAAATGAAGTATAAGACTCTGGTATAAAGTCAATATAGACGAAGATGTGCGTCTATATAAACAATTTCCAGCAATATTAAAGAAGAGAGGAAAACATTGGAACAAGATTGAATTTAATAGAAGTTATTAACAATTATATAAATATGATATTAACATATTTGGCTATGCATAATACTATGCCTCTGCATTGCTAAACCATTTTTTTCTGCTTCCTGGTTAATACAGAATGAGTTAAAATCGCTGATCTGTCTATGAAGTCATGTATCAAGTAATAACCAACAAAATGATAGAGTTTGAAGCCAACCACACAAGCTATATGGAATGCTTTGTTTCTGGTTCCTGGCTTATTAAAAGCTCATTACCTTCGAATGAATGGAGAAGAGGAAATAGGAGGAAAAGAAAATTTATAAAAGCCATGTAGAACCAAGTTTGAAGCCATGAATCAAATTTTTGTTGGTTTACCTCGATCATCTAAAGTGGCAACAGCAATTATTTTTTTAAAAGGAGAGAGACAAGCAAATCCACCGGTACCTACTTATTCAAAAGTACTTATAATAATTTTTTTTTAAAATGGTAGAAGGAAGCCAATCAACAATGAATAATAATAGAATTGAAGAAACAAGCAAGTCAATTGATTCAGCATTATCTTAAAAGTATCTGCAATAACTTTCTTTTTTGTTGTTGTTGAGCAAAGAAAAGCAGTCTGAAAATTCAAACTCAGGACATTAATAAGAAGTAAAAAGTAAACGGGTAAATATGAACTTTCTTTAACCGATTTTATTCTTGCTTATTAAAAGTAAACCTTGATTTACAGATCAAAGCAATTTTTCTTTTGATACAGAAACATTAAAGACTTGTTTATCTATAGTTATTTGCAATATCATACAACATAGCACAAACATAGTTTAAATCTTTAAACTTAAATTTTTCATTGTCTTTTATTATTATTTTTTTTATATTATATATATATTGTAATGTTGAAATGTTTTTTTTTTTTTTAAATTGTTCATCAGTTATGATAATGAGCAACCTATAGATATATGCATTTATAATGTTGTTTTTTTTATTTTATCTTGTTGCATATTAAAAAATTAATATCATGTATTTTATTTTATTTTGCTAAAAGGTTGCAGAAAATATTTTTATATATGTAATTTATGGGTATACATTTTAAACATATATGTTAACATTACCGAATGCGTGCATGTGTAACTGCTTATCCAAACACATCAAAGAATAGGTTATATATGATTAGTTTAAAATGGTAAATTGAAAGGTAGGGCATTACATTTGAATGGAAGTGAAATAACATATACAAGTTACACCTGAAATTTATTTTATGATATGATAAGTAAGAAAAGTCTTAAATAAGCATTTATAGAATATGTATTTTTTTTTCTAATATTGATTTAAGTCAGCTTATTTTGAGATATCAAGAAAAATGACAAACCTATATGTTAGATTTATTTGCTTATACTTATATAAATTTTTATATTAATTTTTGTATTGAATTAATATGGTAATAAGCCATTTATTTAATTGTTGATTTGACTTTAAAGAAGGAGGGAAAGAGTAGTAGTGTTAATAAAATATAATTATATATCTTAATTGGTTTCCGAGTTATTATTAAGAATATTGTTTTTTTTTTCTTGTCTTAATTCTATCATTTTAATTCATCATCATTGCTCGCAGTTATTAAGTATTACCATTCGTATATATTGAGCAATCACTTGCAAATATTAAGCGTCCGCAAAATAATAGGTAAACTAGAATGTTGATATTTAAGTATTTAAGGATTATGCTTGAGAATAACCAAATTTTGATAATTATAGTTCAACAATAGAAAGCTAAAATTGTGTTGTGTCCATGAGTTTAGATCAACCTCATCAAAGATGGATATTATGTTATTGGTTAAAAATGTTTCAAATAATACTATATAAAAGTTATGATCGCCATCAATCATCATTAATAAATTATAATCATTAAATTTAATGTTTAGCGTAATGAATATATTTTAGTAAATAGGGGTTTATAGAAAATTGAATATTATGCAAAGAGATTCATGATGATCAATCATCACCACTAGTATTATTAAATCCCAGTATGAAATAGGATAATTTTAATAGATGCCTATAAGTTTATAAAGATGAATTTATTGTTGTGAGTTTATTAATAAGCCATGGCTGGTATCATCATCACTATTATAATCATTATTATGATATCACTATTATTATCATTATTATTATGATATTATTATCATCATCATCATTATTACCTTTATTGTGATAAATAATCTAGTTAAATGGCCATCAATATCAATAATGGTCTTCACATGCTTGTTTGGAAGCCATTAATAGGATTATACATGTCTGTTCATCAATATACGTTAATGAGCTAGCAATGTCTATAAGAATCTTTGATCTATAGTATAAACTTTGGTAATATTGGGATCTTGTAATTTTATCAATATAGATAAAATGTAAGAATGTCATTTTTTTTCATTAGTCATCCAAGTCATGTGTAATAAAAATGTACTGAATGAGTTTGAACTCAAGTACACTATAAACAGATACTTATCTAGATTGAAAACAATCTAGTGGCGCTCATGGAAAACACATGTACTTAGCTAAACTGAATAAAGAGTGATATAATCCCTTTCCAACTTCATAATATTAGCTTTATAGAATATATATTTTATAAGTTGTCATGAATAGCACCAGTGTGTGCATATGACCATGAATGGTCTTCTATAGTTGGAAAGAATAATAAGAAGGATTCTTTGTTAGAAGAACCTAGTATTGGAGATAAGCATAAGGCACTCCAGGAATTTCACAGTGGGTACTTTTATTCAGTTGCTATATTTAATATTATTTTTATTTGATGACAATGGCCAGTATGTTTTATTGTTCAAATGACTGCCCCAATATATAAATAAATACCAAGAATCTTTAATGCTGATATTTTCAAGTGGCACAGTGATTCTATAATTTCTTTATCTATGCTATGATGAATTAATATAGTTACAAATGGTACAGATTGGATAGGCATATATCTAATAATTAATAATTTCCCCTATCTAAATATTTATTATGGTTACAAATGTGACATATTAAAATAGTTACAAATTATAGTTACAAATGGCATGCCAAATAGGGATTGAAATATGCCACACACCTGAGAGAGGTGTATTTCTATGTTAATTTAAATAGTTACAAATCTTATATATTAATTTAAACTGTTACAATATATATATATTTCTGCTATTACTATTTTTAACCTACATCTGTATTATTTTTATCTTTTTAAATTTTGTTAATTTGTTTTATTTTTAAAAATAAGGAATTATTTAAAAGATATGGTGGACAAATTTATGATGGGGTGAAGATTTTAAAAATAGAGCCTGGCCAGGTAATAACTTTAATATCCACAGCTGGAACATTTTCTGGGAGACATGTTATTGTGTGTGCTGGACCATGGACTTCTAAACTGCTAAGTCCGTTAGGATTATATTTGCCTCTGGAGGTACATTAATATTTATTTACTTTTACTAGCAAAAAAGAAAGTCAGTACAATATAAAAAACGGCCTGCTTTGTTGTTTATATTTTAAAGTAACT
Source organism: Epiperipatus broadwayi (assembly GCA_028023455.1). Taxonomy (NCBI): domain Eukaryota; kingdom Metazoa; phylum Onychophora; class Udeonychophora; order Euonychophora; family Peripatidae; genus Epiperipatus; species Epiperipatus broadwayi. The sequence goes on along the minus strand of JAQFVV010000020.1, from coordinate 7,799,074 downwards.
TTTAACTTTTTTGTTAATACATAGATTTTCTTAGAAATTTTTATTTTTAATATGTATATACATACTTATATGTTATCATCCAATAATGATGGTTTGTATAATAAGAAAATAATCATTAAATTAAGTAATAATGAAAGAAATAATATGACTTGGTAGTATAGAATTATACTAACAGCAGTATCACAAAACTTTCTCATATGTTTGCATATATTCAAAAGTAATGATCTTCATCCTGCACTAAAGTTATCTTCTTCAAGCTTGATAATCAATGAATACCAAATACTTATAAAATTACCATCTCCAGACTTATTTTTGGCTTTTGCCTTCATTGGTGAAAACTATAATTCAAAGTAGGATCTAATGCACTTGGGCATCTAGAAGCCATCTTTAATTTTTTTATTATTTAAGTCAATAATCCGAAATTTAAAAAAAAAAAACCTTAAAGTTTAGAACTCAAACTAACTTATTTGCATATTTATATAAATCCGAAATCAAATTACTTTTCTACATATTTTAGAGACTTACATTTTCATGACAGCTGTCTCTTTAATTTTTTGTCTTGGAAGGTTAATACAAGCAACAGCATCATATGATTTGCTCATTTGCTACTTCACATATTTCAAAGAGAGCAGTTATCTTTATACTATTATAAAACCATTTCTGTAAACATGAGTAATCAATTAGCACCAGATAGTGTAATATTATATAACTCCCATCTTCACTAATGAAAGCAAAAGCCAGAAGCTTCTGGCAATGGATATTTTATAGCACCATGCCCTCTATTGTTTATGGATTATTCAAGTTTACAGAAAATACTTCTACTAGACATAACCACCATTGGTACAGCAGTCTATGTACATTTTTTATTTTATTGGTGAATGATTTTAATAGTTGTATATATATATATATATATATATTGGACTATTTCCATAATCTAGTATTGGGTATTGAATGTCTTTAGAAAAATGTATGTAGCATACAGGTTAGTATATGCACAACGTTATTACTAACAGTTGAGTGTAATTTGAAAATTTAAATACTCAAAACTAGAAGATGGAAATAGTCCAGTATATAAATACAACTAAAATACCATGATCACAAATCTTCGGGAAAACTTTTTAATTGTTATTATAGCTTCTCTTCTCCACAACACCCCTGCACATTTTCTTATTTCATCCATCCATCTCACATGTGGTCTCTTTCTGGGTCTTTTACAATCTCTTGGAATCCAGTTTAAAATTTCAATTGTCCATCTATTATCATCTCTTCTAGCAATATGTCCAGCCCAACTCCATTTCAATCTTTTAATTTTTTCAATAAGGTCAGTAACACCTGTTTGTTGTCTTACCCATACATTGCGTTTTCGATCTCTTCTTGTTACTCCCGACATACATCTCTCCATACTCCTTTGAGTGTTCTGAAGTCTCTGTATTGCTCTTCTATTAAGTGTCCAAGTCTCAGATCCATAAGTAAGAACTGGTAAAACACATTTGTTAAAAACCATCCTTTTCAAACACATAGGCATATTTCCTTTTAGTATCAAGTTATTTCTACCAAAAGCACTCCAAACAACTTACTATATCTATTTTTAAGTTTCCATTACTATTTTTCTCTGGAGGACCAATTAGTTTTATAGTTTACACCCATACGGTTACTAAACAATATATACATATTTTTACAAAATATACAGAACTCTTTATATATAATGTATAAGAAAAAGACATTGCTCGTCTTTTACTTATATCAGGGGTCCCCAACCCTATGCCCGCAGGCACCATGGTGCCCATAGACCAGTTTATGTGTGCCCGCCGCTATCCGAACACGATAAAAAATTATTTATCTGATACAAATAAATTTAATTTTTGAATTTTTTTTATGAATTATTGTATTATATTGTAATCAAATTGTAGGGCATACTATACTTTTACAGTGTAAAAATATAAACGTCAATTATATGTTAAAATTTAATTTTTGAAATAAATATTTTTTTGTACATTATGTACATGCGATGTGATGTGATGTGGCTTCTCCATAAACGAAGTCAAGAATATCTCAGCAATTATGTCCATATAAAAATTAAATGGTGCCCGCCACCTGGCCGGTATTATGGAATGTGCTCTTAAGTGCAAAAAGGTTGGGGACCCCTGACTTATATCATGCAATTTAGCAGCAGATTCTTTTCTCCACTACATTTGTGCCACCTAGTGTAAGTTTTATCAAAAAAAACATATTGAAATTTGTATTGGAATTTAATTAAAGTCAAGAAGTAGATGTGTGGTTTATAAGTATAGCATTAAGAAACATTTAGGCCACTATTTTAAAATGACCAGTGACTAAATAATGTAACTATAACAAATCTAAGAGCAGCTCAGATATAGTTATATTACAAAGCTGCATGAAAAAAAAAATTGCTTAATAATTGACTAATAAATATTTCAACTGCTGTGTGTGTGTGTGTGCACATATATATGTGCCGCTTGAATGAAATGCCTAAAAAAATTAAAAGGTTAGTTTATGCATTTGGACATATTAAATATTTACTTTGTAATATATAAGAAAGTTATTGATGAATTGAACTGTAAAGGAAGAGGGAAAAATAGTTTTGATGCTCATAAATATTTGAATTGTATATAAAACATTTCAAACCCTGTTTAATCTGCCTTCCAAATGGATGTTTTATTTAAACAACTTATTAATTCTTAAAGTAAGTCTGATAGCGTATCTGAAAATATTATTTAAAAGTATGGATTAATAAAAATAAGTAAATTATTGAGCTATATTTAAAGGTCAGCAATGAATTTTTTCTTCCTATATTAACAAATGTAGATAAAGAAAGAGAGAGAAACTTTTTTTCTCTTCATGTGTTGTTGTAGAACCATGTTGTAATGAGGCAAAGGTCAAATCTTCACTAGGTGGTGATGTTTACATTGTTTAAAACATGTTTGAACATCATCAAATAGGTATAAATAGGTCTTAAGCAACCAACTTGCATTCAATTTTTTTCCAGGTCAAGTAATTGGGCCTATTTAAGAAGCAAGGTTGTAGTGATCCAATGCCAAGGCAAGAAAACACTGATTAAAATTGGATTTTTGCCACAACTTAGATAACCATATTTTGCTGACTGTTTTTTAGATATTTTCCAATACTCTATTTATAATACTCAGTATGATGATTTTATCTAGGAGAAGACTTTCTATCATGTGTGGCTAGGCAAAAAAAAAAAAACCACACCAACCAAAATGTTTAGAAAATGCAGTTGGATTCCGAAACTATTGCTGAATTTTGCAAAACCAGTCTGTGCCTGTCTCTATAATACCATAAAAAATGGACAATGCCATAATAACTAATCAAGATCTATTGATAATATATCTAGAATAATTTCACCATTGCTTCTGTCTTTACTCTTTAACCTCACCAGTCCCCAGGAGAAGAATTACCATCTTCAGAGGAATTAATGATGACAATCAGAAATATATTAAAAGAATGATATCTGCAGAAAATCATGGTTTGGAACTGTTTAAATATTTAACATGGCAATATCTTATCATTATAGATATTATAAGGTTTTAAACTTAAACTGAAATTAAAATATCTTATTTTATATTTTGGTATATATACCAATAGGTGTGAGTATATATGCAATAGTTTTTATTTATGCACTCGTTAATAAATTGTTAAGCTATTTAGTAATCCATTTAGTTTCTTTACTTATTGAATTCAATCCACATATTATGCTTTTAATATCAATATGCTACTAATATCCACAATCCTGTGAAATCATGCAATCCACTGGGGGCCATGCAAGGATAGTGGGTAATAATTTGTAAATGATGATGATCGGATCTTAATAAGTTTTTCAAAAGTAAACTTTGTAGTTGGAAGGTTTAGCATTTGAGATTTTCCATTTTTTTATTTTATTTTATTGAAACTGAAAATAAATAAAGTACTTTGGGAGGAACTTGTATTTTTAAATTATCATCATCATCGGTTGGTTAATATTATTAGATATTTGAATTGAATCATTTTATTTGAATTTTATTAACCATTCAATTTTCACCATATTTGATATTTATTTGAATCAAAAGTTATCTTGTTCATTTGTATATCTTTGCATCTTTGTTCAAATGTGTGTACTGTTGCAAATTTATCATTGCAGTTTGTTCATGAATTGCCTTGTGCATCATTAACAACCAAGATATATCGTAGTCAAGATGTAGCTAAATTTACTGGAAATGTAATTCTTTTATATTAACTCATATCAAAATATTTAAACTTGATTTTAGTTACTAACTAAAGCTATTATCAGATTTTACAAGTAATTTAGGATAGTCGTGTGAAGCTAAAATACTTTTATTATGTAATGTTTTTAAAAAATAGAATTCACCCCATTATATACAAATTGTTTTTATGGTAACCAAATAAATCAGAACTGTGCCTCATAAGTATACATTTAAAACTAACATTTTTTCCCTTACTCCAGAGCCATCTATAGGCAATATGGTTTTTAACTATTCCTTGATCTCATTGAGAAACAGGAGTGCGCTTGTTGGGTGACTACCATGTCTTAGGAATATATTGAAAAGAATAAACGGTAAAAGCCTGAAATCCAGGCAAAGCCGCTTGGAGCGTTGATGCTAGACAAAATCAATGAAATGTAACGTTACCGGGCCACCACAACTTTTTCTTTTTTTAGACAACAAGGTTTTTTTTTTTTCTAATATTGATTAAACGAATAATTTTTATTTCATTTAGAACATGATTTCTTTATTATTAAACAAATTTTGATATTCATTTTTGTTACTTTTTGTGGGTTTTTTGGAACCTGACTGACATTTTTTCAACAAATTTTGCTAATTGTATTTTTTTCTTTTTATCATTTGAAAAATTCGGACTGTTTCACGACGTAAAAAAATTTGTTTGAATCCCACCGCTGAAAAAATAGAATACAATTATTTGCGACTTGTTTAGAACTTAATTCTACCTTTCTTTTTTTTTTTTTGGCTTGACTAAATGGTTTTTCTTATTATTATTAATTTTACTTTTTAAAAAAAAACACAACTTGTTTTCACTTTGATTTAGATTATGTTTGAATTAGCCTTTTTTTTAGGGGGGGGGGGCTACTACAAGAAACAGCTTTTTGAGTGGGGAACGGGGGGGGGATTCGTACTGTTATTATTAACAAAAAGGCAACAAAAATAGTCAATTATTTTAACAGCGCTGAAAAAAGAAAATCAACTTTGGGACTTGTTTCGAATTTTGATTTCTTTTTGGTTGATGTAATTGTTTTTCTTAATATTAAATTAAAATTTACTTTTGTGTTTTTGCCGATTAAAAAATTGTTTTCAAACACGCTCGGAAAAAGAATTGTAACCAAAAAGTCAAGAATTTAACTTTTTTTCTTTTTTTTAAACAACTTTTTACTTTGATTTCTATTTCGTTCGAATTATCTTTTTTTTTTTTTTTTAGCCTTCTACAATAAACTGCTTGTGGGGGTGGGGAGGGGATTTCGTAATTTGTTATTCTTAACAAAAAGTCAACCAAAGTCATCATTTATTTTAACCCCGCTGCAAAAAATTGAATCCAAATGCTTGTCAATTGCTAATAAAATAAAAAACAACAAAAAAGGACACAAACTTTGGACTTTTTACAATTATTTATTCGATTTTATTGCTGTAATAAAAAGTGGACATTACGTGTGCCGACAAAAAAAAAACACAATCTCACACACTTTCTGTACTCGGCAATTTTGAAGAAAAGTTTCAAAATTGCATGTTTGTCTCAGACCTTTTAGTGGTCTCGAATATTCCCCCCCCCCATGCTGAAACGTGACTTAGCGTGTGAGCTTTGTCAAAGCCTGTTCGAACATATACTTTGCCAATTTTTTACATATTAACCTTTTTTTCAGGAAGGGTGGGGACCATATGACAATTATTAATAATTAACAACATTTTTTAAATCGAAATGACATTACTCTATTACGGAGATTTGAAAAAAATCGTATTGCCTTGAAATTTAAACACCCTCAAGCAATACAGTAATCAGCTATGAATAGAATGAATACGCATAAATAGCTTTGAAGCACAAAACAGGCCATAATATATTTGTGCAATGCCATGTAAAGTGGCCTAACTCAATGGGTTAATACATATACATAAATGTTGTATTAGCCTGTAAGGCCTTGGCCGCCGAAACAGCATTTTTATGTGTTTTGACACGTAAACAATGCCCCAAGCGGCCGTGCCCGGATTTCAGGCTTTTACCGAATAAACTATTATTTATAAAAGCAATTTTTGAATGTCATCGAAAGAAGTCATGATATTTTGTTAAATAATACAAACTAATGTGCCCTAGAACTTCTGGTTTAATACTGTGCATATCCTATTCATATACAGAAGATTCTTGTTTATGCCTATGGAAGGGATTAATGGGATTTTATGCTTAAGAATAGGTTATGACAAATTGATATTTATTTCAAAGAGACACAAAAAATCTGCACAGGGAGCTAACTACCATAATCCAAAGTGGAAGTTGGTTAAGGGATACAGAAAGATCTGTTGAAGAATATTGTGAAAATTTAGATAATTATTATAATATGGAATATTATTGGAAGAAATTATATATATAGTATTAATAAGGGAAGAGAAAAAAAGAATATTTTCATAGAAACTTCAATTGAATCTCATAAACCCATAAGCCAATATATGATTATTTCCTTAAGACATTAATCACATTTTTAATCTTTAAATGAGAAAGTTCATGTCATAAAGAATATGCTCACTGGAATTATCTGACTATTTTTCGTTGCTTATGTGATTCATTCTATGTTTATATTTAACATATAAACATATTACTATTATAGATTAATGATTTGTTAAACAAATAATATTAGGAAAATATATTTATTATTTTAAAAATTAAAATGGTTTTTAAGCTTATCCTATTAATTATATAAATGTAAGAGGATTTACACATTAAAATGATTTGTAAACTTTGCCTATTAATTATATAAATATAAAAGAAATTATGCAGTTTCAACTAAATTGTTAACATTGCAATTAACTTCAGTAAATCAACTTTATTATTAATTGTTCCAATATTATAATCTAGAAGTTGCAATTAATGTTCACTTTCACATTTCAAACACATGACTAGAGACATTGAAAAAATGTGCAGCCAGCTTTTAAATTGCATTTTAACTAGACTAGTTCTCTTCGGGTAACCTACAATCCATATAGATTTTCAAATACTTCATGTCATTATTTTGTATTTATCGATGTAGAGTACATAATTGTAAGTATTGTATAGTTTTAAATTAAAACTTGCAAATCGTTTTCAAATATTAGTAGGTTTTGAAGATGATTCAGATTTGAATGAAATTAATAGGAAAATAACTGATACATTTTTAAAAACTGCAACAAAGATAGCTGGTAGAAAAAAGCAGCAATTGACCAGTAAATTTTTTACTGAGACTAGAAAGTTTATGAAGAAAAGAAGGAATATGAAAATATATAAAAATGATGCATTAAGAAGGATTGAATATCTCAAATTTTGTAAAATAGTGCAAAAAAAAAGTTGATAATGATATAAGAAAGTATATTTGTGAACTAACAAGGAAAACTGAAGAAGAAACTAAAAGTCTTGAGAGTGTAAAACAATATTTTGGTATTGGTAGGAAACTTAGATCTGTAATAAGAAAAAAAGATGGAACTATTACTAAAAAGAGAGATGATATCATGAAATGGGTAGAAGAGCTCTATCAAGAATTATACAGTAATAAAGAACAAGCATCTCCTACAATTATTATATCTTCTGAATTACCCAAGATTTTAAATGAAGAAGTGAGCCGTGCAATTAAATTTATGAAAAAAGGAAAATGATGGAATTATAATTGATATATTAAAAGAAGCATGTAAAGAAAAATAATTTTTTTGTCAAAGTTATATAACAAATATATAAATGATAAAGATGTATCAGATGATAGGAAGAATGCAGTATTAATATTTTAAAAAGGTGATAAAGAAAATAATAGAAATTACAGATGTATCAGTCTTTCATCAGTTTTATACAAAATTTTTACCAAGATAATTACAACTCATCTACAGAGAATTTTGGATTTCAAACAGCCCCCCCCAAAAAAACAACCTGGATTTAAAAGTGTTTTTAGCACAGTGTATTACATCCAAATATTAAGAGAAGTTATAAAAAGCACTAATGAATAGGAGTTGTCATTATGTTTTGGATTTGTAGATTATAAAAATGCATTTGATTCTATAAGTATTTCTTCAGTACTTAATACATTGGTTCATCAAGCTATAGATTCAGGATACTATCATATTCTGAAGAATATTTGTAAAAATGTAATGGCAACAACTAAATTACATAATTATACTAGGAAGGTTAACATTGAGTTGGGTATAACTCAGGGTGACTCCATATCTCCAAAACTTTTTATTGCAGTGCTGCAAGTATTTTGTGGATTAAAATGGGAAGCTAAAGGTATAAAAATAAATAAAGATTATTTAAGTCATTTAGATTTTGCAAATGGTGTAGTTGTTTTTGCAAATAATGCTTCGAGCTTCAGAAAATGTTGCAAGAATTATCAGATGAAAGTAGGACTACAGGTAAACATTTTCTCAAAAGATGAAAATAAAGATTGATTATGATGAGTTAAAAGAAATTAACAACTAGTCAGATTATTACTACAGATGGAAACAATGGATGAAATTAATCATAGAATTAAACTTGGTTGGAGCGCTTTTAGTAGAAATAACTTAATATTAAAAGGAAATATGCCTATGTGTTTGAAAAGGAAGGTTTTTAATAAATTTGTTTTACCAGTATTTACTATGGATCTGAGACTTGGACACTTAAAAAAAGAGCAATATAGAGACTTCAGATCACTCAAAGAAATATGGAGAGACACAGGTTAGAAGAAACAAGAAGATATCGAAAATGCAATACATGGGTAAGAAAACAAACAGGTGTTACTGACATTGGTGAAAAAATTAAAAGACAAATGGAATTGGGCTGGACATATTGCTAGAAGATATGATAATAGATGGATAATAGAGATCTTGTTACAAGAGATTGTGAAAGACCCAGAAAGAGACCACATGTGAGATGGATGGATGAAATAAGAAAGTTGCAGTGGTGATGTGGAGAAGAGAGGCTAGAGATCAGAGAAGATGGAGTGAATGGAGAGACCTTTATCCTGCATTGGATTAATAATGGTTGACAATGATGATTTTTAGTTTTAAATAAACGTTATTGTTACAAAAAATTATTGGTTTACATAAGTACATGAATAATATTGAATCTTGATCATACATATATACAATGAATGAAGAAAAATACAAAACAAATAGATTGTATTTGCAATTATGTGGGCTATCTCTGTCATCTGAAATTGTTAAATATTTTTTAAATAGATAAAAGCAAATTTTATTTATACATTTTCTTGTAGATTCAACTGTAAATAATAACACAAGTTAGCATGAAATACAATGTTTGATTAGTGTTCTAGAAAGGGAATTGAACTGGTGACTTTTAGATAAATATATAAAATTTCTACCCTTCTTTGTCTTTGATAATATAACCTATTGATTAAAGCATAGTCTTAAATTCAATATTCCCAAATTTAAACAGCACAGTTCATTACCCATGGTATCTATCACTAATCAGGCCAACAACACTTCAAGAAGAGAATGAATAAAATTACTAAAAATGTTGTGTTTCATATTAATCTTTATATTACTGTTGTAACAGTGTAAATAAAGTTGGATTTTTTAAAATAAACATTTTGAAATTTCAAATAGATGATGCACTGCAGATAGTCTAACACATAATTGTAATTAAAACGCATTCACTATAAGTCTTCAGACAATCAGTAAATAATTTATAAGATTAAATGTTTGTATAAATCAAAGTTTTAATTTATATTAAATAACAGTACAACATCAGATATTGTCCTTAGCAAAAGTAAACTTCAAGTAGTTATCTGATGAAGTAAGAGTTTGATTCCTATTCGTAATTTTTTTTTTTTTAATTTAAAACAATCAAATACTGATTCTTTTTAAATTAATGGATTGGTATCAAATGATACTTTATAAATTAAAGTGTAAGCATAAAGAAAGTAGGCAATTTAATTAAAGGAAATAGACTTCTGTGAATACAATTTTTTAAAATGACCAAAGAAAAGATTGCTATTAAATTGAGGAAAATATTAAAGAGAGATAAATAGGTAAAAAAGAAAAATAGAATGAAAATTTATTGATAGGTCAGGTAAATTAATTTATAAATAAAAAATCAAGTTTGATACAATATTTGAACTTTTTAAATATATATATACACTAATAAATGACGTTAACTGTTTGTACTTCTATATGGAATAATTAGTGCGCTTATACGCAACTATAGAGCAGTGGTCTTTAACTACTGGGCCGCGGCCCGGCCGTGGAAGTTTTCTGCCGGGTCGCGCTAGACTGGCAAGAAAGTTAGTAATAACAAAATAATAAGATTTTAAACTTTTAATTAATATAAACAGTTTTTATTTATTTTTTCATCACATTTTTACCCTGTTAAAAAATAAGAAACAGAACAAAAACGAAATCTAATCAATCATACATAAATTAATTTGTTTTTCTATTTATCACAGATGTTTATGGAGAGATAGAATTAAATTTATTACTTTTCTAAAAAAATTCAAAATTTAAAAAAAAAAGGTTTTTTATTAAACAAACTCCATTGTTTATGTGTTAAAACAAGATCAAAACTTTTGACTTTTTCAAGTTTTTTTTTTTTTTTTTCGTTTAAAAATATGCCCACTTTTTTTTTTTTGGCCTATAAGGCGATATTTTTTGGTTTTATTTGTATACTGCTAATATACTAAAACTTTTATTTTTAAAACCAATTTCTGTTAATCTTTTTTTAAAAATAAAAACAAACAAAAAATAACTGCGATTTTTTTTTTTTTTTGGCTTTATTTCTATTACGCGATATCTATTTTACCATTTTTAAAAAAAAACTTTTCCTATTAATTACATTTTTTGATCCTTTCAACACACCAGCACAAAAAAAAAATTACAATAACATCAAAACTTCAGACTTTTTACATGTTTCGTTTTATTTTTTTCAGATTTAAAATACGGTGAATTTTTTTTTGACTGTACAGTGATTAATTACGTGATTTCTATTTTGCCCTTACTACTATCAGAAGACAACCTCCATATATATAACCATAATTACATTCAGGTGAATAACATTTTATTCTTGAATGTTTTAACAATGAAATAATAAACATAGAAATGCAAGCACATTAATGAGAACAATTGGTATTGTACAGTTTTCTGTGTTCAGCATGTGAAGGTAAGCAACACCATTACAATACACAATAACTAGTGTGCTGTTTTGGTCAGTTATAACAATTATGTTTATCTAAGGCTAAGCAGGTTACATCTTTACAAAAATTTATCTGTAAACTTCTGCCGGTCCGCGAAATCTTATCCTTATTTTTGCCGGGCCGCAGGTGTGAAAAGGTTGAAGACCACTGCTATAGAGATGCTTGTTATTTTTCTAAATTAGCGATTTCGAGAACTTATGACATTCTCATATTCATAGCAAGATGAACTATAATCATAATGGAGAGACAAATGTAATTATATATATTTGAAGACATTAAAATTTATTTTAATTCGATGTTAAATATTTCATTTAGAGCGTCCATATTAATAAATGATAAAAATGAATGAAGGAATGGTTTTGTTAACTAATTCATAAGCTGCCAATACTTGATTTTTTTTTTGAAAGGGATGAGCAAAACTAGGATAAGTATACTATATTTAGAAACAATTAATAATAGGTTTGATCAAAACATGTTTCCAAGATAGAGTAAGAACCCATCTCATATATAGCTCTTTCAATATGTGCACAAATAATTATTAATCATATTTTATTAGATTAGAAATTATTTCTTTTAATCTTAAATATTGACTAACTTTTAATAGAATTACAATATATCTCTAATACTCTTTACACAGGTTGCTTGGCAATCTCTATTTTTTTAATCCATCTGTTTTTACTGATGTACCATGAACTATTTTTAGAGATTATAACTAATACTGTATTCTAATATAATAAAAAGTGATTCATTATCATTTATGTATTTAATAAATTGAAAGTATGCTAGCCTTTCTCACATGCGCAATTATAACAGAGAAAGCCAATCAGATTTTAAACAGATATCTAATAAATAATCAAGCTTAGACACGAGACAGATTTTGATAGAAAAGGTTGATACACCTTTTCTAAACTTAAATTTATTAAATATCTGTTTAAAATCTGATTGGCTTTCTCTGTTATAATTGTGCATGTGAGAAAGGCTAGCATACTTTCAATTTATTATCAATTTTCAACATGCGATTTAAATAAATATTGTTTACAAACGTTGCTGCTATGAAAATTGCGGTATAGTAAATCTGAGATTTCGTGCCGTAATATATTATATTTATAACACAATGAATGATAATTGTATTTGTTTATATATTTAAAGCTTTCGGGCTAAGATGCTTAAGACTGGCTTATATATATAAAAGTTAAGTTTAGAAAAGGTGTATCAACCTTTTCTATCAAAATCTCTGTCTCGTGTCTAAGCTTTATTATTTATTAGATATCTGTTTAAAATCTGATTGGCTTTCTCTGTTATAATTGCGCATGTGAGAAAGGCTAGCATACTTTCAATTTATTATCAATTTTCAACATGCGATTTAGATAAATATTATTTATGTATTTATTAAAAGATAGTTGGGTTAATCAGTGCTTGTTGCATTGGTAATGAATTTAGTAATTGAATTTGTGATCTGTTTAGATTTTAATGAGGGTCAAAGATTTGAATAATGTTATTTTTTCTATATATATCTAAATGATATAAAAAGATCATTAAAATTTATAAGGCTAAAGTAGTACTAAGAGGGTAGCCAAAACATGACTGATGATGATCATACTAATAATTTTAAAAAATTTGTCATAGTATTCTACTGCCTAAAAATGGCAATCTTTCTTTTGGTGAAGACTTTTAATATACAGCTATGATTTAAAATTAATAATTTGTATGAATTTTTTAGGTTATTCATGTTGGCGTTTATTACTGGAAAGAAAAGCACTTAGGACTTTATTCTTCAAAAAATGGCTTTCCTTGTTTTATTGATGCTACTATAAGAAATGGGGGGTATGCTGTCCCTTCAGACGAATATCCAGGTTTTCTAAAGGTAAAATTATCATTTTTAGAATAAAATTTAAATACATTATGAATCTTTTATTTTCCTGCAGACTATTTTTGTATTTTTATACATATAACAATTTCCACCCATAAAATGATCGTCATTGGCCTTCAATTGGATAGTCCTTTATAACAGGTTGGGTAAGTATGAACATGAGGTAAACCTGGGATGATAGCAAAACATCATCAACCCCAAGTCAACAAAAATTTCAAATAATGTTTACAAAAAAGTATATGTTCAATATCACAAAAATATATAAGTAATGTTATATATTAAAGAGTATTAGCGATCTTGATATCTCTCTGAGAGATCAGCCCAGTTAACTCCTTAGAGTAACTATACAATTGTTATCCATAAATCTCCTAGCATTATAAATTAAATAAGCCATTTATCATCCAACATCACGAATGACTATCAATCAAATAAATCAACAGTCAATCTTGTGATTGAATGGGTCTACTATAAACCAGGCTAAGTATTTAACCTTTGCCAGCCTGAAGCAGATCATTAAAACCATTAGTTGGGAATCCATAAGACTATAACCATCATAAATAATAATACTGGGATATTAAAATATGCTGATCATCATCAATGCTCTAATAGCAATAATGCACTGTCCAACTATAAACTTAATTTCTAATAGACTAAACTAAATAAAATGTAGTGTGTGAGCTTTGAATAATATAGTCTTCATGCCAAACTAGGACAGTGTCATACTGGAATACTCCTGCATTAAAATACATTCCCTTCTATATATCAGACCATTATGCTCGAATCTAGCTTAGAGAACATAAACTCTATTATGATATTGTGGCCAAGAGATGGTGCAATATAATAATCTAAAAAACCATTTAGAATTAAGTCAATAGAATAATTTTTATAATGAAATAGAAGTTTATTAATAACAAAAAAATGAATTTAAGGTCTTTAGAATATGTCTATACACCTAAAAGCCTTCTAATATTGATTAATATACAAAATAAAAAATTATCATATTGTGATTTACATGATTAATATACAAAATTCAAATTATTACCTTGATTTACCATACCTCTTAATGGGTTTCCATAAAAGACATATGTATATATATATATACGTATAGACATGTATTTTATAATGTACAATGAATATATTACAATTGACATTAAATAAAATTTTAAAAAATGAATAAATTTTAATGTGTTTACTTGAGTAATATACAAAAATTTCAAATTACTATATTGTGGTTTACATATATGTACTAATAGGTTTACTTAAAACACATTCAGCAAACATACATATGGATAATTATCTCTGAACATCTTTGACTTGTCATAAAATAAAAATACATGATTAAAATTTTTAAGTTATATTTTAATGATACAAATATTCTATGCTAGATTTATTTAAACAGATATATATGTGTGTGTGTGCACAGACACATGTTTTATTAATTTATTAACATATTTAAATTTGTCAAAATCATAAATGGCATTAATTTTTATAACACATAATTAACATATGTTTGTGCACTTAGAAATGTATGTGCACACTGGCATTTATATCATATTTTATTTTAGATTTGACAAAACAATCAAGTTAGTAAAAATATCTTTCATAATTTATTCCTTGTTGAATATATCTAAATATCACATATATATGTGTATATATAAAAAAGTAATATGAATCAGCCATCATATTTTCTCTTTAATGATTATAGTTTTCTTTTTTCTTCTTTTTAAAGAGAAATAAAATCAATTTTTGACGGGTCACTTTTTGATTGTTGATTAATTAATTATCAACATCTTTAGATTTAAAATGGCTTTTTTTTCTTAAAATAAGATGTTAATGAATCCATCATTTCATTCAAGCAAAATTTTATTTACTTGCTTTCTTTTAAATATATAAAACTGTCTGTGAATTAACTCCTTTATTTTTATTTTTAGTCCAATCCAAATTATTACTTGACCATTAAGTTATATTTTTAAATGTCATTTTAAGGGAATTATTAAAACAATTTCTTTAAATATATATTTAATTGTCTATGAATTGATTCTTTCTTTTAGATGTTTGACTCAAGCAAATTATTTACTTGTTTTATTTTAAATTATAGGTTGAAATATTATTTAGATGAATTATAAAAAAACAACTCACTTTATGTAAATACATTTATCTGTGCTCTGCACATATAGAAAAACAGACAGATGTATAATAACTTCTTCATCAACTGGTGGGATTCTCTTCGTGAGATTGGTTTATAGTCCTCAAAGAGATAGTTATGGTCCAGATAAATTGGTCTGCAGTGATCTCCCTTCTGTCTAAGATTGTTCCAGGCAAGCAGATATCTTCTGCAACACATTTGTAGCTCTGAAACCCAAAGAAGTTGGGTCATTTTCCTCCATGTGAATTCAAACTCTACCATCATGAACTATAGAGCAGCTTTTGGACTTGTCCTCCTTGCAGTCTTATATCTTCATGGTAGTTTTCTGTATAACTCTGAAAACCATTTCTGCCAATTGCTTCTCAAAATATTAATAGTCAACTCTTCAAACACCAATTCTGCTAGCCAATTATTCTGGCCAGCCAATTATTGCCAACTTTTCTAAATAAAATTACTAGCCAAATTGTTCTAAGCTTTCCATCAACTCTTTTTAATGTAGTGAACTGAGGTAACAAAAACACTGTTTTTAATTAAAAACTGTTTTTTATCTCTTTAATCTTTGCCTTTTGATCAAAAGCTACTTTTGAAAACAAGTTTGAGATTTTTGCTTTAAAAAAAGATTTCTAATAGATAGAAGTTTTGTTCAATTAATTAAAAAGATTTCAAAATCAGAATACAATATTAATTAGACCTTTTTAATTGCTTAATTTGTAATAAAATTATATTTTTAATTCATAATTATTTTATCTTTTTTTATTCCAGGAAAACAGAAAAATATTTACAAAATTTGTGTCTGTGTTTATTTCTACTTTTTCTTTCAACTTTATATATATTTGTGCACATACACAACTATGTTGTTGTATGCCATGTAACCCAATTGTTATAATATATATATTGTAATACTGAAAATAGAAGCCTGAAAAAGTAATTGTTCAGCAGTATATTGATGAATTAATAAGTTTTCGTACAGTGTTTAAATTTTTTTAATAAAAAAAAAACAGTAAATAAATAAAGAGATGAAGCATTGGCTCATGGCATTTGCTTAAAGTGTGCACATATATATGTGCACGTATGATAGAAATATAAATAAGAGTGCATTACTTATATAAAATGTATCAAAATAAATGTCAACTAAAAAATTTAATCCATGCAATTATGTTTTAATTAAAAAACAATAACAGAATAGCTTAAATTAATTTAAGCTACATATATTTTAAAAAGCCTCAATTAGATTTGTAGATAATAAAAATGAATCTACAAATCTGATATAAATTAGTAATTAAAAGATGAAAAAAATCAATGATCTATTATTAATTAGAAAAGGAAAATGTTAAAAGAATTCCTTGAAAAATTAAGTAAAGAAAGGAGAGGCATACATTCTTTGGATGAAAAAAAAATCAATTTAGCAGTTGCCAGTGAAAAGAACAGTAAAATTTAAGAAAAGTATGTTTATGGAAATTTAATTTGTAATATTTGAACCAGGAAATTTTTTCTTTTTAAACTATAATTTTCATACAGTATCTATATCACCATCCTATAAGAAATGTGTTAGAAAACATAATCTGGACCTAAAAAAATAAAAACTCTTATTTATGGCCAGCTACTTAGTGAAAACCACAGAAAATGCACTGCTGATTAATTTAAATGTATACTATCTAGCTACAGGTATGTAATCACCTGATAATTGCCTTCAGTTCGACCCATAAATGCCACAGCATCTAGATAAATTGAAACTCATCTGTACCTATTGATGAATGTGTGCCCCCAACATTGTTTGTAACTGAATACCTCAGATAAGGGTGCTGAAAGGGTGAACAATTTGCCAGATAAATAATTGTATGTACTAGAAAAGTAATAAATACCACTAGATAGGTTCATATTGTAATATCAATAATTGAAGTATATATATATATCATGGAAAGTTTTTTTTTAAAAAAAACTTTTAAAAAAGTATAAAAAGGTCTTAGTTTACTAAGTTCAAAATCAGTATAATTCAGTTATTGTATTTTATTTTATTTCTTTTGTATTAGTAATTGTTACTTTTAATTAGTTATTTATTTAATATGCTTATTCATTGTATGAATTTATTCTAAAATAATTATTTTTATTTTGCATGATTGAGTTAGGAGTATTCTGCAAATAAATCATTGTTATTTTGTAAAATTCAAGTCATCAGTGCCATTTTCTATGTCATATTTCTTACCATTGCTCAGACTAGTTATTAAAACAAGCAACACTCTCTATACATTGAACCGAATTGATATTCGATTTAAAGGTTTTACTGCCAAAATTAAAAACTTTTAATTTTCGTTAAGTTTCTAATGTTAAAAAAAAATTTTTTTTTTAATTATTTAAAAAGAGTATGTGTATTAATACGCATACTCGTTTATGTTTAAAATATATTTTGTTTTTTATATATAAAATTGATTTTAAAAGAGTTTTCTGTTACCACTTTTTTTATTTTTTTTTGATCAATTTGATTAAAAACAAGCAGGCTTGTTTATTACATTTCTGTCTCTTTTATCATTTCTACTCATTCTAAAAGCAGAGATTTAATTTTGTGTTGTTTTTATTTAAAATAATCCCTGGTTAGAATTCTTAAATTAGATTGAGTGGGAGATTAAGATTTGCCCTGCCCTTAGGCATAGAATCTGACAACAGGAAAGGTTTTTGCAGGAAATATAGACTGGTATAAATGACCCCGCAAATTTTGAGAATAGTTTTTGCTTTTATTCTTGACTAACAAACTGCATCAAAGTGAGAGATTCAGTATTCCATACACACTTTGATTATAGCCTGTTGAGACTCATATCGTTTTGGATAGTAGTTCAGACATTTAATTCCTTCTAAAAACTTGTAATTATTAAGACTTCGTTGCTTTACAAGATGTCCAAATCTACCGCTCTGAGTGTTGCCATCCTCAAGATGTCTTGCTAACTTAAACAAAGGATGAATCCCTAACTTCCAACTCTCCTTTAGTTATATCATGAACATCTAGAAGAAACTGGAACCTCTATACCTCTATCTTGCCGCTGTCAAAAATTCCTGGAATATGAACTAATACAAAAGTGCGCACTTTACGTGAACATTGCTTTACAGTAAGGTAAATATTTTCTTTTATTCCAACCAGGGTAAATTCTTTTAATTAAATCTCCACTCAATCTTAATAAACCTGTATTCTTAATCAATATTTAACCTCATATTTAATTATTGTTGTATTTTGTAGTGTGTCTTGGAATCTTAATTTTAAGATTCCAAGTTTGTGTTCAATTTTCATTTATCAGAGGTGCGTGGTGAGTGTATATTTTTATATGTTTAATATATGCCTAATTATTTCACTAACTATTGCTAATTGCTTTGGCAGTTTTCATACTTTTTATTTACTCACCTGCCCTTAGTTGTTGTTGTAAAATAATTAATTTTAAATACGTTTAGTTTGCGCTTTATGCAAACCGCAAATCTTTTTGCTGGTTATTTATCATCTTTATTGTTCTGGTTTTCTGAAAGTAGAGATTTCTTTTTAGATTATGTAAGATTGTAATCATATATTTTTTTTGCTGTCTTGTATGTGAAATCAACCATGTTTGCTTTAAAAGTAGTATTACACGCAGAAGTCCTGTGGCGTTATAAAGTCAGTAGTTAGAATGCTACTGATCGATCGTCCGTGCTGGTTTCATTGATTTCCTACAAGACCATAACTGTTTTCTTATCTCTGAATCAGGAAACTAGAGTTGCTGTTTTTTTGTGATTTTATAAATCACCAGCAGGAAGATGTTATCCTATCCATTTCTTTATTTTTAGATGAGAGAATTTTGCTGCCAAAGCGTTTAATGTTTTCATGTTTGCCATACTCATGTGCACTCTCTGATAAATATGCGTATTCAAATCTAAGTCACTTTTGTATTTGTGGCTAGATTTTTTTATTCTATTGTCCAACTTTTAAAAAAATTTTCAAATTGCTTAAATTTATTTGGCTGACATTTATCTTGATACTTTTATGTCTCAATTTCTAAACAATCCATAAGATCTTTTGTTTTTCCCTGAATTTAGTCAGCACAAACCATCATCCTCATCCATTTTGATCATAATAAATAAATTTTCCAGGTACATAGTGACCTGATAGCACCCTCTGTGATCAGGATGGATTGAGTGTCCATTACAACATATTGCCACTCAGTGCAAGCCAGACTAATCAATAGATGCCAGAAGGCTTGTGCATAAAATCCCCATCTAGTGCCTACTCATTCAATATCTCCAGACTAGTTTCTGGCTTTTGGCCTTCACCAGTGAGGAGTCTTGGATCTGAGATCATGTCAGCTAGATCTTAGGATCTAATATAACCCTCCAACAGCCACCATTTATCTCTACTTAACTACAAAACTACAAGACTTAAATTGAAAACACCATAATATTTCCAATCCAAGCTCATCAGCTTATTTAGTCATATAGATCTGAACTCAGTTCAGTATCCATATATTTTGGGGGTCTTTGGTTATTTAATAACCATAACCACCACTATCCTATTATGCTGGAATGGTTTTAAGCCAATAAACATCACATGATCACTATTTCTTATGTTTGCTCTTAACTGTTATTAAAACAGGCAAAACTCTCTATACATATTGCCACTCTGTGCAAATAGTGATCATGTGATGTTTATTGGCTCATACTAGCACTTATAATTTTTGGATCTATAAAAAATTTAGAGACAAGGATTAACCACTGAGAATATGCCAAATTTTAATGGGAATTGGAACAATAGGAAGGCTATAAACACATATTTTTCTCATTACTTCAATTAAAACAAATGACTTCTGGGTGGAAAAGACTATTTCAAATCCCTGGTGTTGATTTTGAGGAAGGAATTGGGAAATATAACCCATTTTCAGGTTTAATCATCACTATCATCTGCTTTCTATATGGCTGTATGAAGATTATTCCAATTAGCGATATATTGAAAGACATATTATTTGTCAATTTATATACTTGGGCCAACTGATGAGTTCTGGTTCAGCACAAAATGCATCTTGGGAATCATTTGTCTTTTATTGTATCTTTATATGAATTTAAAAAGAATGGGTAAGTATGGAGGTTGTTTAAAATATCTATAAAGATAATACACATGGGAAAGAGAAAGGTGAGTACTCCATGTGTGTGTATGTTTAAAATTAAAAAAATCAGATATATTAATTTTTAACTGAAAGTTTAAAGCTT
The DNA here is from genome assembly GCA_028023455.1 of Epiperipatus broadwayi. Classification (NCBI taxonomy): domain Eukaryota; kingdom Metazoa; phylum Onychophora; class Udeonychophora; order Euonychophora; family Peripatidae; genus Epiperipatus; species Epiperipatus broadwayi. The sequence goes on along the minus strand of JAQFVV010000020.1, from coordinate 7,778,446 downwards.
ACATCTGTGCAGGAGATAATCTCTAGTTTAGAAAATGATTAGTAGTAATCACTATTGTATTTATCTGAGGTGGATGGTGTCAAAGTTGTGAGTGGAGTGAGTTTGACAGCTGTAAATAAAAATGTAACAAAATCATATATAATATAAATAAAATGTCCATTAATTAAAATTTATTGTAATAATAATAAAAATAGTATTTCTAACAGTAATTAACTATTATGTGCAGTCTTTCAATATGCAGAAGTATTTTCGGTTAATTCCTTAACCCTCCTTTAACACGGTTGCTTTCAAGCCAAGATGCTTAAGACTGGCTTATATATACAAAAAGTTAAGTAGAGAAGAGAGAGGGTGGGGCCATCCTTTTCTTATCAAAAACTCTTGTCATGTGTTGCAGCTTGATCATGCTTCAGACTGCTGTCTTAATATCTGATTGGCTGTCTGAGAAGCAACAGTAGGGGCATGCGAGAGTTTGGCAACCTCTCAATTTATTATCAAAAGTACTTTTGTGGATTGAAAGACTGTAAATAATAGTTAATTACCATTATATTTATTATCTTTTTTGTTATATATACTCATATATATATTTATTTAGAAAATCATAATTTTATTCAAGTATTAAAATAAATTGTATATGATTCTATGTCTTTACTATTATTTTATAGCTCAATTTAATACAATCTCTTTTTTTCTCATCTTCTAAGGTACTTGGCTGAATCTTCAGCTTCATCAGAGATTTTTAACTATGTCTTAATATTTTGTAATATAACATTCTGCAACAATTAAATAAATTTAGAAGGCAACCTTAGAAAACAATAAATTAATCATTATTAAATATTTATAAACTCATTTTGTATACAATATTTACTTTTTTAAAAATCATATAATTATATAAGGCATGTAACATTATTTTATGTTATCATATAATTTAATATACTTTTGTTATATACTGACATACTTATATGTTAGTTATTTAGTTATTGTATTGTTTTTATTACTTTTTGCATAACAATTTTAATTTCAACTTTGAATAAAAGTATTTTTCTTTTTAAAATGTTTTTATCAGGTTTATCTTTTATGTGCAAGTTTAATCATTTGATTTACAAAAGTAAAATGTATTTGAAATTAATGTTTAACATCTTGTAATGCAATAAATTATTGTAAAATATTTACAGATCTCTGATAAAGGCTGAGATTCAGTTCAAACAGTTAGGAAAAATGAACAACTGGAGTATTATTATACTAACATAATTGACTGAAAACAATAGTTTCATGCAGGTGATCAAAAGTGTGGGGGTTTTTCCCCAAAATTGTTCCAGGAATTTCTAGATTTTTGATTCTACTACTACTCAGTGTTAAACTCCTATATTAAGACTGTAGATTTATTGTTTTGTATATGGAGTTTTTATTTGCAAAAAAAAAATCTTTTGTTTTAAAATGTTATTTTGTATTAGTAATATTAAATTCAGTGTTGTAATAATAACTGTTGCTTTCTATATTTTATTAAGATTGATTTACTGTTTTACATGGAGTACTATATTGTAAAACATTTAGCATGAATTTAAATTTTATTCTCCATCAAGAAATGTTTTTATTTTAAATATAGAAAAAACAGCTGCACTATGCAGAAAGATTCTGTTATTCTGGAATAAAATGGCTTTTGAATCAACACTACATGATTCAATAATCATGCTATATTAATGAGAAAGAAATTTTATTTTAGAAGATTACTGTATAATTTACGTGTTTATTAATTACATTCTTTGATACATAGTTCTGAAGGCACACGTGGTGCAATAGAGGAGCTCAGTGAATTTGGAAATCAGCAGGCTTATAATTGTCTTTTCACTCAACTGAGTCATAGACATAATCATTCAATATTAATCAATAATGGATAATTGGCTATTTTTATCCAGAGTAAAACAAGGATGGAATAACATTTGAACTTATATCATCGAAAAATTGACAATCTTAGTGAGTACTGCATTTATTTCACTAACCCTTTATATGGGTCTGTTGAAAAGGTTTTCTTTCTCCAATGAGTTATTTCAGGCTGCTTATTTTTACTTTATATAATCAAAGCATCTTGTTAATTTTAAAAATGCACATCTTGTGGATTATCTTTTAAAAAAATAATTAATTTTACTAGACAAAAAAATTTTTGTTTTTAAGTTCCAAAGAAATTAAATTAATTGATTTTTACAACATGCATTTAAACCGATAAATTTATTAAAATCTTACCAATAAGACAAAGTTGTAGTTTAAAAATAATCTTTGTTCTGCTTCATGAATATTTTCTTAAGTGTCTAACATTAACTGTCTAGTAAACTGGAACTTCCCTGGCCTTGGCAAGTCTTGGTCATATCAGAAATTTCTGATGAAAGTATTAAATATATTCATCATTCACTGCAGCCATGTTTTCAGGATAATCATTAATGATAAACCCTTAGCTTGAGTAGAAAATGTAAAGCTTTGTCACAGATAGACTAAGATTTTTTTCATGTCAATGATCTGTAGTCAATCTAACCAGTTCAAAAGATGTCAGTGAATTAATATTTAAATGTTCTTATCTAGATGGCAAAGATTTAAGATTAATTACAATTTAATAGTGGAGAAGAGTCCATCTCCTAGGCGCATTGAGGCTATGACTACTTTTTAATTTTAATATTATTAATGGTTTTTAAGTTTTTCCAAACAACACTACTTTGATAATACCTAAGATGGCCGTCTGCTTTTTCAGGATAGTCTTTAATCTTGTAATTTTTCAAAACATTTGTCCAGATACTTTTGAAATTCTACAAACACAGTTTCTCCACATCATTTAACTAACCTTATAATCTCAAATATTTATCAATTCATTTACGTGAGAACACAATATTTTCTTTAATCTTAATATTGCATATAAAAGGAAATTTGTCTCTTTTTATGTGAACCAAAGTTATGTTTATCCATGTCTTTAATAAATTATTTTCTAAATTCTAGCTTGATATATAAAGAAAAAGGATTCATTGTATTATATTCTGTGAGCAGATTGTTCACAAATTTTTGTTTTGCTAATATCTATTGAATATAATGGTTTTCTTTGCCTCTGTTGTATTGCTCTTGGTAATATAGAACAATCTTAGAAAAAAATTCAAAAAGATTCTACATGATTCTTATACTGAAAATTGACAAATATTTTTTTTAAAGCTTTTTAAGATAACTTTTTTTAAGGAGTCACTGAACAAGCACCAATTAAACACAAGTCTATTTTTTTATTGAACACATTCTTTAAAGTTATCTTGATGAATATAGGAAAAATAAACTTAATCATATAGCAATAAATTTACTTTCTTTAATCTTTAGCCTAAAAATTCAGAATGCTTTTTAAATAAATGAAAATTGTAGACAGGGTTATTCAAAATCAAAACAGGCAAAGCTCTCTATATGTATTGCCACTCAGTGCATGCCAGAGTAATCAATGGATGCCAGAAGATCTGTGCATAAAATCCCCATCTAGTGCCTACTCAGCCAATATCCTCAGACTAGTTTCTGGCTTGTGGCCTTCATCAGTGAGGAGCCTTGGAGCACTCAGATCCAAGGCTCCTCACTGATGAAGGCCACAATCCAGAAACTAGTCTGAGGATATTGGATGAGTAGGCACTAGATGAGGATTTTATGCACAGACCTTCTGGCATCCATTGATTACTCAGGCTTGCACTGAGTGGCAATACTTATAGAGAGTTTTGCCTGTTTTAATAACAGTTATAAGCTAGAATAAGAAATGGTGATCATGTGATGTTTGTTCAAAATCTATTGTAACATTACATGAAAAAACAAATACTTTGGAAATGGAGATCAGAAATTTCTTCCTCTTTGTTTTTAAAATATATTTTAGCTTCATTTGATTTTTCATAAGTTAAATTCTTTAGAGAATTTAGTAATAGAAGTATGGGACTGTGGAAACTGATCATATTTCAGTTAGTAAGTTAAGATACTGCACTACATTTTAATTTCTGAAGTAATCCTTTTATATTTACAAGAAAAATGTTTTCAGATCATTAGAGTAGCCGATGATGTCTGATTGGCCTTTTAACTATTCTGAGAAAAGTATTACTTATGGCACACAACAAATATGAAGACCCATTCTTTTTTGTAATCTAATTTATGTTTAAAATGAAATTCATATATATTTACAAATGGGGTAAATTAAATTTTTTACAGATTAAAATTTAACTCATCAAAAATGAGCCATCACGTACATATTAGAAAATGGAATAATTAATCAAATTCTCACTAGACAAATTTTTATTTTTTTTAGATATACTTTACAATAAAAAAATATATAACTATAACAGAAAAAGGTAACATTAAAACACAACATATAATAGAATAGTAATTTTTGAATTTTATAAAATAACATAACTAGCACAAAGAATAAATGTCAAGTATTGGTGGCTGAGTGGTCAGCACAGCTGCCTTATAAGTAGTTGTCGCAGGTTCGCTTCCCGGCCGATGCTTTGACACATGAAAAAAAAAAAGAATAAATGTCTACCCTCACTTAAAACACACACACACACATATAATGTAATCATTATGTAATTAATATAGGGCAGCTCAATATCTTATAATATTTTGATTAAGTGCATTTAAGTAATCTCTATTAGCTCTTTATTCAATTAAGGTATAAGATGTAATACAATAATCAAATTTTGAATATGAACAATAGCAGTACAAGATTCACATGTGATGATGAAATTTCATTGATACTGGTATTTATTAATGAGAATCATGTCCAGCAAAATGAACAGACAGATGATAATAAATATTTACTTCAACTTAACTAACTTGACTCATATTTGAAAAGATCAAAATCTGTTTCAATCTGAACAGTCCACTCCTATGACTAAATTTATTGTTGTTGCATTATCATATTTTTCCACCATAGAAATAAAAAAGCCTTTATTCTTTAATTAACTATTTAAAGTCTATCATCTCTTTTAAATGTTAATACTAATCATTTCAGACTTCAATTATTATATTTATATGTCAAATGCGTTGATCAGGAAGCGAACCCGTTTTTTTTTTTTTTTTGGAATCATTAACAGCTTGAGGATTCATGGTTTAGATAAGTTTAAGCTGTTATCACGTGACTACATCGGTTAAACTACATATCTTTGTGTAAAAGTAGATTGATTATCTAAGTAATAATTAATTGCAGTCAAGTTTGAAATTTTTAAAAATTACTATTTATCGGGCTGCTTGTAAAACAGATTATATTTTCCTATTTAATATATTTATTTTAAATTTCTAGGAATATAAAAATCTCACTCTTTTAAAATCCTGTTCCAGCTCTGAGTGAAAAATGGAATCCATGTTTTACTTATAGTGGTTGCCTTAACAACTGGTTGAAGATTTGTTTAGATAATCTTGGATTGTTATTATATAATATATTGTAATGATATAGAAAAGGGGGTGATATGGGAAGATGACAATCAAACCAATATAAAAGGAGCATGGGAGTATCAGCATTGAAATAAAAAAAGGAATTACAACAATTATATCATCAGCATTGTTCAAAAATAATCAACAATCATCTCTTGTGACTGAATATAAAAGAGATTATATTTTAAAAGATGGCCTACTTATCTAACTACTGCCAAACTTGAGCCAAAATATAACACAATCATCTGGATACATATATTTAAGTGCTAAGTATCTATCATAAAAATAATACTAGAATTGTATACATGCTCATCAATTTCTGGCCATAGAATACCAAGAGTATACACATCAACTATAAACTAATTTCTAATCTCTATAAAAAATAAGGTGTGCTAAATGGACTTTAAAGGTTATCTTGACCTTTATGCTATCCAGAGAATTATCTTAGTGTCCAAACACAAACCTAAACCCCACATATAAATAAATTAACCATTATTATTCTAGAGCCAGCTCAGAATAATAAAAAAATGCTAGGGACTGTAATAGTGAACAAGAGAAGATATAAATGAATTGTTTATTCTCATCATCATTTTCAACCATTGTCAATCCACTGCAGGATGAAGGTCTCTCCAAGTTCAATCCATCTTCATTCTCTAACCTCTCCATATCACCCCCAGAACCTTTCCTTATTTCATTCATCGATTTCATGTGATATTTTTCTAGATCTTTTACAGTCTCTTGGAATCCAATTTAAAATTTCAACTGTCCATCATCTCTTCTACCAATGTGTCTAGTCCTACTCCATTACACTCTCTTAATTCTTTGAATAATGCCAATAACATCTGTTTGTTCTCTCACCCATATATTTCATTTTTGATCGGTTCTTATTATTCCTAACATGTCTCTCCATACTTTGTTGAGTGATCTGAAGTCTCTGTATTCCTCTTTTGTTAAGTGTTCAAATCTCAGATTCCAAACAAAAACAGGTAAAACACATTTATTACAAACCTTCCTTTTCAAACACATAGACATATTCCCTTTTAACATTTAGTTATTTTTACCACAAGCACCAAGTTTAAGTCTGTGATTAATTTCACCCATTATATTTTCATCCGTAGTAATAATCTGTCCAGATATTTGTAGTTGTTAACTTCTTCTAACTTATCATAATCAGTTTTTATTTTCATCTTTTAAAAATCCATTGAACATTAATCTTTTTTAACATTTATATTTAGTCCTACTTTTTTACTTTCATCTGATAACTCTTGCAACATTATTTCCTGAAGCTCTAAAGCATAATTTGAAAAATCAACTACATCATCTGGAAATCTAGATGACTTAAATAATTTCCATTTACTTTCACCCCTTTAGCTTTCCATTTTAATCCACAAAATACTTCTTGCAGCTACTATAAAACGTTTTGGAGATATGGAGTCACCCTGTCTTACACCCTTCTCAATATTGACTTTCCTAGTATCATTAGTATTCTAATTGTTGCTGTTGCATTTTTATAAATATTCTTTAAAACATGACAGTATCCTGGATCTATACCTTGATGATCCAATGCTTTAATCACTGAAGAAATGTTTTTAGAATCAAATGCCTTTTCATAATCTACAAATCCAAAGCATAATAGCAACTCATATTCATATGTCCTTTCTATAACTTCTCTCAATACCTGGATATGATCTACTGTACTAAAACCACTTTTAAATCCATCTCGTTCTCTTGGTTGGTGAAAATCCAAGGTTCTCTGTAGACGAGTTGTAATTATTTTGGTAAAAAATATATATATATAACTGATAAAAGACTGAAAGGTCTGTAATTTCTAATATCTTGTTTATCACCTTTTTTAGATATTAATATTAGTACTGGATTTTCCCAATCATGTGATATATCTATCATTTAGACATTTGGTATATAACTTTGTCAAAAAAAAATTTCTATTTTGTCCTCTGCTTCTTTTAAGATATCAATTATAATTCCATTATTACCTGGAGCTTTTACCTTCTTCATAAATTCAATTTCATATCTCACTTCTTCTTCTAAATCCTGGGGAATTCAGAAGATCTACTAGTTGTAGGAGGTACTTTTCCTTGTTCTTTATTGTTATATATACTTCTTGATAGAACTCTTCTGTACATTTCATGATGGCATCTCTCTTTTTAGTAATAGTTCCATCTTTTTTTTTATTGTAGAAATAAGTTTCCTATCAATACCAAGATGTTGTTTTACACTCTTGAGGCTTTTCTTCCCTTCTATAGCTTTCCTTGCTTCTCCACAATTATATTTTCTTATATCATTATCAACTCTTTCTTGCACCACTTTACAAAATTCAAGATATTCAATCCTTCTTAAGGCATCATTTTTATATATTTTTCAGATTCCTTTTTTTTATAAATTGTTTTGTCTTGGAAGAAATTTTACTGGTCCAATTGCTTGTTTTTTTTGTACCAGCTATTTGCTGTTAACTGAAAGGAGATCCTTTGATTCCTCTTGTAGCCTTAAAGAAACCAAGCAGGGTCAATTCCTTATGTCCATTCCATATATTCTTGTCATTGCAACTGCTGCTCACCAACATGCATTAGCCAGCATGGTGAGTTTATTTGCTTTTCCCTCAGTTTACGATCTAGAAACACCGTGGTTTTTTTCAATCACCTGATAGCTCATTACTGAAATATCAGTTGAGTTTTCTTGAAAACAATGAATGTGTGTGTAAAGGATTTTTTAAATAGATATTTACAATCATGATGGACAAAAATAAATCATTGCCATTATTCCCAGGAGGCTATAAAGTTGCCAGCAAAGGCAGCGGTTGATGCCTGAAGGTGGAGGATGCTAAGAATCTGATTGCGGATTCAGGCTGCCAATTGATGATGAATTTTTATTTAATTACTTACAATTGCAGATCACTTTCAAGTGAAGGGAGATTGCAACAACTGGAAGAAGAACTGTCTCATATTAAATGGGACATTATTGGACTTTCTCAACTTAGAATAAAAAGTGAAGAGACAATTGATTTAAAAAGTGGTTATGTATTGTATTACAAAGGAACAAACATTGGAAGTACAACTGAAGTAGGAATCATTATAAATAAAGAGTAGAACAACATTATGGAGATTGATAGTGTATCAGACTGTCAAAATTAGATATTCATCTTAATAGTAGATATCCAGTGCTGGTAATTCAGATTTATGCCTCAATAAGTTCATTGTGATGAAAAAGTAGAGGATTTTTATATGGATGTACAAAACACTTTTGATCAAACTAAATATTTTTAAATTGCCATGGGAGATTTTAATGCTAGAATTGGTGAACAATTAAAAGATTAAAGTGCTGCAGATAAATTTGGATATGATGATAGAAATGAGGGAGAAGATAGATTTATGGAGTTTGCAGAAAAAGAAAAATTTTATACTATGAATTCTTTTTTTGAAAAAAAAAAAAAGTTAAACACAAATGGACATGGAAACATTCAAATGATAATATAGCAGAATTGGATTAAATTTTGACTAATAGAAAATATGTATTTCAAGATTGTAATGTTCTTAATAAATTCAACACAGGAAGCGATCATCAATTAGTAAGATATAAGGTACATGTTAATGTAAAACTAGAGAGAAAAATAATTAAGAAAAACAATATTCACAGTTGATATTCCTAATCTCGGAAACATTCCAATGAATTTAAATTAGAATTTGCAAATCAGTTTCAAATATTAACATATTTTGAATATAATTCAAATTTGAATGAATTCAGTAAGAAGGTGACTGATTGTTTATTCTACTTTAATTTAAATAGTGTCATTGAGATAATTTTACAAATGTTTTAAAAATGATATATAGCGGGAATAATAATGACATTGATATTACTACTTTTTTAAACAATTATTTAATGAAATTAATTAATAAATAATTAAGAAATTTGAGAAAAGATGATAAGACAATTTCACATCTAATACATTTTATCAACAAAATATATAATTTCATATAATAAAAACAGTTGAATTTTTTTATTACTTCATATTAATTAACATTTATTTTCAGGTTTTTCTTGGTACTAATTTCTGTACTATGATTAAGTATTTATTTATATAAAGGGTTCATTATTTTATATAATTCTAAATTTGTTACATGCAATAAATGGCCCAAAAAAGTTATAGAGATACAAACACGGATGAATTTTTATTAGGTGATATAATGTTATTATTTACTTATTTCTAATTCTTTGGATCTTTCTTGGACCGAGAATTTAACATATATATATACACTGTATTTTAAACACAAGTGAACATATTTGATTTAAAGTTTGATGGATCTTAGTTAAAAATAAATATAGTTTTATTTTTAAATTATAAAATATTTGTGTTACTTTCATTGAAATGCAAATTTTTTTAATAGTTTCGTTGTGATGGTGGAGTTCCAACAGATGCTGATACTCGAGATGATGTTGATGATTCTAATATTTATAAACAGAATCAACAATATATAAAGGACCATTTTCCGTTTCTTGAAGATAAACCAAGCATTTATGAGAGTTGTTTGTATACTGTAAGTATTCCCCCGCCTCCTACGCCTTTGACTAAAAATATTTTCTTCAAGTAATTTTTATCAATATGGTATTATTTTATTGGTCATGTTTATTTTGATATTAATGTTTTTGTGGAATTAATTAATTAACAACTTATACTTTTGTTATATTCTGCAAGTATGACTGTGCAGTCAGCAATTAAATATATACTATGAAAGACTCACAATATTTCACGTAATCAGAATGTCGAATAGTCTGCAACAACTCTATCTCCATAGTTTGCTAATGATCAATTCCCACGCTGTTCTCTTGCAACGGATGCTCTGCAACGAATGCTCTGCAATGGATGTTCTGCAACGGATGCTCTCATTATCTCCACTGCGGTCTCCCCATCTCTGTGGGCTCTTTCAGCTATACCCGTGGACTACATTTCCACTGGGTGCTGGTCATTAACCGCAAGCACTGACGTGAGATATCTCTACTGGAGTTGTACTCAAATAACTGCCTCTAATACTCTCTATACTACTCTGCTTAGTTGTTATACCATCTTTCTATAGCTTTCTGATAACTGCAGCAATTAATTATATTGTCCAATAAGGTACGGTCTCTTATCTAGAAATATTTGCAATCAGCAAATATTTCTTGGAATTGTCAATCGTCATTACATCAATGCCTTAATTAAATTCCACAGCTATCAGCGTGCGATCTAAAAACAACAACTCGAATAAATTCTAGTTTTTCCAGAGTGCATAAACTTGTCTGCCATTTTTACAAAATACTAAAACTTTTTGTAAAACAAATTATAATTTGTAAAATGATGCATATAAATGTTCACCTTTCTCTCTGCTTTTTTAAAAAAAATTAATGTATGTAATTTCTCATCTCCTATGTTTTATTTTGTTTTAAAAAGAAACATTTGTACAAATATTAATACTATATTGTCATTTCTTTTTATATCATTATTTTTCCCATTACGGCTAATCGGAATAATTCTTAATGAATATCAGTATAGTCCAAATTATAACAAATAAGAATTTTGATTAAATATGCATGCATAACGAAATCGTCAATGAAATATTTTTCAGTAGATTCAAAAATAAACAAAGATTCTGGGATTGAGCCTCAGCTACATAAAGTAAATTAAAAGTCATTTCATTTTAGTCAAATAAATGGAATTGCTGTCTCAATCTACCACCAGGATGCTCTATACCTTGATTATTATTTTTAGTAGCAATTATGAAAATATAAATAATCACAATCATATCTAATTGAAATAAAAACATGCATGTTTCAATCTTCACATCTTATTGAAAATGGACTTTCAACTGTATGTGCTTTTAATATGAAACAAGATTAAATGCTTTTAGGTTTTATAACTGTTGGAAATACATGAAGAGAACTTTAAAAAGTAAAATTAAAGAATCATTTCATTTTATAAACTAACAGGCAAAAAAAAGGTGATAAAGTGACTTTAAATATCCTGCTGTAGGCCAAAAACTATTCAACAACTTACCAAAGAAGAAGAATAGAAGCAAAAATAAGAATCGTGCTTGCTAATTGATGAGTATTGCAGTTTAAGCAAATTTCTAACCTTAAATTATTTTTTGCCTATCTAAGAATAACTAATCATCCAACATTATATAAAAAATAATAGAATGACAATTATTCTAGAAGATGTGAAATTCTCAATCATCAAGTGATTGGTGAACCTTCAGTTCTGAACTTCTTTTTTATTTTATTATGCTAGAATTGTGCAAATCTATGCAAGGCATCAATATGTTCAGTTAGTAAACAGGCAAAACTCTCCATACAGTAGGGCCACCCTGTGCTAAGCAGAGTGATCAATGGATGCCAGAAGGCTTGTGCATAAAATTCCCATCTCGTGCTACTCATCCAATATCCCCAGACTAGTTTCTGGCTTGTTGCCTTTGTCAGTGAGGAGCCTTAGATCTGAGAGCACTGCACCTAGATCTTAGGATCTAATGCAACCCTCCAGCAGCCACCTTTTATCTCTACTTAACTATAAAACTATGAGAATGAAATTGAAAACACAATATTTTCAATCTAAGCTCAATAGCTTATATAATCATATGGATCTGAACTTAGTTCAGTACCCATACATTTTGGTGTCTTTGGCTCTTTAACAACCATAGCCACCACTACCCCATGATCCAAGGCTCCTCACTGACGAAGGCCACAAGCCAGAAACTAGTCTGGGGATATTTGATGCATAGGCACTAGATGTGAATTTTATGCAAAGCTTTCTGGCAGCCATTGATTACTCTGGTTGGCACAGGGTGGCACTACTTTTGGAGAGTTTTGCCTGTTTAATAACAGTTATGTACTAGCATAAGAGATAGTGATCGTGTGATGTTTAGGATTATATTCAGTTAAATTGCTGTTGAATAGTTACATGAAATAAAAATCCTAATATAATTGGAATCTGAAAAAAAATACTTATTTTTCATGGATTCAAACTCAGTCTCATTGCATTACAGGTAAATGCATTGTCATTACACATTCTAATAAACAAAAGTGTAATTGATTTCTGTTCTCTTAATTTCTCACCATTTAAAAATAGCGAATTATTTATTATAATGTGGATATATTATTTATAAAATATGTTATTTGTTTTAAAAGGTTCAAAATTATTATAGCCAGTGAGACAAGATTTCTTTTACTCAACCAAGCTTGCTTTAGTAAAACTAAAGGGTATTTAAATTTCTCTCATGGATTTTCCCAATGTTTACGATGGTGTCCTGGTTTAAACCTAATATAAATTCCATATTCATGGAAGTTTTTCTTTTAGTTATTAAGAATGAGTTTAATGGTCTTAAAATGTGGCTGTGGGCCATTCAATGTGAGACTTGACTAGTTAAAACTACCTCACTCTTACTGATTGTTATATATATAATTAAAATCAAAATACATCTATTCAAAGATAAACTACTAACCAGTTCATCAGAAGTAATGATAATAAATTTTGGATTACGAGGGAGTAATTTAATTTTGAATAGATATTTGACCAGTTTAGCTTTTGGCTTTGAAATTCTATATGTATTGTAATGTATGGAGACTTGTGATAACTTTTTTCTTTGATTAAGTAGCCATTATGTAATAAATACCATACATTGATACTTTTTTTGAATCTATTTTTTTGAGATTTATATCCATTACCTAATTCTCAGCACCATTAAAAATCTTAATTCATTTGTCACAATATTGGTAATGTCTGGATTATTACCTAATTTATTCTTCATCATTGATTTTTATATAGTTTGATTATTCAAAATACCATCTCCATAAAATAATACCAATAAAGTAGTTATATTTCTCTAACAATAATAATTTTTATTTATTTTTCAGAACTGTCTATACAAAAAATATTATCAAGTGCAAATCAGATTTACATGTTTTGAAGATAAGAATATTTCTCATCCTTCTGTTACCAGCTCTCACAGAGGGACTGATTTGCTTATTCTTTAGTATTCCCTAAATATAACCCCTTTTACTATGTTACTAGTGATCTAGACAATTTGAAGCACTTTAAAACTATTTTTTATACATCAAGTGAGCACATTTACCCACATAAATATGAAGATATGCCATATAGCTTAGTTAAGAAGGAGAGAAAAGTTATTTTAAAATATCACTGTAATATTAATGAACAAGGAAAATGATAAAGAAATTAAAAGTACAAAATCAGATTACATGCATATATAAATATAACCATAAGTAATTATAGCTCTTTAGAAGGTGCCGCTATTTGCGTTTCCATAACATATATAAAAATGTAAATATAAAAATGTAAATCACTATTATATGTTAAATAGCAAGCATATATGTGTGTATATTTGAATGGATTTATTATTTTAATTAATTATCCTTAAGATTATATCTGACAAAAACAAAAAAAAAAGGATCTTTCCATGCGCATATTGTACAAACTCAAATTATTCGTTAGTTACATAAAATAAATAAGTGAAATAAGTTCTTGATGAAAATGTGTACTTTGTTAAATATTTCATATTCAATAAAAATCTAACAAAGGTATTAAACTTTTTAAAAAAATTCATTTAAAATTATTAATGAAAAGCCCACTAATTGCCTGTTCTTTTATCCACATTAGTGATGTCATATTGATCTATTTAAGTCAGCTGCAATGAAGATGTGATATATGCTATACCAATATACACTGCCTTTATTATTATTTAAAAAATGTAAATGAGCATGTCAATAAAGAAAAATAGAAACATTAAAATTTATAAATATAATAAATTTTACAATACGGCAACAGCCATTTTCCCATCTTAAAGCAACATACATGATCAAAATTACTAATAACATTTTTTCAGATTTCTTGAAAGCATATTTTTTATGAATTGCTTTTTTATATTGTTTACTAATTTCAATGTGGTTCAATATTTCATGTAATAAAATGTTTTCTAAGTCTAAAGCTAGAAGTTTTATGAAATTTAAAGAAATTCATGTAGTATTTTTCTCACATGATGAAATTAAAACTAATAATTTGTAGTGGCCAAACTCTCCATACAGTAGTGCCACCAGTGCAAGCCAGAATAATCAATGGACACAAGAAGGTTTGTGCATAAAATACCTATGAAGTGTCTACTCATCCATATGATAATTTGTAGTTACAGAAAAGAAGAATTGCCAAATGTTTTTGAATTCTATTAGAAGTCTTAAAGTTTGAAAAGTTTAACAATGTATTTACAAAGGATACTGGCAAGTAGGAGTAATTGTGTAGATTCCGAAGTCGATACAAACTTAAAAACTTCAACACAATTATGGAGTGTAGCATTTCTATAAGAAGAAAAAAAAATGTTATTGAAGAAAAAGGATATTGTCCAGAGAATATTTAATTGAAATAAAAATCTGTCATTTATCTATTCATTTCATTTAAAAAAATTAAAATACAGTTCAAAAGTTTTTTATGTTATGTTTTGAGAGATATGAATAAATGAACGCACATACTTAATATGTATATATATATACTCCCTCAGTTTATTATTAATAAGTATATTATTATTATTATTATTATTGTTGTTGTTGTTGTTGTTATTATTATTATTATTATTAATAATTTTGTTTATACTATAATCTTAATTTAACAAATTAATTCACAATCTTAATATATATAACTTTAAATAGAATAGTGACTTTATTTAATGTTATATAATCTTAATTTATATATCTATTATATACATAAAAAGAGTTTGTGTTATGTTGTATGCATATGAAAAGTATTGAACACTTGCAGTTCAGTAAAAGAATATGTATTCTATTGGAATTGAACTTTATCAGCAAAATGTGAGCTATTATAAATAATTTGTAGTGTAAAATATATTGGCTATTATGACTACTGTGTAATTAGTGAATGTTTTAATACATATAAATTAAATTGGTCTCCTACTATTATAAATGTATTACTGTTTATGATTATTGTTTAGTATTACTGTTGATGTTTGTTTGTTTTTTTTGAGAAAATACCTTTTTGACAGTCTGAAGAGAAATATTTTTTTGCAAAATAATATTTATAATTTTTGTTTGCTCTTCTTATAAATGTTAGCTTTCATCACAGTAGCAATCTTACATCAATAATTCTGTTGTATTCACAGTTTTTTAGCTTGTAAATGGGCTAACAGCACAGGTACACATGGAACAAATATATATGTAAAACTATATGACATATCTAGGCTTTATGCCAAATATTCCACCATTGACCACATTTCCAGATGAAAGGTGGATAATTCAATTAACATTTACATTTAACATATTTGACATAGTACATGGTACCAAAAGTGCTTGGCAAATAATTTTTTGTGATTAATGTTTTATGAATTTTAGCTACTCTGTTTATCAGATTTTATACATGAAGAATAATTTTAATATTTGTGATGAATAACTTTATCACAGCAGCAATTAAAAATAGTAATAGTAATTTAAAGTTTTCAGTGTCTTTATCCATCAGTAAACTTAATATCACCTTTCCTGCTTTGTTGCCGTCATGTCTGTCATTTCCCTGAGAAACTATACACTAAATACCTTAGAACATGTTTTTTCTCTTGATCAATAATCACTCAATTAAAAACGACTATAATTTGTTTTGTTTCTATACAGAGTCTTTCTACATAGCAGCCTTTGTTACCTTGAAATTGAAGCAATACTTGTTATTCAGAAACTATATTTATTTGTTTATCATTCTCTTTTACACTCTCATTATTCCACATTAAAAAAAATTGAACATACAATTTTTTAATTTTTTTTTTTAATTTTAAACTTCAATTAAGCTTTTCATTAAGCTTTCTTAAATTTACATCATTATGCCTTATAAGATGGAGATCTTAAATTCCAAATATATAATCTTTACATAAATTTAATATATATTATAATAAAAGAAAAAGTAGAATAAAATTTAAAAAATATTTATTGATTTTAGCATTTTGCTACCAAACTGCACTTTAAGTATTTATTATGGAAAAATGCAATAGAATTTTTTAATTGTATGGTAACGAATTGCTCTCCAATTTAACTTATGTGACTTCCATGTTTTACCTTATACATGATAAATATCTTATTTTATCATTTTTAATCTATTATATTTTATGATTACCTTCACAAAACTTTATCAGCAAAGATAATATTTGATTTCAACTAGATGTAAAGCCTATTTAAGTAACTCGCGAACTATGTGTTAGTCTAGTGGTCTGTACAATTTTTTATAATCTTGCATATATGAATAACTTTCACAGTATATATTGTTTTTTAACTTTAATCACTATTCAAAATTTATAATAACAAATTTTCGTCACAACTTATCCCCTCCCCCTCCAATCTTGACTATATTTATTTAAATCATTACAATCAATTATTTTTTTCCATTCTCAAATTGATATATGGCTTTTGTTAAAATATATTATTACTATTTTGTTAATGTATCAAAACTTTTATGTGCACTTACTCAACTTTTTCCTTACTTTATTTTGTGATTTTGTTCCTCCACACTTCATGTATATTCCTAATTTAAGTAAACAATTTACTTTATTGTTCTTACATTTCGCCCCGTAATATATCTTATACAATGCTATCATTATAGTAGATATCCATGATGAATCCTTAAAAATCAGCATTTTGATGATTTGCACATGCATATATAATAAATATGTTTGTTGGTTGTTTGGTTTTAAAATTATTTTCACAATATTGCAAATAGGATAATAGATAGATAGATCTTGAAACATGAAAATCAATTTTTTAAAAAAAAAAGTTTTCCTTGCTTTCCGATTAAATATCACTTCCATTTTCGAAAATATCGAGGGGGGGGGGGGTTCTGTCTTTTTTTTATATATAATTTTTTCCCCCCAACTTATATAAAAAAGTTAATGATTAAGTAGAGAGTCATTACTTTCTTTTATTTCTATATCTTTGATCTTTACTAGATGGATTGTTCTTAATAAAAAAAAGAAGTAATCTTTGGTAAGAAAATTCAGTATAATAAAGAACTAAAAATATGTCACATGAGTAATAGTAAAAACAGCAGTAAAATGTAAAATACAAGCAAAATTTTTTATTAACTGAAAGAAAAACAGTACCATGAGAGTATCAATTATTACTGTAATGACAATAAACCCTTTAATTGTCAGTGTATATACTAGTGTATTTAGTTATATACATATACAAATATAAAACTTAATTATAAACGAAGTATTATTAATTTAATGTCGATATAACATTCATATTCTCACTTGCTCTTAATATCAAGTGATGTTTAAGCACCAAAGATACAATCTGATTGCAAAAGATTTATTGACCTTACTAAATAGTTTTTTTTACATTCCTAAGTTGGTATCAAGCTAGAAATCTTTATCTATTGCATTTATCTTCACTAATACACCAAATTGCACCACTGTAATGTATATGTGATATAGTCAATCTTGGTAGCTTTTTAAGTAAAAAGGCAGATTGTATGTTGCTGCAGAGCACAAAATTTAATGTACCGCTGTTATGGTCATCAAGTGTAAAGAGTATATATATAATTACTCCAATTAAATTAATTGTATGTAGAATTTAATGGATGGAAATGAGATGTATCATTCATACTCCATAATATGAAAATATAATAGCAAAATCATAAATCTAATCAATATCTAGTTGGATATGATATTTTTTATTATGAGTGGATGAATCACTGGATTGATCATCTGAAATGAATGAATGATAACAGAATTTGTAAAAAATGTATTTTTTTTTTTTGGTGTTTTTGGGCATGTTTTTTCTGGACACTTCATTTATATTTTATAAGTTATTTCACAGACACTCTAAAGAAATGCAATATTAATTATTTTCATTGAGAGCGTATGGCAATATAGAATACGATAGCAGCTACAATTATGCCAGATATTGAAGTTTTAAGAAAGAAATGTTTGCTAGAGAACATCATAAGATGTTGAATAAACAGATTATATTATAACATTTACAAAGTTATAAGAAAATCTCACTTTTAATTTTTTTTTTTTGCAAGAATTCAAATGATTTACTCATTCTGATAAATCAATCAATAAATGTATATGATTATGCAGAATATTATGTTTAAAATAATAAATTGATGTATTTTTACTTTTAAATTTATAATCTGTAAAAAAATCTCAAACAGAATCAGAAATTTTAAGTTAATATGAATTTAAAAACCACTAAACATCACATGATCACTATCTCTTATACTAGCACACAATTGTTATGCAGTGCTCTCAGATCCAAGGCTCCTCACTGATGAAGGCCACAAGCCAGAAACTAGTCTGGGGATATTGGGTGAGTAGGCACTAGATAGGGATTTTATGCACAAGCCTTCTGGCATCCATTGATTACTCTGGTTGGCACAGGGTGGCACTACTGTATGGAGAGTTTTTGCCTTGTTTAATGAATTAAAAATTTGAAATAATCTTCCGCATTTCCCTCATGGTGAAAAAATGTATTGATGAGTGTAGAGAATTAGATGAATGTTAAATATCTGGAACAAAAACAAACCTCATATATGGAATTATAAGTTTTAATTATTACAATAAAAATAATAAAATGTTTACTGCTTGTGAATTCATATGAAGTTCAAGCACATGGAGTGGACAGAATTAAACTGTGGTTTATGTATATCAAATTCTATGCTCCATCATTTTTCCATTCTATTAAATCATACTAGGAATGTCATAATTATTAACTAATACAACTTTTCAAGCAGGTATGTGTATTAACTAATTTGATGGTTATATATCTAGCTATGACATAATGCATTTGTTATATTTTTCACAGACAGATATATAACTGACAATTTTATCAAAATCCATATTTAAAATATGTGTTCCTACTATATGTAATAATAGTTAAGAAACTGTGTCAACTACACTTCATATATGCCCAGTCATATCATTTTTGATCAAAACAAAAATGCCAAAATTTAATAGAAAATCAAAATATTAGTAAGAACTTATTAGTTAATTAATTAGAAATCTTTTAGATTTCTTTTAAAGTCATGTTATTTAATTCTAACAGTAAAAGTTATGGTTACTTATTATCATAAACAAGGTTATCAAACATCACATGATCACCATTTCTTATGCTTGCCTATAACTGTTATTAAAACAGGCAAAACTCTCAATACATATTGCCACTCAGTGCAAGCTAGGTGCAGTGCTCTCAGATCCAAGGCTCCTCACTGATGAAGTCCACAAGCCAGAAACTAGTCTGGGGATATTGGATGAGTAGTCACTAGATGGGGATTTTATGCACAAGTCTTCTGGCATCCATTGATTACTCTGGCTTGCACTGAGTGGCAATATGTATAGAGTCTTTTGACTATCAAACATATTATTAACATTAGAAATATTCCAAGTGCACTCAAGTCTCTCATACCATCTAAGAGACATTTAAAATCAAGATTCTGGTTGTTCAACAAAGCAATCCAAAAATTATAATGTAATAATTGATATTTTTGTGAGACTTTAGTAAAGATTTTTTTCCTACTTGGATTTAATCTTTCTAAATGCTAGTGAACACCATCTACTTGTGATTACTGTAGATGGAATTAAACAGTTTCCGACTTATCTTAAAATACGGAGTTGATGATTATCCAATAAATGAACTGAAGGATTTAATAAAGCAAATGGTGAATCTATCTCTGGTTGAGTCTTACTAAAGCCTATATAATGTTTGCAAAAAGTCACTATCTAAAAATAATCCATGCAGTAAATAAGTAAATTATATCAACAAATAATTTTAGAATATATCTTACTTCATAAATTAATTTATAAGCAGTTTAACATAAAATGTTATTATATTCTTGTAAGTTTATCAACTTGTAATTTGATTGGTCACATAAATTGATTTCTAATTTGTTCATATTATTAATTCTGCTTTCATAAATTTTATCAATAACTGAATCTATTAGCAATTTATCTGTTCAGGCATCAAATCTACTGTTCTGTAGTATTATTATTTGTCTTGCATATATCTTTTTGGTTCAATTCAGTTCATATTTAGATTGATTCAAAATTATGCTTCCTCTTTCTAAACAAAACCCCATTACATTCATATTTTTAATGAACATTAAAATCTGTTGTCACACTGGAAAATTTACTATCTAAAATAGACACAGGTATATAATAAGCCTGTGTGTTTCAGTTATTACATAGTAGAGAGGTCTGCCCATCCCTTGTATATGTATTAAATGGATTATATCCTGTTCATGAGGGGTCATATTGGCCTTAAGTCAACATGAGTGTGACAAGAATCTCTGCCTTAGGGTGCCCTTTGAGCATTCCATCATTAGATTTTCAATTGGATGGACGGTTGAAGATCTGGAGTGTGGAGTAGATTGAAGCCTGTCTATTAAAGTATGAAGTTTGGCTATTTCAATATATATCTGAGAACTTATAGCATATATGTGTAGAGATGGTAATCTGGACCAACTGATGATTGCTGGTTTAGCATGAAATATGTATATTAGTGATTATTTATCTTTTCAATATATATGTGTTCAAGTGTATCAGTGTTATGAGATAGTGTGAGAGTGGTGGGTCATGTGAAAGTCTATGCTCATATACCCTATATATATATATATATATATATAAATATATATATATATATATATATATATATATATATAAAATAAATATTTACAGACATTTTATATAATTTAGATGCCAGTCACACAAGTTTTACTGCAATGAAGAGAGGCTTATAATTTCCAGAAATTTATTAGAAAAACAATTTTAAATTACTTACTAATCATCTTTTTCTTTAAGTTTTCCAAGATACAAAAACCTTTGCTTGGAAATGATTGGATAATAATAATGTAACCAATCAGCACATCTCAAATTCCCTCATATTGTAATTATTCATTAATTTTATCTTTTTACTGTACATGTATTTTATAAAAAAAATTCATTTATCAGATCAACTAGAGCAAGGATAGGCAATTGTTTTGGTTTGGGGGCCACAGAGATTAGCGGAGGGCTGCATCAGAGGCCACTTTGTGGAAATGAAGGTTAGCGGAGGGCTACACCTTTTTTTCATGACACAATAAGCACACTGCTTTATTCCCTGTATTACCAAAGAAATATTTGTTTGTTCATTCTTCATTAAACACACGACATTCATCACCAATTCTACATTTTTTTGGAGGGTTCATGATTTCACTAAAGTTAGAAATGTATATATTTGCTAATGCAAAGACAATTTAAATTAACCAGATCAACTGGCAAAGCACTGCACATCGTATCTACACTGCGCATGTGTATTGATGTGGCCATCTTAGTGGAAAATAAGAGAAGAATCTTCGGTCACACGGGAAGGAAATCTCAGTTCAAGGCGGATTTTTCTGATTGTCTTGGAGGGCTGCATAAAAACTCTTAGCAGGCCGCATGTGGCCCTTGGGCCACTATTTGCCCACCCCTGAACTAGAAGTATTAAATACCCTTAAGCCTGATTGAAATAATAGCAGTAGAAATAATCAAGATAATTCAGATTTTTTTTAAAAAAAAAAGACTTATTATTGTATGATTTTGACTTTTGTGAGCAATTCATAATTTAATTCAGTTATTAAAAAAAGAAATGATGATGAAACTGTTCGGAATTTAGTTAATGGAAATAGCTATCCTTTAAAATTAAGAACATGTACTTTGAAAATATGATTTTACTGTGTTTTGATGTTTTCTTGCCAATATCTTTTTGCAAATATGAAATACTATACTTAAAATACGTGTACCAATCACAAGACAACAATTCTCACTAAGACTATTGGTTAAAAACCACATTTAGTCATGTGATGGATTATCGCAAGCTATCTGATGAAATGCAATGCTTAAGCATCATGTTGTTTACTCATATAAACAAATATAAAAGTCAATAATTACATATTTCAAGTACTTAGGTTTAATAAATTTACTATCCTGCAAAAGTTAAGGTTGTCATCATCAATCATTATCAATTCACTGCAGGATGAAGGTCTCTCCAAGTTCAATCCATCTTCTCCAATCTTTAGCTTCTCTTCTCCACATCACTCCTGCACACTTTCTTATTTCATCCATCCATCTCACATGTGGTCTCTTTCTGGGTCTTTTACAATGCCCTTCTATTTGAAATGTTCTTGGTAGAAATATTTTTTTTGTTTTAAAGAAGTAATAGCTTTTAACAGTCATTATTCTATAGTGCTGATTAAATGCCACAGTGGTGAAAATATTACATAAAACAATGTTAAAAAGAAATGTATTTCTCTGTAAAGTTTTAATACATTGTTCATTTAGCATATATAAAAAAACTTATTTAAACAATTATTTGCAGAATATTTATGATTAATTATCATGAAATGATTACAAAATTATGTAAATTTTTACAATGTCATTAAATTGCAGATTTATGATATTATACAATTTAAAAATATTATTATGATTTAATTATTAATAAATTATCTCTTTTATATTATCTTTTTCAAAGTATAAATTTTATTAAAATTTTGTTTGTTCAACAATATTTTTCAAAAATTTTGTTTCTCCTATAATTAAGTATAAAACTTTATTAAATAAAAAGTCTTTGAAAAATATTGTTGAACAATCAAAATATTTAATAAGATTTATATATTGCAAAATATAAGTGTAAAAATAGATGATGTACGATAAAAGATTTTTTACTAAAAAGTGTTCAAAGTAGAGTGAATAAATAACATGGGCTTTGAACATTCCATCATCAGATTTTCAATGAAATGGACGTCTGAAGAGTTGTGAGTTGGAGTAGTTTGAAGCCTGTCCATTTAAGTATGAAGATTGGCTATCTTAATATAAAACTGAGCACTGATGGTAGATATGTGTGGAGATAGTAATCTGGACCAACTGATGATTGCTGGTTTAGCATGAAATACATATATTGGTGATTATTTATCTTTTTAACATGTGTGTGATCAGGTGGGTCAGCAATATGAGGTGGCATGGAGAGTTGAGGATCATGTGAAAGTCTGAGTTTGAATCCTTTATATATAAGATTATTGCAAAATAAAGGAAGTGGTGAATTTGGTAATATTTCTAAATACTATTCAATTAATATGTTTTGTTTGTATTTGTTTTAGAAAACTCCAGATGAAATATTTATTCTAGATTCCCATCCCAAATACTCAAATATTATTATTGGAGCTGGATTTTCAGGTAAAAGATAGCCCTATTCTTTATTTTCTGCATTTTTATAACTTCACAAATTTATTTAATCTTTACTGCTTAATTTTGGTTTATGGTAATAAAGTAAAGCAATGTTACTGCCATAGGGTACTCAAATGTCACTTGACATTTTGAGTAATTAATCATTTGATATCTCAGTTCATTGAGCTTTCCATATTTATTATCTTCTGAAAATATTTTCTAAATTGATTAATTTTTTCACAACAATAATATTTTGATTGCTGATGTAAATGAACTCATCAAATCAATATACCATTCTTTTCTTCCATTAGACAATGACCCAGGCTATGAATATGGAAGCAGATGTACCCGAAAGCACTAGGCCAGAAGAAAACATAATTAAAATATAGCTCGCTAGTGTGCGTTGGAAGCACAATATAATAATTACAATGTTAGACAGTAATGTTTAAGTTAGAGCCAATTAATGATATATCCATCAGAGTGGATTAATCTATCTTTGAATATTGGTGTCATTGTACGTACCATCTTAATTCTAAAAAAATATAATCTAATTATTAATTTTTACTATTTTTCTATAATGTTTTTGCTTATGTTATATATATATAAGAATTAAGAGTCAAAATAAGTCTGTGCAATTTACCATATAGCTAAAGTAATGAACTAATTGATTCTCTTCAAAGGAAAATTAAAAGTATGTTCAGCCTGACATTGTTGTCCTTGAGCATCACACACAATTTTGCAAGAAAATGACCATACAATTGTTTTTAATTATTATTATTCAGTCAAATAATTATAATTCAATAATTTTTAACAAATTCTTTGATTTAGTTAAAACGAAATTCATAAATATTTTAATTCTATTTTGTGAGTTGCAAATCATTGTTTTGTTGAATAAATTATATAAAACAAATCATATTTTTCAGATTTGTGATACACTTCGTCAAACTTGTAACAAATCTTAAACTGTCAGTCAGCTTAAAATCTTCTTTACAAATATCTCATTGTACATATATTTCATATCAGGGATGATAGAGACTTGAAACATTTGAACATGAAAATGATATTCTTTTTTATACTTCTTTAATTAGAATCAATTTGATTTTAGAGAATGTGTTATCAGTTAGTTTTATCCATATGAGGTATTTAACTCATTAATTTTTTAACATTTTTATTTATAACAGTTGAAAATAATTAATTTTCACATCATAACACCCAACATTATAAGGAATATATTATACTAATTTGTCAAATGCCAATCATATCTTTCAGATTTATGGCTTGCTTTCCCTATTTTGAAACAATTCTTAAACTATCATTCATTGGAAAATCTTCCAGACCACTCCTCCTTACAATATATGTATTTCATGATAAGTGACTTCACTCATCATATGAGTTAGAATCTATTATAAAATATGAATATTTAAGACTTAATACATTAATTTGGTTCATATGAGGTTTGACAGTTATGTCAGAAATGGTATAGTTATTCTGTCACTTTAGATCACCTTTCTATGGTTATATGTAATGATGTTTCTGTAGGTTTTTTTTTAAATGTTAAAACTGCATGTTGAGTAAAGATCAAAGTCTAGCTCTGCATATTTTTTTTTGTAATTTTGTTTCCACAGTTTTTGCAGCATTCAAATTTTTTTTAGAAATAACAAAAAATATTAAAACAGGCAAAACTCTCTATACTGTAGTGCCACTCAGTGCAAGCCATAGTAATCAATGGATACCAGAAGGCTTGTGCATAAAATCCCTAACTAGTGCCTACTCATCCAATATACCCAGACTAATCTCTGGCTTGTGGCCTTCATCAGTGAAGAGCCTTGAATCTGAGAGCACTGCACCTAGATCTTAGGATTTAATGCAACCCTCCAGCAGCCACCTTTTATCTCTTCTTAACTATAAAACTATGAGAATAAAATTGAAAACAATAATATTTTCAATCTAAGCTCATTAGCTTATATAGTCACTACTGTATGGAGAGTTTTTCCTGTTTTAATAACAGTTCTGGGCAAGCATAAGAAATGGTGATTGTGTGATGTTTGGTGGTTTAACAAAAAATATGAAATTTGCATCATTTATTAAATATTTTTGATTATTTTTACACAATCGTTGTATAATAATTACATAAAACTAAAAGAATGCATGTATACACTTTTATTTTATTCATATATTTTTATTTTTAAAAATAGAATTTAATAAATTCATCTGTATAAATTATAGCTGATAGATGTGTATGCTTTGTGACATTGATCATATAATGCCATTAACTGTGATTACTGACACTGTGTTACAATTTTTTAAGATTCTACAAATTAAACGCAATTTTAATATTTTGAAGCAGAATTTTATAGATTTGTTAGAGATTAATATTTATTAATTTGTGTTTTAAAAATAAATTTCATTCAGGGAATATTTCAATAATTTTTTAGAGTTGCTCACTTAGACTGTTTTTCTGCCCACTGTTAAATAACGAAGACATCCTTTATTTTCATTATGAACTCATTTTTTCAATATTTGCAGAATTCAAATATGATTTATTAGAAATTTTTTTTATTTATAAACTTAAATTTCTATGAAATCAAATCTAATTTTTGAGTTTTAGTATAGAATAAAGATTTTAGACTGTAATCAAAGGTTGAATATTGACAAAAAGTAACTCCAGATCTAATCATAGAAAATGACAAGCTGTTATTGGGTTAAATATTTTACATATGCTCAATCAATTACCAAAGAAAACATTTAGTCTATAAAATAAAATTAGTTGTAAATTAAGTTGTCTATCTATCATTTCTTTGTGAATGTTCAAGTATTTCAAACCTCACATCTAATGAATGAAGGTTTTTTTTTTTACAAAAAACATGTAAATATATATAGAGCAAATAATCTGAAATATATACATAAATTGATAGTTTAAGATTTAAAAAATCTTGGCAGATTATGATGCAAATTTTTAAGATGTGATTATCACATACATCTATTAATTTATTGTAAATATATACACCAATACATAAATGCTAGATGATCATATTTATTAATAAGTAACCTATCAACCTAATGTCTAAGTATGCATCCATCATGGCTCTTATTATAAAACATAATTACAAATAAAAAAATAAACATCACATGATCACCATTTCTTATGCTTGCTTATAACTGTTATTAAAACAGACAAAACTCTCTATACATATTGCCACTCAGTGCAAGCCAGAGTAATCAATGGATGCCAGAAGGCTTGTGCATTAGATCCTAAGAACTAGATGCAGTGCTCTCAGATCCAAGGCTCCTCACTGACGAAGGCAACAAGCCAGAAACTAGTCTGGGGATATTGGATGAGTAGGCACTATATGGAGATTTTATGCACAAGCCTTTTGGCATCAATTGATTACTCTGGCTTGCATTGACTGGCAATACATATAGAGAGTTTTGCCTATTTAAATAGAAAAATAATATTCTTTTTTTCATTCATCTCGATTACAACTGAGATATTACAATAATAGGAGAGAATAGTTACTTATACCAAGAATATTATATTGAATACATTGACAAAATCTATATTTTTAATTTACAAGGTTGCGTTAATTATTAGAATTTTTAATAACTTTAAAAATTCTACTTGTAAGATAACAAACATACCAATGCATAAATATTGGATGGATGTCTTTATTAAAATTAACACAGCTTTCTGTTAGCTATATACTCACTATCCCTTCTAGTATTATAGAACACAATAATAAATAGATGGGGAAAAATATTCTTTTTCCTTCCACCCATTTAGAATTATAAATAGACTGTAATTGAGATGGTCTAAATTGAATAATTTAAAATACCAAGACTTTTACAACAGTAAAGATGACAAACATTTCTAGTTTTAATTTATAAGTTAATTATTAATGCTTTTAATAATTGTATAAAATTTTCCAGTTAAACAGATTTTGAACATTCCAATGTGTAAATGTGAAATAGGCATCTCAATTAATAAACAGTACCATAAGCTACATTTAACCACACAGGTCACATTTCCTAGTATTACATAACACTAATACAAATAGATGGAAAAGATGTTTTCTTTTCATCTGCACATCTAGGATATTAAATACACTATAAATAAGGTATTGCAGCAATAGTGTGAGTGCTTTACTATAACGAGAATATTTAGAGGCAAAACTCTATACATATTGCCACTCAGTGCAAGCCAGAGTAATCAATGGATGCCAGAAGGCCTGTGCATAAAATACCCATCTAGTGTCTACTCATCCACTATCCTCAGACTAGTTTCTGGCTTGTGGCCTTTGTCAGTGAAGAGCCTTGGATTTGAGAGCACTGCACCTAGATCTTAGGATCTAATGCAATCCTCCAGCAGCCACCTTTTATCTCTACTTAACTATGAGACTTAAATTGAAAACATTATAATATTTTCAATCCAAGCTCATCAGCTTATATAGTCATATAGGTCTGAACTCAGTTCAGTACCAATACATTTTGGTGTCTTTAGTTTTTTTAATAATAGCCATCACTATCCTATTGGGCAGGATTGATTTAAAGCCAATAAACATCACATGACCACCATTTCTTATGCTTTCTCTTAACTGTGATTAACTGTTATCCAAGGTTCCTCACTGATGAAGGCCACAAGCCAAAAACTAGTCTGGGAATATTGATGAGTAGGCACTAGATGTAGATTTTATGCACAGGCCTTCTGGCATCCATTGATTACTCTGGCTTGCACTGGGTGGCAATGCATATAGAGAGTTTTGCCTGTTTTAATAACAGTTAAGAGCAACCATAAGAAATGGTGGTCATATGATGTTTAAGAAAATTTACAATAGCAAAGTTGCCAACTTTTCTGTTTTTGATATATAAGTTTATATTAATTAGTAATTTTAATATAAGTCCCAGTTCAATGGTCAAAAGTTTCATCCAATTTCCAAAACTCTTGCTTTGATTTTCTTTTGTTCTAATTTAAATATTAATATTTTTTGCATATATATTATGATGACTATTAAGTGTCTATAAATCAATTATTTATTGTTAAATAAACAAATCTTCATATATACTCTTGTTATATATTTCACAATATATATATTTTTAAAATTTCTTTTATAATTTTGCATAATAAATACAGGCTCTTGTTTATCAAGTGTTAAATTATGTTCAGCTCCAAATTATGTAGACATTTATGTAGGGATATAATGAGTTACTGAGACCATTCTTGCCATATGTTAGTTGCACTATTTGTGATGGTATGGATTGGAATAGAACAGGTAATAATGGAAATCATCATCACAAACATATCAGCATCTGAATCCAATATAAAGTAATATCTACATTGTAAATATAAGCATTGTCAGCAATAATCCCAAAGAATCAAGTCATCCTTTGTGACAGGAATTAAAAAAGGTATGCAACAAATAATATGACATTTAATCATCATCTAACTGATCCCGATCTTAGGGCATAATATAAAAGCAGTCATCATTGTTTTATCTACAGGCTTTTATTTAAGTACTAAAAATGGTTATAAAAGTAATTCTATATTCCAAATTCTGATATCATAATATCAATGCTCTGTGTCATTAGGCACCACATGTATCCTGGTTATCAGTAAACTAATTACCAATATAAAGTAAAGGGTAATATGTGGACTTCAAAGGTGAATTTTGTAATTGCAGCACCATCCAAACAGTTCTATAGAAAATCATCTGGATATCCACACGTATATATTCACACATATATTGCAAATACTATTACACCTGAACTAGCTGAGGATCACAAAAATCCTAAAGAATATGAACAAGAGAATGTTTTGTTATATAATTTCATTGGTATAACCTACAAATATTCCCTTCTAATCATTTTTAATTAATTTACATTTAATCTAAATGAGATATTCCCTCACAATAATCAACCCCTAAAAAATATTTCGCAATAAAGAAAGAAAATTAACTTTAACTTAAACCTTCTTCCTTTTTTTTTTTGAAAGTGAGGATGTCTCCATACCATTTTAACCAGTAAAAGTAAAACAAATCTTTTCAACAGATCTAAAAAAATTATTCACAATTTTCACTTATAACTTTCTTTATAGAGAATCATTGTAAATGTATTAGGTGCACATCCTACACAATCTATTTATCATGGATTTTTTACAGTCCTTTAGTAGTTATCTAGTTAAGTGTCTTCTGGTAGATTTTGCAGGTAGCAGTTTGATCTGTCTCTTGGCACCAAGTTTTTTTTTTTAAACTTTCTCAATTGTTATTTTATTTACTTAGTTTTTTTCTTTCCATTTTATAGTTTCAGGTTTCTAATTTAATAAAATTATTCATTTCATTTTCTTCCATTTCATTTTTTTCTTTTCTTTTTGTAGCTCAAGTTTTCCAGTCTAATAATTATCATTTCAGATTTTTTCCTTCTTATAACTCCAGGTCTTTAGTTTAATTAGAATCTTCATTTTCTTTTCTTCCATTTAGTTTTTCTTCTTGTAGATACAAGTTTCCAGTTAAAGTTATTTTCATTTCAGATTCACATAAGTTGTGACAGCCATGATTTTGAATGGATCAATTTATAAGAATAATTGAAAGGTTCTGTCAGGGATATTTTTCTTTTAATTTTTCACTAAGATTGGTTACATAATTGGCTCAGTAGAGGTTCTGTCAGGGATATTTTTCTTTTAATTTTTCACTAAGATTGGTTACATAATTGGCTCAGTAGAGATCAGCTTTTATCAAAAGCTTAACACATGCTTTTGTAAATGACATAATATTATTTTCCTTTGTAAACATCTTATTTTCAACTAAGAATAAGATCAGTTTACTATCAGATTTTCAAGCTGAGCTTCTGACCGTTAACTCCCCAGACTAAAATTCTATTGATTCTAAAACCTACACAGTCCTTTGTTTTTTAGAAAACAAGCATGACTTTAATATTCCACCCAATCTCATGACCACCTCATAAACTACTGCATTAAGCCTTAACCAATTGATTTTCTTTTTAGGAGAAAGATTATCATTTAAAAAAAAAATTTCATTTTTACACTGATTGAAAAACACTTCATTCCTTCAGAAATAAAGATCACAATCACTTCTTGTTTTTTTAATTAATTGATAAATTAACATTTAATTTCTTCAGTTTTTTTAAAATAAAGTATACTATTTATACATTAATTGAAAAATAACTTTTAATTTCTTCAGAGATAAAGATTTTAATATTTTTTATTTTTTTTGAAAAGTAAAATATTCCATTTATAATAATGAAACTACACAAGAAAAGTAAAAGTATTCTCCCTCTTGTTTTTCTTTTACAACTTTACCCAATAAAAGTTAAACATTTATATTATTATTAAAATGATTTAAATTTGTTAGATGATTATTTTATATATGTAAATCATTTATTAAGTTTAACTAAGCAAAATTTCTATTTAACAATTAGGTTATATTTCATTGATTAAGAAGAGAAGATAATGTTTTATGGATATATTGATAAGTGGGTAAGAGAGAATATTTAAAAAAATTAAAATTTGAAGAAAGTATTGAATTAGACATGTTTTAAGCAATGGGTTAATTATGAAAGATGTACTGAAAGTCAGTTGTGATTGTTAAAAGAATAAAGCAAGAATGCTTTAAAAAATGTTTTGGAAAAATTTAATGTGACTGTTTTAATTTTTCTTTAAGTATTAGTTTTAAAAAGCAACTTAACAAATAACTAAATATGAGGATCATGTGAAGGTCTGAGTTCAAACCCCTATATATTATATAATTGAGTGCAGGTATAAAAAGGCTTGTTCTGTAGAAAAAATCGATATATTAAAATAACTAAATAGTATATGCCATTATATTTCATGTACACACAGATCAATATTATAACTACACGATAGACAACACATGTCAAGAAATTTATAAAATGTCATCTTTGTTTACCCCATTGAATCACAGAATTATTTTGAAGGTAGGTTGCATTCAAGTACTCATAGTGGATAAAGACTTCAATTACATCTGATAAAATGAAATTTTTGTTTCTTGAGTGAGTCAAAGCACACATAGAATACGTAATTTACATGTATATACCCATTCACTTTGTACCCACTTCAGCAAGTGTAATTATACTCTTATTATGATATTGAACTGGAGATTCATATATTTCATGATTACGAGTAACAGTAGTCATATCGTATGCTAAAATTTAACCATGTCGCGTATATAAGAGATAGACACTTTTTAAAAACTAAATATTTTCCAATTTACCTATTGGAGATCTGTATTTAATTATGCACTGAAGACATTTTAGAGTATTCTTTGGTGATTGTAAAAAAAAAAAAAACTATTTATTTACAATTAAAGAAATTAAAACAAGATATATAATTTACAATACATTCCAAATTTAGTTTATTTTTATCTTCATAATTTGTCATATCTTTATATGTGTGTTGCTCAGTTGTTTTGTTATTTGTTTTAACAAGTCATTTTTAGATATATCAATCTATTAGCAATTGAGAAAAGACTTTGCCTATTTGACAGTGATTGATTCGTTCATCTGTACTGTTAATGAGTTTTTATGTAATTTTTACTCAAGGAAATTAATGAAATTGATTTTCATTTTTACTTAAATATCTTCTCCCAAACTAATTCCAGAATAATTATTTTCCATGCATGAGTTCTTAATAAATTCATCAAAATACTGCATGAAGTCTTAATAAGATTTTTTCCCTTCATTTACTTGTTTGTTATTATTAAACATACGTCTTTATACATAAACAAAAAGAGAAAATGCCGATAATGATGATGATGATTATATTATTAGACTTGTTAGCATAATGATTAGATTGCCTTTTTTATATACTCTATATTCTAGTGTTATCATGCTTTGTTAATAATAGAGAATATGCTATTTACTTTTTATAAAAAGTAAATAAACAGTTTTAAGAGTGTGCCGTTTACAAAGTCATTCTTAATTTGCATTATGTCAGCACGAAAATATATTAAGTTATAATTCATTGGCAGGTGTTTTAAAGTGTAATGGATTTTAAAAGATATTAACTTTATATATATGTACAGATTCTTGTTTATATATATAATTTTGTAAACAGGGCTTCACAATGCAGCTAGATTTGCAATCTAGATTCGAGTCTAGATCAGGTAAAATTTCAAATTTTATTACACTTAGGATTTATTTTATGAGGTAGTCATCTCTGATCAGTTAAGCTATGTTTTAGTCAGTAATTTGGCATTTCGTTATTCTTAACTAAAAACGGAAACAGTGTTGGTAAACCTTAAAATTTTCAACCCTTCGTTTAAAAATTCTAACGAGTATTGCTTTCTTTTTTCCTGTTACATTTTTGGAAACTTTCGAAAAGACTTTGATTCTTATTTAAAGACAGATGTTTATATTTATATCTTAATGATGTACTTTTCTATTATATATATATATATAATTACAAAGGGCTTCGTTAGGCGCCTGCCTTGCCTAGGATCTGAAAATCGAATCCGGGCAAAATGAATTTTTTTCAGGAAGTTTGGATTTTTTCGTAATATCTAGGCCCATAGCAACAACGCTAACTATCCAGTTTTGTTCAATAAACAAAACAAAAATGAAAATTGATCAAAGCATCATTATCTGGCAATTAGTAATCTAGTTATCTCCTTCTCCTTTGATAGAGAGATCTTTATCTTGTAGTGGGGTTAATTATATATATAAAGGTTATTCTTATATTTTACCTTATCCATATGTTCTTATAAATTCATAAAAGATTTATATCAAAAATATGCATGTTTAAATATATGTGCACGCATGGATTCATATAAGGAATTGTGAAAGATATTAAACTTAAACCTCCAATATTTTTTTTTGTATGGATCTAAAAATATTTTTTATTAAAATTTTTTTTAAACAAATAAATAAATTTATTTAAAACTTTAATTAAAGCATATATCCATGCTTCATCTCTCACACACGTATATAACTAGGGGGAATTTTTCCATAGAAACTAATTAGTTCAATTTTTTTTTCCTTATGACTAATAAATTCTAATAAAGAATTAAGAGCATTACTTTTTATTAACTTAAATACATTATTCATTTTATTTCCAACTTGTTAATTAAACAAATAATTTCATTTTTTTTAATTTGGATTTTTATTTTACGAAATAATAATGGAACATACGGTTTACAAATTAACCCACACACTCGGCTCAAATGGGAAATTGCATAATTTATTCAAAACTAATTAGAAATTTTTTTTTTTTTAAAAAAAAAATCTGAAACCTTATTTGCTTTAAATTGAAAATTTAAGGTAATAAGAAAAATAACGAAACCTATAAATTTGTTATAAATTGATTTCATTTTAATTGCTATTTGTTTTTAATTTATTTTTAATAATTAAATATGTGTGTGCGCGCGTGTAGTCCATTGCAGAGCAAATGCCTCTGCAGTCTCTTATAATTGAACTGTACATAGTGAGTATACAGAAAGTGGGTTATTGGTTTTTATGCTGGGTTTAGGAAAAGATAAGGGGGATCTAGATATAAAGGCTATGGAGTTGACAAAGATTATGGTGTGGAAATGGGATGGAGCAGGATAGAGAAGAATATGGGAAAACTTAGGATGGAGAATGGAAAGGGAAGGTAAAGTGGCTAACAGGTTTTTTTTGGGCATGGTGTCAGAGATTCCTGACTCCATATAATGAGAAGTCACAGTGCATCACATCACAATGAAGACATGCCATTACCAGATGATGAGAATTTTTGAATTGTTTTCCCATCCTTATTTTACCCTCTAGAGGAGACTAACTAGATAACTCTACTAATGGATATTGGATAATTAGTTGGGTTGTCTATGAAAGAAAAAATCTAAGCTTGACTGTTGCAAAACTTTCAAGATTTGTCTGGCCCAGATTCAAATATAGATTGTAAATATGACAGAAGTATTTATATCCACTATACTAAGAAGTCTATTATATTTGCATCTACTATAAAAAAATTACATCGTTGTTTTTGAATTACAATTTTTCTGTGACATATGTACATATAAAAGGGTTGTACATATTCATGAAAACGTACCCTTTTTAGCACAGTGTTATGAAATAAAATATGCAAAATGTTAACGGAAGATGTATCCATCTTTGTTCCAGAATAGTCTATAGAAGTTTAAGAATATTTAAATCAGTTGTTTATAAAGGTTGGCCTCATGTATTTCATACTTGTATTTGTTTGTATGGGTGTAGGCTATTTGAAAAAAAAAAAAATTAGCAACATGGTAAGTGTTCTTATATCCTACAGCTTTGATTAATATACTGGTCTGAGATAATGCCATGATATTACTGCCTTGTGATATCAGTTTTACTATCAAATTTCACAGCTGGTAGAAGACACTATAGTGATAGTTTTTTTATCATTTGATCATAAATATCTGCCAGTGAAATGGCTAAAAAATTGTTTTGATAACTCTTGGAGTATTTAGACATGGATTAACCTCTTCAATAATGTATTATTCACATTTATATATTTTATTTTAGATTGAAGATACTTTTCTTAATATATGTTATTCTTTCTCAATAAGCATTGATTTTAAACACAACTTCAGGATTTTTTTTTCTGTCTTTAGTGAATGCATTCATTATCTTTGAAGCATTATACAATGCAATAATTTTGACAGTAACACTTCAGTCATTTGATCTGCTTTTAGATACAAATAGATGTATGCAACTCATCTCTACCCTCTATACTTTTTTTAAGGTTCTATCTGTAAACAAAACATATAAATATGTTTTTACTTATTTGCTATAATAATATAATACTTATACGTAAACAGGCAAAAACTCTCCATATAGTAGTGCCACTTGTGCTAACCAGAGTAATCAATGGATGCCAGAAGGCTTATGCATAAAATCCCTATCTAGTGCCTACTCATCCAATATCCCCAGACTAGTTTCTCGCTGGTGGCCTTCATCAGTGAGGAGCCTTGTATCTGAGAGCACTGCACCTAGATCTTAGGATCCAATGCAGCCCTCCAGCAGCCACCTTTTATTTCTACTTCACTACAAAACTATGAAAATGAAATTGAAAACACAATAAAATTTTCAATCTTAGCTCATCATGTGATGTTTAGTGGTTTAATACTTATATGTAAATAGAGGGATTTGAACTCGGGATTTTTCAGTCTATTCATCCTCCACTCTATCTCAAGCAACCAATATATATGACCACATACATGCAATACAGATATATGATCTTCAATATACTGTATATATTTTATGCAGAACCAACACTCATCATTTGGGCCAGATCATAATCTCCTCCATATATACAATTAGTGCTTGGTTTAAAATAAGATATCAATTCCTCAAGCTTTAATGGACAGGCTTCAATCTTTTTATTATTGTGTCCAACTTATCTATATATGTGTGTGTGTTTAAATTACTACACTTTGATTTAACATTCAAATGTATTTATTAAGGGCATAAAATGTATGTAATTAAAGAGAAAGATTTCACCATTTATATAATAATAACATCGTGTTGAGTACAAAGGTAACTCAAATCCAAACACAAGATAGAGACTTTTTATAAAGATAAGAATGACCATCTTATCTTTAATCTAAATTCTTAATTATGTATGCCAATCTGAAACATATTCGTCTGTGAGCATGAGAAGGTTACTCTGTTCACTTTTACATCCATTATTTTCTTTCATACATTAACATACATGAAATCTTTTGATTTATTATATTTGTCAATATTAAAAGTTAATAGAAACTAGAGTAACATCTTCACTCTCTCAAACTAAGATGCTTTAGATTGGTCGATATAATTAAGAATTTAGGTTAAAGATAAGACAACCACTCTTATCTTTATAAAGTCTATCTTGTGTTTGGGTTTGCATATATGAAAATGTGAAATCGTTTTTTTTTTCAATTACATAGTTTCTATTAATTCTTAATATTGACTCATAGTAAATCAAAAGATTTCATGTACTTTAATGTATGAAAGAAAATAACAGATGTAAAAGTGAACAGAGTATATCTTCATGCTCTCAAGCCATGACACTTCAGACTAGCCTGTATCAGGGGTGGCCAACTTTTGTGTTCATTAGA
Source organism: Epiperipatus broadwayi (assembly GCA_028023455.1). NCBI lineage: Eukaryota > Metazoa > Onychophora > Udeonychophora > Euonychophora > Peripatidae > Epiperipatus > Epiperipatus broadwayi. The sequence continues at coordinate 7,741,719 of JAQFVV010000020.1, read as the reverse complement.
TCAACTTTTTATTTTAAAAGTGTGTTGCGATCGACTTGTTGTCATAGGCATAGCCTAGGTGGAGGGAGGTGTGAAATACATACTATTTTTATACTAGTAAAAAATAGCAATTATTTAACGGGCCAAAAAACTCATATCTGGGGGAGTTAAAGCAACAATATTTATTAATTCATTTTAATAATATTTATTAAACAAATTAGCTACATTAAATCAAGATTAAAAATATTATTTTCAATAATGATACAGTTTAGTGGACTTCACCTATCTAGAATTGAAAAAAAAATTAAAACAAAGACAAAAATAACAAAAAAAAACTTAAAATCTTGACTTAATTTGTTTCACTTGTTATCCAACAGATCTTGCCAGATTGGCCTCATGATCGACCAGTGGATCACGATCGACTTGTTGGACACCTCTGGCCTATATCATTATGAATTTAGGTTAAAGAGAAGATGACCACTCCTATCTTTATAAAGTCTCTCTCCTGTGTTTGGGTTTGAGAGTTTCTTCTGTATTTGGCATGACATCATTGAACTATTATATAAATTATTAAGGATCATATGTCAAATAGTGAATTTCTTTCTCTTTTATTACACTTTGGTTTACAAATATCAAACTTTCTGCACTTCAGATAAATACATTAATGATTATCATTTATTATAACTAGATATATAGATACAATATGTGCTAAAGTCGTTAATCTTGTGTTAAGATTTGTAGAGGTCCCTACTGTCGCATCTAAGCGCATAGTCTTAAGGTTATAGCCTTAATATATATTTCTTACATAATGAGTATGTGCTTAACAAATTATTAATTACAAATATAAATATTTATGTAAATAAGTTAAAGATTTAAGACTTTTTTACTTCAATGATGTATGTGTATATATATGCTTTTGTCCTGAGGTATGTGGAGATAATTGGACAGTAGGATATTATTATTAAGCATTACAATATCAGTGATTGTTTTGAATGTTTGCCATCTTCTTAATAAAATTTATTTTACCTCCCTTTGTCTATATATATATTATAAATTATAAAGATTATAGAAAACACCATTTACTCTTTTTTTCCACTGGAATATTATAATTAGTGTTTCATGATCATTCTCAAAATTAATTACACACAAAAAAATTAAAATGAGGATTAATAATAAATATTTGTACTAAGAAATCTAAAATCATTACTTTGAAATTCTTAATATATTTAAATCTTTGCATTAATCATTATATAGATATATTATTTACAATTTTATTATTTATCATTTTCATTTTTTTTTTTGTAGTTAATTCTGGTGATGGCTAACTAGGTTTGGTTGAAACCTTAATTGTAATAGTAATGTTTGCAATGAAAAATAAAAAAAGGAAAAAATGATGTTTGCTATAATCTTGATAATATTAAAGTTATTTGTAAATGGAAAAGCACAATGAAATATGGATTTATAGTTATGTATATATTCATTATTAAATCAAACTATAGCATATATAATAGTTATGTAAAAAGAAATTATTAAACTCAGGTGCTTACTATACATGTATATAATTTTAATGCGCAAATACGCGCACAACAACCGAGCTTCATCAGGATTAAATAACAATATATTATAAAGTCAAAATAATTATAATATCTAAAGAATAATGCCCGAGCGCTTTCAAGAGAACTTAGCTCTCATAATCATGGGCAACAAAGAATAAGCATAGCGTGTTGGTATATGCTAAAATATGCTGATATATGTAAATTAGTTGAAAATAAATGCGTCAGCTCTAAATGATCCATTTCTTAGAGATTTTGTAACACGCATCTTTCCTATTCATAGCCTTATCATCAATAGCAATAAAACATGCTTCTTTAACTTTTCTCTTAATGTCATTTCTCTCCCTGCAAACTATTCTTGCATTTTTAGGTTGTTTTTTTTAAATCAAAAATATTTACTAGTCCATGTTATTATTTTCCATAAATGTTTTCTAGGATTTTTTTTAAATTTTTAGTAAATATTAAAACTAAATCTCAAGATTCTAATCATTATTTTTATCTGTAATATGTTTTCATTGATTTTTTTCCCATATATATATATATTGAAATTAAACAAGATTAACATTGACCATATAGTATATTACCTAATGTTATTTATAAATTTATTACATGATGTAATTATATGGCATTATGGTTTAATTATATAGTGAGATCTCTAGAATGAAGGTTACAAGAGCAAACAACTACTAGAAGGAACATTTTTTTTATCACTAGATAAGGTTTATATAATAAATGTGAAGGTATATAATGTACAGTAGAAATGCACATATCCTTGCCATGTAAAACTCAGTTACTAATTTAGTTGTATAACTTTTTCTAAAAATGTTGTACATATTCATGTTTAACAATATTCTCTCGGTATATATATTGTAATAGTTTCAACCATGAACTATAAAATTTGAATTTGAAATCTGATGAATATTGACATAAAAAATGGAAAAAATTTTTTGGGTAAAAATAGAAGAATTTGAAGTGCTAAAATTTAATAGTTAATTTACTTCTCTCAATTCTTTTTACCTTTAGCACTAAAAATATTGTACATATTAATGTTTAAAAATATTTTCCTAGATGCGAATAGTGTAAGTCATAAGCTATAAAAACCAAATTTGAAATCTGACTAATATTTATGACAAAAAATATTTAAAAGAGAAATTTAATAAAATCTATGCTCTAAAATTGAGTAATGAGTTTTATTTGCTTACTTTTTTTAATCTTTAATGGTAAAAATGTTTTACTGCAATAATTTCAGCCATGAGCCATAAAAAAATTCAAAATGAAAGTATGGCCAAAATTGCAGCATTCTAGGTTCTAAAATCTTCTAATCAATTTAGTATTTATAATAGGCAAAACTCCATACAATAGTGCCACTCTAAGAAAGACACAGTAATCAATGGATGCCAGAAGGCTTGTGCATAAAATCCCTATCTAGTGCCTACTCATCCAATATCCCCAAACTAGTTTCTGTCTTGCTTAGAGTGGCACTACTGTATGGTGAGAGTTTTGCCTATTATAACAACAGTTATGAGCAAGCATGGAAGATAGTGATTATGTGATGTTTTAAGGTTACAATTTAGTATTTATATGAAGTTTTTATTTTGGATGGAAACAGGCAAAACTCTCTATATGTATTGCCACTCAGTGCAAGCCAGAGTAATATTGCCTATTTTAATAACAGTTATAAGCAAGCATAGAAGATGGTGATCATGTGATGTTATTTTTTATGGGAAAAATCTTGTATGTGTTCTTGTTCAAAAATATTCCCCTAGGTGTATATACTATAATAATTTTAGCCATAAAACTGAATTAAGTACAGTACTGATTAAATATCAGAAATCTAATTGCTGATCTAGAAATGGCTAAATAAACAGGCACCATTGATTAATAACTACATATATACAATTTTTTAAACAATTCATCTTTCAGAAAAGTGTTTAACATCTTTGTCACTATTACAAAGCTTACTTCCATTAATTATTATAGCACACTTCTGAAATTTATATTTTATAATCTTTAGCATTTTTTTTTTCATTTATTAAAATTTTTATTGTACAGATATATTCTTAATTTTAATTATGAATAGAGTCTGAAAATTGATTAGAATAAAAGTGAAAAAGAAAATTTCTAAAAGAGTGTCATATGGTCAGCATTTTAAATTGTGAATATAGAAAGCCTAAGTCAACTACCTTCATAATTTAAAAAATAATTACAGGGGTTTTGAAAGCAGATTTTCAAACTCCCATCACCTACCCATTGTATCTTGTACAACCATTACACATGTGAAAAGATAAATAATCTCCAATAGATGTATTTTGTGCCGAACCAGCACTCATAAATTGGTCCAGACCACCATCTCTCACACACACATATATACAATCAATGCTCAATTTATATTAAGATAGCAAAATTTCAAATTTTAATGGGTGGGCTTCAATCTACTCCACCCTTCAACTCTTCAGGCATTCATACCATTGAAAATCTGATGATGCAACACCTAAAATGTGTTATCATGTGTATTAGTTGTATGAGATAGAGAGAATAGGTGAAGGTAGTTTGAAAGACTGTTCAAATCCCCTATAATTTGATTTAAATTCCATGTATATGAGTTATGCTTGTATTTTAAATTTTAAAAAGTAAAATTAATTAAAAAGAGCACACAAACTCAAAGGGATTTCTAGATTGAGCTATTCATATTATAAGGTAAATTAATGAAAAGTAAATAGCAGATGATAGTATCAATAATATGATCATTTATGAAATGGTCAAATTATTGCTTGAGGAACTTTTAGTAAAAAATTTTATTATATGTTCTGTTTAAATCACTAAACATCACATGATCACCATTTCTTATGCTTGCTTATAACTGTTATTAAAACATGGAAAACTCTCCATACAGTGGTGCCACTCAGTGCAATCCAGAGTAATCATTGGATGCCAGAAGGCTAGATCCTAAGATCTAGGTGCAGTGCTCTCAGATCCAAGGCTCCTCACTGACAAAAGCCACAAGCTAGAAACTAGTCTGGGGATATTGGATGAGTAGGCACTAGATAGGGATTTTATGCACAAGCCTTCTGCCATCCATTGATTACTCTGGTTTGCACTGAGTGGCACTACTGTATGGAAACTTTTGCCTGTTTTAATATGTTCTGTTTCTGAAAAAGTTTATTGACAGTAAAATATGGTTCACTAGATTTAAATATGAACTGGATTGAATAATGTTAAGTGAGGCCATTTGCAATGAATGCTGAACATTATATTGAGGAATTAATAAAAATATCAAAAAGGGACATATTAACCCATATCAAGTACTTAACTGTAATGAAACTGAATTTTTTTATGACAATATCACACAGTATATATATGAATATGGAGACTGCATTGTCTGGCCATAAACTAATGAAAGATAGTTTTGCATTGCTATTTTGCATCAATGTGGGAGAAGTGTAAAATGAAACTATATAACATTCAGAAAGGTGAGTTTTTACAAAGCCTTCGAAAAGCATCTTGAAGTTTTATGGTATTCTAATCACAAAGCATGGGTCACCAAGAATGTTTTCTTTGATTGTATTCTTTAGAATAAACTCTCTACAATTGATTTAGAACATTCAAGAAGAATAAGAATGATGTCCTCCTCATCTTTCACTCTTTATTAGAATTTGATTTTTTATTATGTTTTTAAGAGTTCAATTTTAGTTTTTCTAAAAGTTTATTTTCAAATTTGCATGTACAGTGCAATTTGCATAGCTTAATGCAACAAATTAATTTTTATAAATATTTTTATATTTGAATACATATTATGTTTTTGTTATTTAAAGATTATGTTGTATGGTAATTTTAGTATTGACTATGAGCCTGGAATGGATTACCCCTAAATATATATTTCAGTGAAAACTATTTGAACCAATAAGATAAATGACATTTCTGGAATTAATTAATTTATTGTATATGCTACTATGAATAATAATAAGAAATAGAATATTTATCATCATTAATATCCATTTTAATTAAATTTAATTAAATGCAAACATCAACTAATCTTTGTAAACTGATGAATAATTAATTCATTTATATGCCACAATATTAAGTTTTAAAGCAGAATTAAATAATTGTGGTTTCTAAATTAATCACACCTTCACATTATATGCTATCGATCTTTTAAGAATGTGCATATAAAACAATACTATGAAGTGAGTATCAATATTGCTTCTAAACGGTGCATGCATAGCATGGAGAAACAGTGCCATCTAGTGGGCTAGATTGCTGGGTAGCAGATGATGTAAGTTAGATATGTTTACATATGGCTATCAGCACCACCAAGCAGGCAGTAGTGCTGGCAGCTACTTGGCATAAGGTTCCTGTGGATACACATGGTAACAGTGCCATCTAGCGGCTGGGACTTGCATCGTCTGCTTTTGGCCCCTACTCTGAATATTTCTGTGGTTGGCATGAAAAACAGCACCTCTGGCGGCCACATGGGGATAAAGTTCTAAGTACCGTATATTGATATATATATATATATGTCATTAATATAAGCATCAACATCAGTAAAACAGTTACCACTACAATATATATATATAAATTATATTAGCATGGATTTCATGCTTAAACCTATAGAAAATCAGCAGTCTGATAATATAATACTACAATTGAGCAAAATATAGATACATCCATTTGCTTCCTAATTTTTAGTGTTTCCTTGGTGACAGATTGGCAATATTCTATTGGTTTGTTTAAATAGCAAGGCTATGATAATATCATTTACTTATAATAACCCATTAGTTTTTGGCATTTATGATTTAATATGTATGAAATGTAAATCATTTTTGGGTAACATCATATAGAAATTCTAAATGATGAAAATGTCTCATAGGTACAAAAAATGCATCGGGTTGCTACAACTTATTCCACTTTATTCTGATTTTGGGTGTGCAAAAATGTGATTTATATTCTGACTTTTTTCTGCTATTTAGGATTTCTACATGATATTCCCAAAGCCTGGATTAATTTAATTTTTTAAATGTGAAAATGCTACAGCTTATATATATATATATATATATTAATCTTCATCACTTATTCTTTTAATTTTAGGAACTGGATTTAAAATTGCACCAGTTGTGGGAAAAATTTTAACAAATATGGTTTTGCAGCGACCACAATCTTATGATTTAAGTCCTTTTGCTATTTCACGATTTAAAAATTTAGAATTAAAATCTTCTTTATAATGAAAATCATCTTTGAAATATACCAAACATCAATATTAATTAATATGATGTACTTTATTAAATATGAAAAAAATAAAAATAGACTCAATCCTAATGTGAAGATGTCAGATAAAGAATTATAAATTATGTTCACCTAACAATAAGCAATCACTTAGAGAAAAGATCTAATTTGCTGGTCATAGAATTATTTCTCCTTGTCTTTATGTATGGGTATTTGTGTTCAAATAGGTTTTCATGAATACAAGATGTAATTAGAGGGATTTGAACACAGACTTTCAAGCTCCCTTCAGTCAATGCTCCATTTTATATAACCAACACACATGACCACACACATGTGAAAAAGATAAATGATCTCCAAAGACATGAATAAAGTTGTTTTTTTCCTGAGCATATTGTTGTCTTGCTGATTAGCCTGTACATTTGTTCTTTTTTTGTTTTTCACTTTATTCTTCAACTTTGTTTTCGGCCTTTCCGAAATTTTATTTCAATGAAAATAAAACAATGACAAATTACAAATTTTTTTCAAAAATCTTATTTATTATTTAAGTTTCTTAAAATTAAATTATTTAATTTTTCAATATACATTACAATTTTTTAAACTTAAAATTTATTTTATTAAATCATTAAAATTATATTTTTATAAAATACTAATTGTGTGAAGTCATTTTAGTATATTTATTTCTGTATATATGCTGATTAAATGATCTTTCTGCACATTCCTTGTATTTTTATATTGGACTATTTCCATCATCTAATACACCTGGGTCTCGTTTTATGCGATAGATAGGTTCCTCAGAAAACACACGCAAATGAAATCACGCAAAAATAGACGTAACTTACATTGAAAAAGGGGGGATGCGGTCTGTGATTCTTCAAAATTCGCGTAAAAGCAAAGCACCAACGTAAAATTACTTTAAAATTTGCGTAAAAAAAAAAAAATAAGGAAATAAAATATGACTCATAAAAAATTTCAAATTTGAAAAAAATTGATACAAGACAAACTTTTTTTAACTATAATATTTAATTTTATTCAAAATAATATATTTTTATGCATAATTTACAGTACAGTAATTTACATTTTTTTATACACGTTTTAATTATTATCGCTATTTGCCCAAAAACACGTTCGTTTGCAAACTAGTAAAAAATCAGATTCTCATGTGATGTGATGTATTTGGCTTCTCCTTAAATGAAGTCAAGAATATCTCAGCAATTATTCTCACAAGAGGAAATACAACTAGCGCCAAGTTCACTCTCATTTTGTGTTAATGGTTTTCTGTTGAGACGACGATGATTTTATTAATTGTTTATGAACTTAGACTTATGATAATAAAAAGACATTTATTCACCACTGCTGGGAAAAATTTAATTAAAACTAACAACTAAAAATTAAATTCTTATTTTTGTCTTTAATTTTCAATTCTGTTTAAAAATCAAATTTTGTTTTACATCACATTAATTTCAAGTGGCCCGTAAGTAATTTTTAAATTGTTAATTACAATTAAAAATCAGATTTTAATTTTTAATTGTGCCCACTGCTATTACTGACCTTTTAAGAATAAACTTGTGGACACTAAATGATTAATAATTGATTACATTCTTTTTTAAAAAGCAAAAACAGAATGTGATTTAAAATGCAAAATTAACACGCACAATGTTTGAACAAATTTACATTACAATCTTGTAAAATTTAATGTGTGTATACATAAAATGTGGAAATCATGATTTTAATTTCATTATTGCATAAAATCTTACTATTATAAAGCACTGAAAATATTGAAATTACTAAGATGAAAGTAGAATTCCAATAACGTGCTATTACTTTCAATATAACATAAGTGCGCAAAATTTATTATTTAAAGTAATAGTGCATTATCGGAAGTCGACTTCCGGTGAAACACGAATCGTGTAACTTCAAAATCATGTTAAATAAGTCCACGTAAAAAGAGACCCAGGTGTATGCATATTGAATGTCTTCAGAAAAATTTAACTTTATTTAAATATTCCAAATACATTCAATTGTTCGAATCCCATTCTAGTACTTTCACTGGTCAGGCCAGCAACACCTGAAGAAGAGGGGAGACTAATACCTCTCAAAACATTGTGCATATATTATATTAATCTATTTAATGAAAAGTTGAATGTATTTGGAATATTTAAATAAAGTTAAATTTTTCTAAAGACATTCAATACATATATTAGATGAATATTCCAATATAAAAATACAACTAAACACCATCATTACAAACCTTCAGGAAAACATTCCTTGTCCTTATTTTAATGCAGTACTGCTTTCGATAATATGAAGTACCATTAGGATGAAAGAATGTTGAAAAATCTTAGCATTTTGTGATAGCAGTTTGACCATAGCACCTTTGAGCGTATTTATATTAGGGTTATGGATATGTATTATTTATTAATTATGAATAAATAAATTCTTCTAACAGTGTGCTACCAATTATGAATTTAAAAAACAGTTAAAGATAAAGCTTGTAATCATAATAATAATGTTTGATAACTATAAATTTTTCAATAATGTAAATATTAACTATATTTATTAATGTTATTTTAGTTTGCTATGAGTCTTCATATTGGCCATTATAATCATAATTTCCCAATAAAATTATTCAGACACAAAAATACAATTCAGCTATAGCATCCACACTGTTTGCTTCCAAGTCTTTGCATGAATATCAAAAATCCAAGATGGTAGTCGTGCTTTATATATGTATTTTAACAATCGCACATATATAAATTGTACTGAAACATCAGCTATTTACTTATTATATTTTTATTATATGGAAGCTCCCAGAAATAATACTATGAATTTATCTTTTATCCCTGAGAATATTAGAATTAATATATGTATACACTATACAGACTTTTTGTCATGCATATACTGTAATGATCAGGTTTGTACATTTGCTCAACAGACTGAGAGTCCAAGCCAGAGAACCAAAAGCTGACCAAGTCAGGATAGTAATACCCTACGTCTGATCATACCCTAACTCTCTCACTCGTGCTTCCAAGTCAACCCATTGTGAATGACATGCCTGAAGTTGCACTCGATATCTCTTTGATCACGTTCCAGCAATAGCAAAGCAGTAAAACATGAGACATCCCCCCCTATTACATATTCTATTATATAACTTAACTAGTGATTCATAAGATAATGAGCAAGTAATGAGACTGAGACAAATTTATATTTCATAAATTTAATATAACATTTAATAAATACTAAAGCATAGTAACTGGTGTATAGCTAGCTCACACGCAGATGAATGGATTCTCTGGATTATAAAATAATAGTACAAAGCAATGAGTGGATTCTCAGGGTTATAAAATAATATTACAAAGCATTGAGTGGATTCTCAGGGTTATAAAATATTACAAAGCAATGGGTGGATTCTCAATGTTATAAAATAATATTACAAAGCAATGAGTGGATTCTCAGGGTTATAAAACAATATTATAAAGCATATGACTTTTTTAATAAGCTTATGTCATCTTTCATGTTCTAATTCATGCTATGTTCTATATATTTGAAATCAGTTATAGTTAGCTAGAGTGTTCGAATTGATGGATAAATGATAGAGATATTAAGTTTAAAATTATATTATAATTACTAAGTTTAAGATTATCTTATTAATACATTTAAAATCATATTATAGAGACATTTGCGTGATATATAATTGTTATACAGATAAACACATTAACTCTGATTCTAGTTCGGATCAACGCCGAAGTTAATTTCTAGGGAAACTGAACTGAGATGTGGTGGCAGTTGAACGTCAGATTCTAGGGCATTTATAAACTATAGTATCAGATAAATGCGACTCGAATGCATTCTTAATTGGGGTTTACTATCTAGTAAACGGTTCCCTAACCGATCTGCTTGCTATAATGGAAGAGGCCTTTTTATTAAATGAACAGAAGATTGGCTTATGAGCCCTTTGGAAACGCTTTGGTTGCATTATATACGAATAACTGTCACATTTGCCTAACTTTCGAGGAGTGACTTGATGAAATACGAAGAAATGTCGCAGTAGCCTAAACTTTCGAGGCGTGACTGGACGTAGAACAATCTTGAGGTGGGCCAAATGATATTCATAGCAAGTAGATATGCATATTTATGCAAATTAGCAATACATTCGCAACGCTAAATTAATATTTTATAAATTAATTACGCCAAAATCTTAGCTTCTTCAGTGCTACTACCACCGGTCAGTTCATAAATGAGCTTATTAAATTATATGATAAAGGCGATAATGAGAATCTGATTTAAGGTTATCTGCATAGCTGATTATTATCTAATTTAACGAAGTTATAGCAAACTTAAGATTTTTTAGAACTGGGAACATTAATTATATGTAGTATAACCTACATCTAATATCAAACTGATTTTTAAATAATCTAAAACATGGGTTATAAAATAGCTCACGCAAATTATTCATTTTTAAATAAATTACTCATCTTAAATAATTCATCAAAATAGACCTTACTAATAATGCAAAATGTTTTAAATAGCGAATGCAAAGCTACATTTTAAATAGCTTGCGTAAAATATACTTTTTCAAATAACTGGCAAAATACATATTTTAAATCACTTACGCAAATACAATTCTTAAATAACCTGGGCAAATCTGCGTTTTAAATAATATACGCAATATACATTTTAACTAACTTTAACAAACATTTTCATTTTAGATAACTTGAGAAAAAGATGCGTTTTAAATAATATAAGCAAAATATACATTTTAAATAACTTTTGCAAAACATTTTCATTTTAAATAACTTTAGCAAAGATGTGTTTTAAATAGCTTATTCGGGCATTATAAATACCGATTCACTCTAGCATAATAATAGTTTTATTTCAGAAAGGAGCTTTGGCTATATTCTTTATCGCAATAATCTGATATAATAAAAGTGATTACTCACTCCCCTCCTCCCGATAATTTATTAACACACAAGACTCCGTTCCGATAAAACACAGCATAAATCAATAAACATGAACTTAAAACTAAAGATAGATGGCATAAGAATAAATTGCATAAAACGATCTATAAGATAATTTAGAAATCAGAATTTGTTGTATGGTTTTATAGAAACTAGATGTTTAGGATTATTTAAAATTATTAATGATCAAGCAAGAATTGAGAGTGTTCTAAGATTTAAACAAATTTAAGATAAACATTTTAGTTGAACATTTAGAAAATATAATTTAATTATGTGATTTATTTAGCTAGCTTTCATTTAGTATACGTTTAGTTATGAAATTTAATATTTGGCAGAAAGGATTTACCGGCAAAGTCTTTAAGGCATTCTTCAATATGATTCTCTCTCTATTCAGTCAGGCTGGGCTTCTCTTTGGTTTTTTAGTCTGGATGTAGCTTCGCAAATTTATTTCTGCGGCAGCTTTCCCCATTTCTCTGGTCTCTCAGGTACAGCTTCTTTCTTATTGTGCTGGGCATGGTTGAGGTCTTCTTATCGGTAGCCGCTCGTGGAAGAGCAAACGGCTGTCTCTATCCCACTGTCATCTTTGGAACCGCTTGGGTGGTAGCTTTTTAAGATTCAGCTTTCTTAAACGGCAGGAACGGTTTTCTTATTTAACCTTCAGCTCTGGTCTTCAGAAATAATTTCGGCACCAATAACACAATTTTCACAGCGACAGCAACAGGAAAAATTAAGACGGATGCTGATGGATGGATGGATGGATGGATGGATGGGAGAGGACTTGATGGCTATTTTGGCCCTTTTTATACTGTATTTTTGACAGTAGTAACCTCCTACTTTGAGTCATGCCAAATCACAAGATCACCAGTTCGAACTAGCCTTTAACCAAATATCCAGTTAGTAAAATATTAAGTATGGCTAAATCTGGACTTGGAAAGGCCCTATTGTTTTAATTGACGTCATAGTTAAAAGATATATTTTCAAGAGAATGGTCACAAGCAATTTGTATAGATTTTTGTATAGATTTATGTTTAAATTTGTTTTATATTCATTTGAATATATAGTTTAGGAATGTAGTTTTAAGATGGGTTTTAGATAAAATTTAAAGAAAGGGGGAGGTTTTTGGAAATTAGAGTTGGTATTTAAATTTGTATAGAAAGTTTCCTGGATGATTTTAAGATATATTTGTAATTAAACAATGTAAATTAAAAATAAAAAAAAGAGTAATAAAATATAGCAGTGGGAGAAAGATGTAAGTAAAATATATTTCTATATGTTTAATATGTTTGTTATTATGTTAATGTAAGAGAAAGTTTTTATGTAATTGAAGTTTATTTGTTGATATGTATTTAATATTGTTGCAGATCCTTGAAAATGACTGTATGAGATAAAACAGTTGAAACGTTGGAGTTTTGTATATAAATGTATATATATGTTCAGTATTGAGATAAAAAATAAAGTTTTTGAAAAGAAAAAAGAAGGTTTTTTATTTGTTGATATTATTGTAGAACATATATATTTTAAAAGAAAAAGTGGATGTACCGTTGCTGTGTTATGATATATGATTTATGCCTGACTGAATAATATAATTGGTCTTGGTTATAATTTTTAACTAGGTCAAATTTTGGCTAAAGATTTATTTTTAGAACGAAGGGTTAAAACTGATAAAACTTTTTTTTTTCCATATGTCATCCGTCTGCAACCAACTACTTGCTTGCAAGGCGGGTGCGATGACCTCTCGGCTAACAACGCTTGACAAAACTGAAAAAACTTTTTGCTGCTTGTGTAATTTTAAACAAAAAAGAATTGAAATTATCTAACTTGGAAATTATTCAAAATGACTTAATATAATTATTTAGAGCGAATATTGAAAAATAAGTAATATTATAATTTTAAACTTATTATGCTGCTATATAGATAAGTTTTAATCACACAGTTATGTTTATTTCAGCTTTAACCAAGCTAACTGAATATGCTTGTATATAAATATTTGAGACTGTATTTTTATATTTATAATTAATAGGACGATTATATACGCACATACTCGCAATATTATAAGCACAAAGTTTTTAAATTTAAGAAATACATGCCATCTGAATACAACAAATATATACTATTATCGAAGATAATAGGTGAAACAGATGTAACTGTTTCAATACATAATTACAATACAATTTAATTATCAACAAAAATAATAAATAACTAGAATAATGCAGTACTGTGAAAGCTGGGAGTAATAAATTGAGAAAAAGAAAACACATTTACATAAATGAATATTACGGAAAATAACAGTAGAGCAAGATATAGACGAGATGTGCTTAAAATCTGAATAAAGTTCACAATTTTTGCCTAGAGCACTTTTGTCCAAGTTATATTAGTCATAGTAGATACTTACCACAAGTGTACTAGGCAAAAATTGCTAATTTTATTCACATTTTAAGCATATCTCATGTACGTTTTTGCATATAGTTATTTTTTATATTACATTTCCTCAAGATATTGCATACCAAAATTTTCAACATTATAAATATATATTGTATTCAAATTTATGCATGCATACTGAGAATATATTTGAGCAATTACTCAAAAATTATAAAATTTATTATCCTTTTTTTAAAAATTAATAATGATGATCAAATGCAAAAGATATAATGCCTTTCATATGTTAAATATGTAAATTTCAAGCTTATATGCTTATTCAAATTACAGTCATTTTCTTGTGATATTTTTAGAAAATTAAAATTTCATTTACATATTGCCCAGGCATAAAATTAATGATGGAATAATTCATCTGAATCTAGAAGAAGTTATGAAATGCTTCAGTTTTAATTTCATGCTGATTTCTGAAAATATATCTCTCAAATGCAGTAAATGACTTGGTGTCATTTTTTTCCAGTGGTCCTTCATTAAAATCTTAGGCAGATACAATACTTTCTCATGTAATGTATGTTATCAACTACTAGAACATTCATTTTCTTAATATTCACTACCCACAAATTTAATGTTTTTCCTGCTTTAAATACTTGTCATTTATTATGAGCAATTTTAGGAGCACAATTATTCTTAGTGTGCAATTATTTTTCTTTTTAACAATTTCGCAAGTAGGCAATTCATTTTAAGTGGCCAACTTTAGTGTATATATTTTATTTTACAATTAAATCAGTTAATCTCATTTTTTCTTAGTGATGAAAATTTATTCATCAAAAAAGGTACAAATACAGTTAAATAAAAGATTTACAAAGAATGGTTGAAATTCAGGAACAACATGGTGAAAGGGGAGGGATACATATTGTAACGTGATATATATATGTGTTACATTTAAATTTTAATACTTAATTTTTTTTGTAAATATCTAATACTGAATTAAAAGCACAAATGTTCAAAATGCACAAATAACGAATTATTAATTTATTAATATGTTTGATTTAAATATTGAAATAAGTTTTAAAAAATTATAGAATCGAAGCAAAGATTCTAATCTTTAAATAAAATATAATAAAAACCTTTTTATTTTAAAAATAACAAAGAGAGTTTTTAATCTTAAAAATAAAAATTACAAACAGATCCTTGGGGCAAAATGACCATTGAAAAGAAAATGATTACGAAATAGATAAGAGTTGAGGAGTAGAAACAAAAGACTTGCTTTTCCTGCCCAAAGATATAGACACAGACCTCAGTAGAAAAATCCACTTAGCCACAAACCCAAAATCTGCTTAGCCACAAACTCAATGAACCAATGAAATACAGATATGGAATATGCTTGATGGATCTGTGCATTCCAGAGATAACATGCCCCAGGACTATAAAAAGAAAAATTCAAAAGAAATAATTAATTAGAGAAATAGAAAATTAAAGTTTTAAATTCATTCGTCTTTGCTGAAAGTAAAAAATAAAAAAAAAAGCCATTATCGCCGTCACCAAGAATGTAATCAGCTTCATCGTGCTTCCTTCGGTTCAGGCGGCCGAAGGCAGCTTTCATCTCCATGGATCCTAGGATCAAACCACTGGTAACATCTTCAGAAATCATCGTAAAGCTTTATAAATCATCATCATCTGCAAGAAATGGCCCTTGTGTAAACTTAGATCGACGCGAAAGAACGAGCCCGGAGAAAGAAAATTATAAATGATAAAAATGAAATATAAACTCTTTTTAATTTAAAATCTTCGAACTTTATTTTCCTTTAAATATGAACTATAGACTTTTTCTCCTGATGAAATTTGAACTTTATTTTATAAACTTTGCCATTTTAAAACTCTTATCTAAAATCTGAACGTAACTTCCTTTTTATATGCATTATATTTTTTTATTTATTTATGCTTAGTATAAGATCTGTTTGTAATAGGGTAGGGGTTTGCAATTGCAAACTTAAATTTAAAGATAAAAACACATATCGTTATTTGTGCATTATTGAATTTAAAAGAAAGGAAAAATAGGTCAAATGGTATTTATAGTAAAAATAAGTTAAATATAATGTGTCATCTAAAAATGATTTTTAAAACCTCAAACTAAAGAGTTTTTTTTAAAATTAAATTAATAAATTGACTTAAATGTAAGTTGGGTGTGGGTAGCCACTTGGCCTCATTTAAATATTGGGTTTTGTCTTTGGACTATTTGTTTTGTAGTTGTGTCAATGCTGGTTGAGAGATATATGGATGTTTACATCAATGTAATGTGAAGTGTGTTAGCACATAAGAGTGACGAGCTCAACTGAATGCATGACACCAAAGAGGTAGTCATAGCATTGCAATGGATACAGACGTATTTCCTGCATCATTGACCCATTCCAGCTCTATGGATTGGGACGATAAGCCAGCAAGATAGACTGCTCTCCCATCCATACGAAGCATTATTCTCTTTATTATATTACATGCATGATTCCTTTGCCAGACAGACATACATTCCTGTACTGCACGAAGGTCATGTTTCTTCAAATAATATCACGCTGTTCACATGCACATTCCTGTCAGCGTGGTTTGATGCTAACATGTTCACATTGCATTGGTTGCAGATATATATCTGAATGCAAGCATTGGCGTGGCTGCAAACATCTGGCCTGGAATCAAATGTTTTGAAGATCTTCTAAATGCATCGTCTGGGTGGCCTACCTATGCTCAACACTCTAAGATTAAAAATTAAAGTTAAACACATAAAATAATAATATTGAAACAACAAAAGCATATTTTTTTCTTTTATAATAATTATTTTTCTTTAAGTTTGTGTGTTATTACTTATAAATACATAAATAAAATCTTTTGTGTTATTAGTACTGGCAGTGATCTAGTTTTTTTTTTTTAATCTTTATTAAAAATATATTTTAATAAATATGTTTTAATCCTCTGCTACTCCATGAGCTAGTGGCAAGGGCTGATGGTTGTGATAAAATATCTATGTAAGTTGTTTTTTTACAACGGTGTTTCCCCCCCCCCCTAAAATTTTTTAGGTTCAAGTACCTAGTGGCATTTTTTAGGAAGGATAGGGAAGAAAGTAATTTCTTATACAAATCCCAGACCGTTATAATATGAAAAGGGAAAGGGATGTGGAAAGGGTGTGTATTAACCATGAAAGACAAATGAATGTTACAATTAGGAATTATTTTCAAAGTCTAGAGTTCAAATATGAGTAGCATTTCAAAGTCTAGAGTTCAAATATGAGTAGCATTTTAGGAGTACAATATTGAGAAATCCAATTTGGATGGATAAGTTGAGAATAGGAAAACATAAAAAATTCAATATAAAAAATATTTTTATAAAGGGTGATCTCTCTTAAAAAAAATCTTTAGGCCAGGTGTAGTTTACTTTGCAATAATACTTGGATAAAATCATTTATAACAATAACACTAAAACCACTATGAATAGTATTTTTTTTCCTTCTTGTGAATGAGAAAATCAATGTTGGTAACAATCCCCACAGCACCCTCATCCTAGCCCTCCCCCTCAAAAGAACCAGGATTTAGGTCTCTGCCCTCTCCCAACAACCAGACTCTCATTCAATCAGCAAAGTTGAGTGTAATGAAAATTTTAATTAAAAGGTACAAATAGGAATTATTTGTAAAGTCTAAGAATTCAAATATGAATAGTGTTTTAGGAGTACAATATTGGGAAATCCAATTTGCAGTAGATAAGATGATAAATAGGAAAACACTTGGAGATTACATAAAATATGGACTAAATCAATCTACTGTTCAGTTCTTCCAAATGGCATTGAATATATTTACAAGAGAGCAATCCCAAATACTTTCGAAAAATTATGGAAAAACTGTAGAGACTAAGAGAAAAAAATCCAAGCTTTAAAATGTCTCTACTGAAAACCATTCTAATCCATCATGAAAATCACATGAACAGCAAAAGGCCAGCCCTATCAATAACAACATTGGAAGTAATAAAATTGAATAAGGCGAATCACTTGCAATTAGAATCACAAGGCCAAATCACAGCTTATCTTGCAATAATACATGGATAAAATCATTCATGATGATAATGTTAAAGAATTGCCATAAATAACATTATTTTTTCTATCTTGTGAATGAGAAAAACCAATGTTGGAAACGATCACCACAGCACCCTCATCCCAGCTCCCTCCCTCAAAAGAACTAGGATTTAGGCCTCTGGGGATCTTCCCAACAACCGGACTCTCTCATTCATTCAACAAAATTAATTGAAATGAAAATTTTCATTAAAAGGTAAAATCTCTGTAGAAATCTTTTGTCATTTCAATGGATCACTTCCATCACTAGATTTATGTTTTGTGGACAAAATGAATTTTTAATTCACCACAGCTATAAACTGTGCAGCATTGGCATGACTGAGAGTGTAAAACAGGAAAATGGCTGCTACTATATATCCATGTTATATATTCGTGAAAGGTATCGATTTCTTATGTTTATTTATTTAATATTTTTTAAATCTGCAGCTTTTGAGAAAGTCAATGTTGCAATCAAACAATATGTGTCTTTTCCAAATACATTTACAATATGTAAAGCAGACTACCTTTCTAAAATCCTTCAGGAATGAATAATGGAGAAAATTTACTAGGCTAATCAACTTTCAGATGATAATAGTTTAAGCATTTACTTTTTTACTAGATACCCATTTACTAACCAGTAATAGCATGGCTAGTTAATTTGACTATGAGATGGCTGCCTGAAAGAAAACTCTAGGCTGGAGCACCATGTTTATTGCATATAGCTTTTGGTGGTAGGTGCACTCTTCTCTTTGAGCATGGAGATATGGACCCAAGGACTATTTTTGTCCAGAAGTTGAAGACTATCAAAGAAAGATATATGCGGCAGGCTCCGCATATTGCAGCAAAGTCCACATGGGAGCTCAGAAACATTGAAGTCCCTATACTGTGCCATTGAGTCCACACACATATTACAAATTTTTATGTAAGCCATAATTGGTGTTTGCTGAGTCTGATTCGAGTGACTCATAGATTGTATAACAAAGTTTAATAAATGTCTTGATAAAAAAACAACAACTCTAGGCTTGATTAGAAATTTTAAGTTGCCTGAAAAATTAATAAAAAACAAAAAACAAATTTGACCTATATGTGAACTGCTGTCTAGTAACATGACAAACAGAGATAGTGACATGGGATCATTTCATTTAGAATATATATTTTAAATTCATTACCATGGACAAAGTATTTCCAGAAAATTAAACATTGAAAACATTTGTTTTTTATATGTTTGTATCTATGTAAGTATATATGCGTGTACACACTTTTTTTCTTACAAATAAATAAATTCTTTTTCGCATTGTTTATCACATAAAAGAATGATGATTTAGAATTTAAAAATAATTCTGCTTTTTTTTCTAACTTTCTATTTTTGTTAATGTTAAAAAACATTGTAAAGTATACAGTATAGGCAGAAATTGACCAATTATAATGAAGAGTTGATGGTTCAATGAAAAGTATAGTAAAAACAACTATTAATGCACAAGTTTAAGTAACAGCCAATAAAAAAATATTTAAAAAAAATGCATAAAAATAAAGGGTTAACAAAAAACAGATGGAAAATTAAGATACCAATTGTTTAAGAAATTAAACTAAGAACCATTCTCAAATGTCATATTTAAGCATTATTTTATATTAAATAAGAATTTCATAGCACATGTATATAAGTATACAAAACTAATATTAATTATTTTTAGCACATTTTGTCATCAAATAAAAAGCTATCATATACTGGATATATTATTTTGAGAAAGCAAATAATAATAGAGGCATTACACAAAGAATGCTGGTTGCATCATTATGAGAGTATGATCAATGCAGGTTCATTAAGCACAGTATATTGACAACCTTGTTCAAAGAGTATGAAGAATAGTAGAAGAATTATATGCATTGTGTTGGTCATATTGTTCTAAAACTATGAATAACAGCAGAAGTATTATGCACATTGCATTGATCATAGGAAGAACAGCAGAAACATGCATAGTATATTATCCATATGGTTCTAAAAATATGAAGAACAATAGAAGTATTACACAAAGTATATTCACAATACTGTTTTGAGAATATGAGCAGTAGAGACATTTTGTGTGGTGTGTTGATCACATTGTTTTGATAGAAGGAACAAAAGAAGCATTACGCACTGCTGTTCACATTGTTTTGAAAGAATGAAGAACAGCAGAGGCATTATGTAAAGCATACTGATCGCATTATTACAAGAGTATGAGGCATTATGCATAATGTGTTGTCAACATTGTTCTGAAAGTATGATGTGCAGTGCATTGGCCACATTGGCCTGAAAGTAAGAATAAAAGCATTTTAATTGTTAAAACAGGCAAAACTCACTATATGTATTGCCACACACAGCAAGCTAAAGTAATCAATGAATGCCAGAAGGCTTGGGCATAAAATCCCCATCTAGTGCCTACTCATCCAATATCCCCAGACTAGTTTCTGGATTGTGGACTTCATCAGTGATGAGCCTTGGATCAGAACTTAGGTGATCATGTGATGTTTATTGGCTTAAAACCGATCCTGCCTAATAGGATAGTGGTGGCTATGATTATTAAAGAACCAAAGACACCAAAATGTATAGGTACTGAACTGAGCTGATAGGCTTGAATTGAAAATATTAAGGTGTTTTCAATTTAAGACTCATAGTTTTGTAGTAAAGTGGAGATAAAAGGTTGCTGCTGGAGGGTTGCATTAGATCCTAATATCTAGGTGTAGTGTTCTCAGATCGAAGGCTCCTCACTGACAAAGGCCAGAAAACAGTCTGGGGATATTGGATGAGTAGGCACTAGAAGGGGATTTTAACACAAGCCTTCTGGCATCCCCCGATTACTATAGCTTTCTGTGTGTGGCAATATGTATAGTGAGTTTGCCTGTTTGAACAACAGTTATAGCAAGCATAAGAAATGGTGATCATGTGATGTTTATTGGCATTTTAATTGTTTTAATATAATTACTTAATATTATTATTTATGAAAGACTAATAGCCTGAATTATATGAAGTGTGTACAATGGTGGGGAAGGGGGAGATAATATATATGTAGGGTCAAAATTATTCTTTATATAAGATATTGTTTAATAGATTTAGTATCTAGATGCAAGTTAAATAAGAATTTTAATGATGATTATGGCGTATAAATTTTTTAGAAACTGCATAAAGTTTTGGCAATTGTAAATGAAAATCATATGAGGATAGATAGTTTTCTTTACATTGCTAAAGGAGTTGCTTGCAAGTACAGTAATATTTAGCTGATACTTAGGTCAGTACTGCAGGAGCAAAGTCCGAAAACAATATTCTTCTAGCATATTGTAATGTAGTCAATAAAATAATCTGTGAAGTGAAAGTGACTGTCACTCCTGGTGCTCAAAAAATATAGATTTATGAATGACCGACCATTTAATTACTAACAAATTAATTGGAACTATTTAAGGGAACAATTTCTTAATGAAGAACAATCTGGTAATATAACAATATGCATTCTAATTTTTATCAAGTATGAATTATTTGATGCTTGAGGCAGTTTAAGTTCAAACCTCTCTATAAACGAGCAAATGATTGCTATTGGTGATATACCTAAAACCCCAACTGTATAATTTGGACAATGCATGTAATTTATCACAATATTTATTAGTTATATTCAAAGACTGAAATAATCGTGTTGACAAAAAATGGCTTAATTTTATATAAATTTTGTTAATTTTTGGTAACTGATTCAAATAATGAAGAAAAAAAATTTAAGCTTTAAAATTAGTTATAATCATGGATTAATCTGAATATTGAATAGTTATAGAAGATTTGCGGAAGAAGCTGTTAGACAACCATTTTATTCATAATTATCTATTTTTTGTGTGTGACTGCAGCGAATCATTTGATTTAAAAATGTTAACTTTTGTTCTTTTTGTTGAGATCATACTAGTATATATCCTCATTTATTACTTATATGTTTTTATTTATAGAAATTAATATGTATCAAAGTAATATTATATTGTAAACAAAAACTATCTAAAGAATTAATTAGATTTACAGTAAATGAAAACTAATTAGAGAATTAATTCGATTTAATCTAAACAAATCAAAAAAGTAGCTCGTTTCGAAACTAATTCAATAATAGTGTTTTCAAATTCCAAAAAAGATTATTTTTGTCTAACGAATGAAATAGTTAATTATTAATTTTGAAAAACACTGCTAATTAATTATCAAAAAAATACTGGCTTCACCAAAAAAGGATAAATATGAATGTTATATATATATATAAACAGCAAAATGAATTGTCAAGGCAGCTTATTCTTAAAGTATAAACAGCACAGCTAGCATCCATCACTAAAGAAACAAGAATAAGTAATGGAAAATACTTGATTCCTGAAGTGAGAAAGCAGGTACAGAGAAATCATTATTTAATAAGACTTCGGATAAATCTGTGCATTCATAATTATAAGTAAAACATATAAACACTTGTTGTAACTCTCATTATTAGAGATATTCATTTATAAAGTTTTAAGAAATTATATTTATTGTATATATTCAACAATTTTATTAAATATATGTGCTACATAAAACGTTTAGTGTACATCAAATAATGTTTATATTAAATTCTGAGTTAACCCAAGTCAGTGACAAAATTTCACATGATTGGTTGTGTACTTGCTTGATCTGCGATTGATGCTATCAATAGCAAATACATTTGTGTTGGTCAGTACAGGGATGACAACAAACTGACAGTTGACCTTAAGAGATTAAATCTTATGTATCCAGAAACAAAATCAGCACACACAACTTTAGGAGATTAGCAACTACCAAAAAAAATTTGGTGCAGAAAGTAGCTAGAGAAACAGCTGATAGAGCTCAGAATTTGACTATGAATATTTCTTGTTTGTATTAAAGAGAAATATCACTAGAGTAAAATAAAATATAAAGGTAGCCACATTATGAACAATAATCGGTCGGGAAGCAAATCTGCTAACCCGGGACAACTAATCCAAATAATTGGACACTATTTAGACAATAAATTGAAAAATATTTTCTTGTAAATAAAATTAAGGAAAGCAAAAAGAAGATAATGTGGTTATTGTATTTTGCAAGGGAAAAGTAATCAAGATTATCAATATTTTGCTTGGAATAGTTCAACCAGCAAAATTATTTTTTGAAGAAATAGTCAGTAAACTGAGTAACTATTCAATCTTTACAAACAAGGCATATAGTTAAGTTTGGATTTAAATAGAGAAGCCAATATTAAGTAGAAAAACTTCATGATTATAATATAACACTTAGAGACCTGGCTAGAAATGGCATATATGGAGATTTTCTCAAAGAAGTACTTCTTGAACAATTATTCTTCTAGGTCATGACAGATAGCCCAAGAACAATATGGAGATTTTCTCAAAGAAACACTTCTTAAACAATTTTCCTAGGTCATGACAGATAGCCCAAGAACAATATGGAGATTTTCTCAAAGAAGCACTTCTTAAACAATTCTCCTAGGTCATGACAGATAGCCCAAGAACAATATGGAGATTTTCTCAAAGAGGCATTTCTTGAACAATTCTTCTAGGTCATGACAGATAGCCCAAGAACAATATGGAGATTTTCTCAAAGAAGCACTTCTTAAACAATTTTCCTAGGTCATGACAGATAGCCCAAGAACAATATGGAGATTTTCTCAAAGAGGC
This sequence comes from Epiperipatus broadwayi, assembly GCA_028023455.1. NCBI lineage: Eukaryota > Metazoa > Onychophora > Udeonychophora > Euonychophora > Peripatidae > Epiperipatus > Epiperipatus broadwayi. Next base: position 7,717,882 of record JAQFVV010000020.1, on the reverse strand, counting down.
ACTTCTTGAACAATTCTTCTAGGTCATGACAGATAGCCCAAGAACAATATGGAGATTTTCTCAAAGAAGCACTTCTTAAACAATTTTCCTAGGTCATGACAGATAGCCCAAGAACAATATGGAGATTTTCTCAAAGAAGCACTTCTTAAAAAATTTTCCTAAGTCATGACAGATAGCCCAAGAACAATATGGAGATTTTCTCAAAGAGGCACTTCTTGAACAATTCTTCTAGGTCATGACAGATAGCCCAAGAACAATATGGAGATTTTCTCAAAGAAGCACTTCTTAAACAATTCTCCTAGGTCATGACAGATAGCCCAAGAACAATATGGAGATTTTCTCAAAGAGGCACTTCTTGAACAATTCTTCTAGGTCATGACAAATAGCCCAAGAACAATATGGAGATTTTCTCAAAGAAGCACTTCTTAAACAATTTTCCTAGGTCATGACAGATAGCCCAAGAACAATATGGAGATTTTCTCAAAGAAGCACTTTTTAAAAAATTCTCCTAGGTCATGACAGATAGCCCAAGAACAATATGGAGATTTTCTCAAAGAGGCATTTCTTGAACAATTCTTCTAGGTCATGACAGATAGCCCAAGAACAATTCAAAGAATTCCAGAAATCGGATTAGTGATTCAAAAAACATACAAAATAATGATAAAAAAGTGGATATATTAGAACAACAAAAAAGAAAATTATATGTTTCTATTGTGGAAAAATATCCACATAACACAAAATTGTAAACATAGCACTGAAAAATATATGAAGAAATATATCACTGTCATATTACAAATTACAAGAAAGAAAGAAAATGAAATGCACATTGGAAATATGAAAATGTGTGTTATTGAACAAATGCTGCCTGTCCTGATATCTCATTTACATTGATAAAAGATTGGAATTATCTAGCATACAAATAAGGGCTTTCCACATTTCAAAAAGTCATACTTAAATGGAAATGAGATATAAATTCTTGAGAAATTATTGGAATTCATAAAGATCAAACAAAAGATGAGGGCAATATCATGGCATATTGTACAAGATGATATCAATCTTATTATAGGCAGAAGATGATTCATAGAACTGAGTGTAAAGATTAGCATTGTTATAAAAGAAAATATTGAAATCAAAACTAGATTCTCAAGTCTATTTAATGAAAACCAGATCTATTGAGATTAATCTAAAAAAGGAGGAACCCTATTATTTTGAACCCTAATCAAAGATTTTCATATGCACAATGAAGGGACCTTACGATTTTATAAGTCTCTTGCTGATAATGTAGCAAAGCAATAGTAATATTTTTTGCTAATCGTAATTCATTGATATAGATATACCTCTGCCATATGCAAAGCAACCTAATAATATATAAGGAGATTCTGGTTTGAGAGACCTGAACTCACTGGACATTATTTATTTGAGTTAGTAGCATTAATCAATATCTATCACCTATTATGGCCACCAAGAACTCAGATTCAATAATTAATCCTTAAATGATTATCCCATTAGTATTGAGCAGTCACTTGAAATACAAGAAAGTCAGTCACTACATTGCTCTGCTTAACCACTTAACTTAATCAACTGGGTCAATAATGAAATACACGTAGGCTAAAATTTAAAATTCAACATTTAATTCCATGCAGTAACAATAATAGACTGCATCCATATCTTCTTTCAAATAATGGACTCTGTCAAAATCGAAAGCACAACCATTGATAAGGCATTTAAGGTCATTTCTACAATTTAATGGTTTTTAATAACTTCAATTACAACCTGAATTTATTACCATAAACTAAAATATTACTTTCATCTTCTATACCTGATTGATGTTTTAATGCATACACATTTTTTTTTATCAACAAAAATTGCATCATGCATAGGTAATATTATCTTAAACCGATAAACATCCATTTCAGAATAAAATAGATTAGTATTAAATATAATAAAATAAACTAAAGATATTAATTCATGAACACAATTTTGTCACGTTACTAATAAATAAAATGATTTTATTTATCACACAGGCTGTTGATAAACATTAAGTCTGTTTATCCTGTTTTCTTCTTTCAGATGGCAAATAAAAAGTTGATTTATTTATCATTGGTTTACCTTGCTGCTGGCTGGCATTGAAAAAATAATATTTAGTAATCTTTGCTTTTTCTTATTTGACTGGCAAATGAATAATTCAGACTATTGAGTTTTTCTTATTTTTGGCTAGCAAATATTGAGTAATCCTTGTTTTTTTTTTGGTCAGCATCAATATGTTTTTTTTCTTTCATAATAAAAGAGCGTCATTTTGTTTCAGGTAGGGTGAGATATTAACAATTATCTCATCTACAAAGCTGCTGTATGCTAGGGCAAAAATGAATATATGCAGTTAGACGTACCATATCACGAACCACAAGCATATTTAGCCATTTTGTATATTTTCTATAATAAAATATTAATCTTACCAGCAATTATATCTCACTGTATAAATTTCAATATGGAGACTGCAGTGAATCATACCCTTTGACGATGACTTTCCTCTTATAGTATAGCATATGATTTTAGATCTTTCTCTCTACTATGAAAATATGTTCTGCTCCAAATTCTTTATCACAGTTCTTTATAACTAATCAACACTTATTAAAAAATGTTATTCAATACCTTCGAGTTGTCCATCTTTAAAACTTACCTTAATTTCTAATTACATGTTTATTGATTAACAACAACAATTAAAATCAAAAACCAGAAAAAAGACCAAAAAAAAAGGAAAAATATTACTTCTTTATAAATTTGAATTTGTTTCTAAACAAAGAATGGTTAATTATAAACTTTAATAATTTGATAACTTTTTGTTACTTTTCAATTCTGACAACTATGATTTGTTTCTTTATAATGAGTAATATTTTAGTCCGTTTTATTTCTTTTACAAGTTATAATTAGTAATGCAATTAAGAGACATAAATTATTAAAAAGGGAGCGCATACTAACGCATTCTACCATTACCTTGGGGACTCAACCTTCGTTTTACCGAGATTAAATCATTTTCTTTTTTAATCTTGTGGCCATATATACAATGCCACAATAAAGTGTCATTTTTTTCAAAGGGAGAAGTTTAAATAAATATTTAATGAACTACACTCATGAAGAGTTCAAAGGCACAAGTCAATTATCTAATTATGAAGACAGACAGGTAATTTATAATTTGTGTTGATTATACTTTTATGATGAACAAAAATTTAAATCAAAGCATTTACCTAATGTTAAACATTTTCTATATGATAACGCCATTTTTTATAATCACATCCAACACCATCTTTCCTACTTATTTCCAGAGCTATTCAATATTTGACTGTTATTTTCATCCTATGATATTCCACCCATACATTATTCTGTTCTTACTATTTTACTTCCCATCTTTATTCATAACCATCTTACAATTTTAAAAATAATTAGTATCATTATTTCATGTTTTCTTCTCTTTTGTTTAGCAAAATTTTAATTACCTGTATTTTATTTATTTCCTCTATAATATATAATTTCTATAAACTATCCTATTTTTTTAAATATATAAGCTCTCCATATAATACTAAATTGTTCATTCACTTTATTACTGTTACACAATGCTTTATTTGCCATCCTTTTTTACAGTTTCGATTGCCCCAGCAATCTTCTTCAGAACTTCATATCTCCTAGCCTCAACTCTATTTCCAGTATTCCTTTATCTTCAAGAAGTATAATAACTACTCTTTCTTATTGCATTGCCAAATGTATACCATATAATACTAAATTGTCCATTCACTTTACTACTGTTACACAATGTCTTATTTACCACTCTTTTTCATAGTTTACAGTTTCGATTGCCCCAGCTAGAAGATATAGAGTTCCGAAGAAGATTGCTGGGACAATCGAAACTGTAAACTGCAAAGAAGGGTGGTAACTAAAGCATTGTGTAATAATAGTAAAGTGAATGGACAATTTAGTATTATATGGTATACATTTACCAATGCAATAAGAAAGAGCAGCTACTATATAAGCTCTTTTATATATTTGTAAATTTTCAATATTCAAATTTGGACTATTCCCCCACTTTTTTAAAAAAAATCTTTCTATGTATAATTAAGCATTTATAAATTCTATTATTCCATTTAATTACAGTTCAATCAGCTCCAATAGACAGCATAGCTACCATCTCATTCCTAGCTTCCTAATTTTATTTTAGTTTGCATATATAGCTCACGCTTAACATGTTACTTTAAAATTTTCTTAACATGCATCCTATTTCACCACTTTTTTACATACTTATGCCTTACAAAATAAATTTCTCAATATAGGTTTTACATCTTTCTTAAAAAACTCTCCATTACACCTATCAACTCAACCACTTTATTTTTAATTTTAATTCAAACTATTTTGCTCTATGCTTCGATAACCTTGCATATTTATATATTCAATTTTAATGGGCTCCTTTTTTGATATTGCCCTTTTATAAGATTTTTAAACTCTTCAAATATATTTAGTTGTTTCACTTTCATCAGTTATCATTTGGTTTTATCATTTGCCACAACATCACTTTCTGGCATATATTTAAATATTTTAAAATTCATCTACCCTATATTTATTAGTAAGTGAATAAAGTATTTTTTGTTTACCTTTTATTAGAAGTATATACTCTTATTCTTCTTCTTTACTTTCTTTGCATTTCTTTATATATTCATATATATTGCTTATAATAACTTCTTTTCATATACACTTTAATGCAAATTTTTTTTAGAAAACTTCTTTATTTTCCTGGCAGTTTCGACTGTCCAGCAGTCTTCATCAGAGCTTTTTGAACCTTCCTTTGCCTTTTTAAAAAAAATTATTTATTTTCTTGACAGTTTTGACTGTCCAGCAGTCTTCCTGCAAAGGAAGGTTCAGAAAGCTCTGATGAAGACTACTGGACAGTCAAAATTGTCAGGAAAATAATGAAGTTTTCTAAAAAAAATTTGCATTAAAGTGTATATGAAAGAAGTTATAATAAGTAATATATATTAACATTTTATACAAATTTTATCATTAACCTTCTTTTTAAAGTTGTTGTATTTAAAAATTTTAAGCCTTTTATTATAAGTTTCCAAAATATAAACATTTTTATAAATCAAATTTTTAATATTTCATCTCCTTGTTTTAATAAGTATATACCATCATTAAAGAAACATTCTAGTCTTTATTAAAGATATCCCACACATATAATAATATAATATTATTTTTACACATAATTTATATCTATTATTTATCAAACAAGCCCTGCTAAATATGTTTATTGTCATATCTCATTAATAATCCAATTTTGCTTACATTTAGCAATTTCCTAATTATTAATCATATTTTTCATTTTTTAATAGATTATGTATCTTATTTTTCCCCATAATAATAAAATATTTTCACCATCAAATATCTCATTTCTAACACCATAAATTCTTGAACCAGATAGACCCATCTATATGTATCTGTTCTTGTTCTTTTTAGAAATAATATTCCCATATTCTCCAATTAATAAATCTTTTATCAACTTAGTTTCACAATTAACTTTTTGCATTTTCTTTCTACAATTTATAAAATATTTGAAATACAGACATTCTTCATATATCTGGCTTAATTGTAAATATAGGGGACTTGAACTCAGACTTTAAGCTCCTTTTAACTATCCATGCTATCTCATATTACTGATGCACATGATCACACACATGTAGAAAAGAGCAATAATCACCAATATATGTATTTTATGCTGAACCAGCACTCATCAGTTGGTCCAGGTTATCATCTCTCTCACATATATATAATCAGTGCTCAGTTTATATTAAGATAGCAAATCTTCATACTTTAATGGACTGGCTTCAATCTATTCCAACTCTTCAGCCATTATACCCCTGAATATCTGATCATGGAAAGCCCAAATCCAAATTATAGAAATTTTCTGCTTATTTTTTTCTTACAATATTCATTTATTACATTTTTTTGATTTGATTATACTTGAAATTTAGTTTCAATTACATCTTTTTCTGATTCATTTATTTTTTGTCTAACTGTGTATTACATAATTCTATTTTCTCATCTAATCTTTTGTAATTAAGTCAGACATAGTCCCCATGTATCCATAATTACAAATATCATGTAAATCAGAAAACTATTTTTATTTCTATTTTATCAACACAATTCTTACACAGACAAGTGCTATTTAATATAATTTCTTGTCACATTAATATATTTTAAATAATAATTTTTCTCATATATATATTTACTAAGATAATAAAGCCTTTATAAAACAAGATAAAAGTGGTACCACCAATAAGGTGGTACAATAAAGTTAAAGGAGGTTGCCATGACTACAGATTGAGATTGTTGATAGCTTAAGGTTTGATTGTTATCATCTACATTTATAAGCCGATTAAAGACTTGAATAATTAATTGACTTCATTGTCTTAGTAAATATATAGTCTATATCAGTGGTCTTCAACCGTTTCACACCTGCGGATCAGTAAAAATAAGGAGAAGGTTCCACGGACTGGCAGAAATAAGGATAAGGTTTCGCCAACTGGCAAAAATAAGGATAAGGTTTCGCAAACCAGCAGAAGTCTATAGATAAATTTTCTTAAAGATGAGCATAATTATTATAACTGATCAAAACAACAATGTTAAATATATAAGATAAAGTTTTATATATATATGGAGTTTGTATAATAAAAAACTATTTTTTTAACTTTGAATTTTTTAGAAAAGTAATAAAAAAATTTAATTCTACCCCTCTCCCCATAAACATCTGTGATAACTAGAAAAACAAATTAATTTCTGAATGATTGATTAGATTTTGTTTTCGTTGTTTTCTTTTTTTTTTTTTTGAATTGGGTAAAAATGAGATGAAAAAATAAATAAAAATTGGTTATATTAATTAAAAGTTTAAACTCTTATTATTTTGTTATTACAAACTTTCCTCCTAGTCTAGAGGCGGACCGGCAGAAAAGGGTTGAAGATCACTGGTCTATATCAGAAGACCCCAGACTTTTTTGTCCTGTGGACCACTTTCCGAATTATTTTTTTGCTATAGTCCCCCTGCTTGCCTAATATTAAATTTTCCTAAATTTTATATCGTCAAATGTTTTCCACAGCTGACATAAAACTGAGCACTTTGATAAAGCTTTGTAAAAAATGAAAACGAACTTACATTTTTTATTCAGATCTTTATTGAAACAATTAAATTAAAAATCTTATTTTTATGTGAAATAAAACAAAATTAAATGTTAATAGTTCAAAATTAAAAAAAAAAGGCTAAATTAAAATTCTCTTTAAAATTTAATGCAAAACTGTAAATATTTGGATTTTGGACAAAAATCATAATTTAGTAACAAAACCATAAAATAAAGCTAAGTTTCAAAACTAAAAATACAATAATTAATGGTGTTAGTAGGATGAATAACTTGATGCTCTTATAGCAATTGCTTAATATTTGGAATCAAAGGACTGAGGTATAGCCTTAAATTTCCTTATTCAGTTATTTGCTTACAATTTCTTTTTGTTTTTGTCAGTAGATTAGTTACTGCACTAAAACCCCTTTCCACGAGATATGAAATGGAAAAGCTATCAAAAATTTTCTTGCAATACTCCATAATGCAGGATAAATAACAGCTACATTTTTTTTGAAACCAGAACTGCTGATACCCCTTTTAGAAACTGCACTTTAAGTTCTTTGTTAGTGCTTATTTCAAGTTATTCTTGTATACAGATTGATATCCAAGTGCAGTATTTCCATAGTTAAAACATCATCAAATCTGGTGTTAAAGTCTTGAGTAGAGAGCATTTAAATGTTGAACATATGCTAAAATGTTATCATCCTAAACTTTTGTCAATGATAAGTTGTGGAACTGCAAAAATTTGTGCCTTCTAATGTTTTATTTGAATAGGTTAATTCTGGCAAGAAAAGCTGAAATTATGGACTTTGCTTTTATTAAATTCAGGCTGTCTCCTACAAGTTAATCTCATTAAATTTAGCAAATCTGTTAAATAAGCAATATCTGATTGCCATTTTATTACATTTTCTTTCAAAATGGGATCTTTATCATCCAAAAACTCTAAAATGGGTTCAAAAAGTGAAAGAACCAGTGTACTTCAGTATGAAGAAGTAATCTATAAAAAGTCCTCATCATTTTCTTCACACAAGTGCTCAAACAACCTAGAATATAACATGTTGCTATGAAACTTGTTTACTGCCATTATGATAAATTGGAGGGATTTATTCAATCTGGCACATAGATTTTTAGCTACTAAATGTTGTCAGTGAATGGTGCAGTGAATTGCAAACATATCAGATACTTTTTTTAAATAGTTTATAAAACTCTGATAGCAACCCAGCATGACTGGTGCTCCATCTGCTATTACCAATATTATCTTTGTTAGGGGAATCACTTTTTTTTTTATGAAATAAGTCTTTTAAAACATTAAACATTGATTCACCTTTAGTATCTGTTGTCAAAGTTTTCACAAAAAGTAATTCTTGATGGATTTCTTGATCTATAACAAAATGAACAGATGCCATTAATAGTGCTTCATTACCAGTTAAAGTTGACTCGCCGATTTGAAGGGGAAAATGGTTTGTTTTTAGATAATTACACAAGAAGATTTCCACACCATGACTCATTTCATCAATATGTCTTTGAAGGGTGTTGTCACTCAAAGAAACTTTTGTGAATATATCATATGCAGGTTTATTGGAGAACAGTTTTTAAAACATCCTCAATGGCTGGCAAAATCAACTGTTCTCCGATAGTATGAAGCTTTCCTGATTTTGCTATGAGTAATAAAATATTGTAAGATGCCAGCAAACCATTGTCATCTCTTTTTGACATCAAATCAAACAAGCTGTCTAGCGTGATTCTCTTCTGAAGTTTTTTTTTTTTCGATGTTTTAAAGTATATCAAATCTTTATCTGTTTTATCAGGATGCAACTTTCTCAAATGATGCTCCAGCTAAGACAGTTCCATAGCATTATTTCTTAATACTTTGTTGCTCAAAAGACACATGGGAAAATTTCTGACAATGTTGAAATAAAGCCAAACTTCAAATAATCAATGCTACACTGCTTACATTTTTTTTTAGCCTCTGCCATGTTGAATAGAAGATATCTGTTGACAAAAAATAAGTTATTTAAATCTCATAAGATAAAAAATTTTAAATTAATTTTTTGGAGTAACACTCTAATGAGGCACTTACATTAAATCTAAATATAATGAAAATTGAAAAAATATCTGAACAATTCCTACTCCTTTAATCCAAAATCTTAAAAAAAAAACACCTACACAAACAAAAGCAACCTTTTACCAAATAATTATTTTTTATTATATCTGAAGCATGGACTATTTTTTTGGTTGGATATTTAATTTTTTGTTTGAGCATGCAATTAGAGTTTTTGGCCATATGTTTTAGCAGGTATTATCTTTATTTGAAATATTTAACTAGAAAAGGGGTTGAGATCACAATCTGGATGACTAACTAACTAAAAGTTTGTACTTAATGTTCTTAAATACTCCTAAACAAGATGTTTTTGATTCACTTTGATTTGCATCTGTATTTTACACTAAATAAAGTTCATATTTTTCAACCACTTCTCAAAATTCTAACACTCCTATTATAATTGCCTAATTTAACATGTCCATGCAAAAGTTTTGGTCTGAACAATTCTGAACAAACTTTATTTACTGTGTGTGGTTGCTCAATGTGATGCAGATATGAAAACTTGTAAAAACTTATACATAATCATAGAACCCTATGAAGCACATATCTAAATAATCTTGTGAACCAATAACTATTTTTGTCATATTTTAATAATACATGGTAAAAGTTAGGTTTAAATATCAGCAAGAAATACCATGATAATTCAAAAAAATATTATTTTCCATAAAAAGATTGTAAAAACTAGTATTATTTCATTTTTAGAAGCTATATTGTAATTTTTGTGATTTGCAACAATTATAATAACAAAATCCAAAACTTATACTTATTCATATAATTAATTATTTCAAATTTAAAATATCTACTTAAAAGTTTATGAAATGCCTGAAATAATGATTTTGGTGATTGGACCCCATTTACATATTGTAGATCCCCAAATTTTTTTGTCACTGACACAGACCCCCTGAAAGTAGAAATTGACCTCTAGGGGTCAATATAGACCACTTTAAAAACCAGTGATTTATATGGAATTTGGAAGTTATAAATGATTATTTATTAGTCTGCTTTCAGAACAGATTATATTTGCCTGATTAATGAGGTTTGTGTAAATCTCTTTGTATTATTAATCTCACACTCCTTAATCAAGTTGCAATCTTTAATGTCTCTGTAAACATATCAACCACAAGTAAATGTGATACCATCTTTATTGTTAAAGGAGGTTGCCATGACTACGGATTGAGATTGTTGATAGCTTAAGGATTGATTGTTATCATATATATATAATTCATTAAAGCCTATTTAATATTATTTTCATTCTTTATATAATTCTAAATCAATAGATTTTCCAGGTTTTAAAACTCACTTATTCTACATATACATTGAATATATATATATAAATGTAACTTTTCAAATTCGTCCTGGCTAATATGGTCATTCAATGACTCAAAACTTGTGTTATATTATAATCCGTGTCCTATTACTAATAATTGGATGAATTTGAAAAATGTAAATAAAGTGTTTTTTAAATAACATTTAGTAATTAATATTAGATGATGGAAATAGTCTAACAAATAATTCCAACATTGATATTAATGTGTTACGATTGTTGATTTTAATTGTAGTCTCTTGGTGCTTGTGGTTTATATGAAGGGAGGGGAGTATTTAATATTTATTTTTGAAGTGAAGTATAGTGAAAGAGGATGATGATAAATTATGTGGAAAGCGTGAGAAACAAAAGCGAAGAGAGTGTGAGTAGAGATTATGACAAACTTATTGGTAATATGAGGATAAGATATTGGACATTAATCCAATATCGTAATAAAAATATTTTTTTATTAAAGGGAGATAGATAGTCAGTGGTGAGAGAGTGAGTGATTAATTGTTGATTATAAGAAATATTGAAAGAGAACTATAGTAACTGTATTTACAATGGGTTGAAACTTTTTGAGAAAGAACAAATATCTTATTTGTTTAACAGGATTTCTGAATACGTGGTTTATGTACAGAAATCATTTGACACAAGCTTTATAGTACGTTATAGAAGTTAAGTTACATTATGTAGTAGTTCATATACATTTATATGTGCACAAATATATACACAACCATTTTCACTTACATTTTTTGTTTATACCTAATAAAATAAAAAGTAAATTATATTTTAACTTAAAAATTAAAATATATTTTAATTTACATTAAAATATATATTCTGTTTTGATGAGAAAATGTAGGTTGTTTTTTTCGCAAATTTTTTTCGTATTCTGAGATTATAAAACGATAAAATCATAGCAATAATGATATATAATTAAACATTTATATTCTATCTTCTAAAAGGTGAATAAGTTTATTATATTCAAATAAATTTTTGAAATTTTTTGTTGTCTACATTTGGCAAAATATCTTTTTAAAGGATGCGTTATTAAAATATATGTATAATTAATCAATAGAACTTATAAATATACGTAAACAAATTGAATTGATGTAACTCTCACCAAACACAATGCTGGAAATATTTGATGTAAGATCACCATACCATAGGAAAATGCGCCAAATTCTGTGTTTAGGTGGGGGGGGGGTCATCTTCCGCATAAATATTGCTATATTACATAAAAAAAAATTTTTTTTCATTTGTAAATTGTTGTATCTTCATTTTCTTAAACAAATCTATCCTAAATAGAAAAAAAAAAAGTCAATATATGCTTAGTATTAGCTTGGCATTAAAGTGTGAACTCTGACGTGGAAACAGTTTAAATAATGTATTATTAAATATTAGATATTACATAATGTAGAATCTTGATCATTCTTGGATAGTAATCATATCTACTTAACATGTCTAGTTATCCTAGAAGATTGTCCAGTTTTGTAAAAAGCAATGATTATTGATTTAAATTTCAAAATAGTTATTAAGTAACATTTTATATCCTTGCTGGCATTTAAAAAGATAAAAGATGGACTCAATCCACATAGGAGTAAGATATCTCTCCCACCAATGATGAAAACTATATCATATTACTGTTATGATTTTTTTTTATTTTTTACAATCAGTACATTAACATTTAACTGATTAATCCAAGTAATATAATATCTCTATACCTATTAGTGATCTGGATTCAAATCCTAAGTCATAGCATGTGATTGTACTAACCACTGCATGATGAATCCTTTATTATTATTACTTGAAACAGTGAAAGAAATATCATTACATATTATTAAATGCAAACTGCTTATTGATTTTGAAAGAATACTGTCAAACTATTTCAAAAGAGGAATGGGTAACAATAGCAATGAGGAAACCTTGCTTCTAGAAATGAAAATAATGATAATGTAGTAAATTATGTTTGTTAAATGACAGGGTAAAGGCATCTTGATTAGTAATAGATTTTTACAGGTATGATTTGTTCTGGTCACTTAAGTTGATGAAAGATGAGCTAGGGATGCTTTCTTTTACTTTATATTAGTTTTAACCCTCTTAATTTCCAGTAGGCTGACTTTCAATCTTTTTAATACTGCTTAATATCTTAAGTCCTTATTTATTTAGTGATTGTATTATCTTTGAATATCTAGTTGCAGACTTCCTCATTAAATCTTTTTCTAGGAACTAATTATATTCTTCTGGCTAGTTTTCATCACTAATGACCATTTAGTAGTCGACATTCAGTTTGCTTTGAGAAGAAATTGTATTTAGGCAGTTATATTTCTGGGGATTAATTTCTAACCTTTGCATCAACCATTAAAGTAAGCTGAACTGCTTGCAATCATCTTGAAGTATTCCTTTCAGATATCATTGAAAGTCTGTTTAATTCAAACAGGCTGCAATAATTGCGAAGTGTTTTCGTTAAAGAAATTATAATGTACTTTTCAGAATAAATAAATGTAGTATGAAAATACATAATGTTTAGAAATCATTCATTAATTTAAAAGGGAAAAAATGGAGAAATCAGGAAAACCTTTATAGATAAAATTTCTACGGATTTGTCTTTGATAGAATAGCCTAATTGATTAATGCATTATTTAAACTTAGTATTCATAAATTTAAAGGTTACTGATTTAATCTCTATACTAGCATTATCTTTAGTTAGGCTGGAAATGGCTAATAAAGAGAAGAAAATAGTACTATTTCTGTTTTGTACTAACATGTGTATTAATACTAAGTTGACTGTATTTGTAAAGTTATTAATAGAGTTTGAATTTTTTAAAAGCATTTAACAATTCAACTAAGCAATGGAAATAGTCTAATATATGGCTACAAGTAAAATACTACCACCATAAATCTTTAGAAAAACAGGTGGTATGAAGTAATTGAAAATGTTTAAAATTTAAACATCACTTATGACAATTTGACTTGCAATTCAAGGACCATTTACTCTCAAGTCTTTACTACTGTATTAACCTATATATGATAATACAGAAAGTTATAAGTAAGAACTAGATAGACTTATTACAGTATAAAATGGTTTTAAAAAAAGAAAAATTCAATTTGGCTATCAAAAGAACTTTAAACCTAGTAGCTCTAGGAATACAATGTTAGTTTCAGGTCCCCTATATTAGGTGGAATTAAAAAAGGATAATGAAATTTCACTGTAATATTTTGAAGCTAAACTGAGGGTAAACTCATTACCTTTAAGTGTTGTTATCAAAATGAAGAAAACTTTTAGTTTCCTAACAGCAAAAAGGGTTTAACTGACATCGTTTTGAAAACAAAATTGGCAGAGAACGTATCAAATCAAGTGCAGAATAGAGGGGGAAATGCGAGTCAAGAAAACAGCAATATGGATAAACAACTGATGGAAGAAGAGAATCCAGTTAACAAAGAGAACACCTCAGGTGATTTGGACTATATGTCACCCAAAATGTCACAGGGGAAAGAGAAAGTGAATGTCATTGAAAGCTTCAAAAAGTTTAAAATTGAAAACGTTATCTAAAAAGCGAAACCGATTAATAAAAGTTTAAAATTGAAAATGTCATCTAAAAGTGAATCAGATTAATAAGAACAAATCTATAAAATCTAAATTTGAAACTAATGAGAGAAGTAAATCAAACAAATTATTTAATGTTAATAACCAAGAATTTAACTATGAAGAGGCATTACAATCAAAGTATGGGGTAAATAACGTTATGTAAGAGGCTTATGATAATATATTGGATTTAATGGATGAGGAAGATGAAAAATCAACTGTTTTAATGAAGTCACTTAATGAATAACTTTTAATAATGATTGAGAAATTTAAGGAATAAAAGTGAACAATTCTTTTATCAAGATCATAACCACAAACAAATTCATTTGACAAACTGGATGCTAGACACTCCAGCTAGAAATATCAATTTTGTAACAGTGATAGAATTTTGTTGTAATATTTGAGGGCACAGGTCTGCACTCCTCATTTCTTTTGCAGGGGTTGATGATGGAGGTTGTTATGGGTCTGGTTTGTGGGTGCGGGCTGTTGATGATCATTGCCACTTCCAGAAAACCTGCCAGAAGGGTACAGGGTCAAAGTTTTCAGTGCCTTTTCCGCTCTGATGGGCTTCTGTGCTACCTTGATAGATTGTTTTTGGGCAGTGCAGATTGTGCTCATCCATATATAGTTACACATTGAGTAAGGTTATACAACCCTTTTGTGGATGTTTTTTTATCGAGCGTATCGTATGTACTTTGTTTTTGCCTTGTAACATTGAACACTATAATATCATGTAGTGGGTGATCAGTCACCTGTGTTTTTTTTACCTTAATAAAAAAAAAAAACTTCAAATTTCACGTAAAAAGATTTTTACAAAAGTACTAGCAGTTTATTTTAAATGGATGTTTTTCTTTTCTTGATATCATTTTGATTCTTACTTTTAGAGCTAAATTTTTAACATTTCAGTGACCAAACCTCTTATGAAAATAAATTTAGTTACAGATTACTTGTCTAATATGGAAACAAAACAAATATCTTAGTATAAAATTTCCATAATAAAGAAATGATATTTATTGTAAATAAAAAAAATTAGTTTGTGTCCTTTTTAAAAAAAATTGAATCTTGTCTTTTAAGTTCTATAAAAAAAATTTTTTTTAAAGAAAAACTCTCTCAGTCAATAGTACAAAAGTTGAAATCCTGTTTCCTACATATTTACTAGAATTGGGTTCCAGAGAATTCAACTGAAATTAATACAAATTACTTGATGTAGTAAAGGATCATAATATCTGAGTACTAAAGATGATAAGCTGAGCTTTATCCTAGAGATCTTAAGCTTTCAACCCTATTATTATAGACTATGCTAATTTGTACTGGTTATAAATTATCATTCTTCTTCAAAAGCAAGAACCTATTACTGCAATACATATATTCAAGAACTAAAGACAATATAATATAATTTTCTGATCCAAACAAGCATACTACTTACTAACAATCTTGAACTATGTAATATTAATTTATGACCATTTGATATCATGCTAAAAATAGCAAACCAATAGCTCTTCTAATACATGATCTTAATACCACTAATCATTTAGCAATGGGCTATTGATTATAGTTTACTTCAATATAATATGCAAAGTGTTATAGATATAAATACCAAATTTCACAATCATTATGATCTTAAAGTATGAAATAATCATGACCAATCTTATAAAGTTAAACATTTAAATAAGTGAATATTATGAGCAATATGATTGGCCAATTAGTTAAACTTTGTTACAAGACCTTCAACTATTCACACTATCTCATACTGCTGACACACTTGATCACACACATGTTGAAAAGATAAACAATCACCAATATATGTACTTCGTGCTAAACCAGCACTCATCAGTTGGTCCAGATTATCATTTCCACACATATACACAATCATCCTCTAGACTCTTCCTCCTCTTCTTCTTCCTTACTTTTGCTTTCTTTATACAGTATATAACACCAAACCTCCACTCTTTTATACTTTTAGCAAAATATATTTATTAATTTGATAACAGTTTTGATTGTTCCCAGCAGTCTTCATCAGATCTTATCTCTCACTTCTCTACTTCCTCCATGTTTCTATCCCATCTTTTAATATAATCCTCTAGACTCTTCCTCCTCTTCTTCTTCCTTACTTTTGCTTTTTTATATTAAGATAGCCAATCTTCATACTTTAATGGACAGGCTTCAATCCACTCCAAAACTCTTCACCCATCCATTTCATTGAAATGTGATGCATGGAAAAGTCTGAGTTCAAACCCCTATATATTACATATTTGAGTGCAGGTATGAAAAAGCGTGTACTGTAGAAAAAATTCATATATTAAACTTTGTTAGTAAGTTAATTTGTATAAACTTCTGCATTTGCTAATTAATTCTGAAAATATTTTATAAAATTTTACTTGTTAATAAGTATTGAAATCCGATGCCTGAATTAATATGCACCTGATTTTAACTCGGAAAAGTAAACATTAAGTATAAACAAAGTTAAGGCGGCTTCATTTTGGCAAAGTTTTAGAAATTATTCCAAAACATAATGTAAATTTAATGACATTAATTACCAAAATTGTTTAAAGGTAATTCAAAATCTTTAAAAAAATTTTAATATAAAGAAATTATATAATGAAATAAATTCTAGTAATGAATGACTTGTAGAGGATATGACCTAAATGTGGTCTTTTATTAGAATATTTTGTAACTCTAAAAGTGATAAGGAAATTAAATTTCTATCTGAAATAGTGGAAGGTTATTAAAACGTATTTTGGCGATAATATAAAAAAAAAAGTCAATAAAATTTCTGTTATTCATCATTATTAGTAACTTTTAATTGATTTACTCATTCATCTAGTGGAAAAAAGCAGAGGTAAAACAAATATTTCTTTATTTAAATAAAATATTCACATTTGGCAAATAGATTGATATATTGTATAAGTTTATGAGTTTAATATTTAAGTTATATTGTATAAGTTGTTGGAAGATAAAAATATTCTCTCAATAGTTTAATATATATAAATTTATTTTTCTTTTAGCAGGTTTTTTTATCAAACAAACAAATTAATAGTAAACACACACGCACATATATACAAATTAATAGAAGAACATATCTTGAATTGTATGTAAGCATATCTGGAGAGATGATAGTTCCAGTTATTGATCATGAAACACTTGTTGTTTACATGCCACACTACATAAAAAAAAAGATAAATTATTTTGCAGTATATACACATCTCAAGATTTCCAAATTATCCATTCTAATGTAACAACTGTTAGTTTTATATTAATAATAGTAAATAAATTGCTTTGATCTTTGATTTTGAATATTTATATGATCATTAAATAAAGACTCATATAATTGACCTACATTATAATACAATTTATAAGGGATTCGAACTTAGACTTTCACACGACCCTCAGCTCTCCATACTATCTTATATTGCTGACCCACCTGATCACACACATGTTGAAATTATTTATCTTTTCAACATGTGTGTGATCAGGTGGATCAGCGATAAGAGATGGCATGAAGAGCTGAGGGTCGTGTGAAAGTCTGAGTTCAAATCCCTTATATATTACATTATATATGTGCAGGTGTGTGTAAGCCTGTACAGTGTATTATTTTAAATACAATTTATAGATAACAATCTAGCGTGACTATGAGCTGATTATATAAGAAATTATACAGTGATAATGATGTTAATAAATGATGAAAATAAACAGCACTAAGACGTTTTTACTCAAGCATTTTGTAGATGTTAGTGCAGCTCAAATATATATACAAATGTGTCAAAACAGATTCCAATATAAAGTTGGTATTTTTAAAGCATGTTATCAACTGAGGCCACAATTTCGATCCATTCAACATCAAAATACTTTGTGCTGAGTGCAATCATCTAAAGAAAAATACAAAAAGGTGAGGTGTATTGCAAATAACACCCACACAATAAATAAAAAAGACTCATACATTGCATTACTGTGGAAGTAGTATATGTAAATTCACAAACTTGCATGCTAATTAACTTACAAGTTCTTTCTTCTACATACCTATCTTATTGACATGAATATGATTGGTCAGTTTTGAAAGTAGTGTTAAGCTGTAAATCAATAAAGGAGTTATAATTTTATAATCTTTCCTGCATAGTGGATCTTCTCTATTGAATTATCAAATAATGTTACTTTTATGTATGGGATAATAATTTTTAAACTGTTTAAAATCAATAAAAGGCACTATCCAAAATTTTATTCTAAATAATTTTTTATTTTTTTTTACAAAAATTAAAGTATCAACACTAATACAAAGCATTTAGACAACAAAATAGACTGTAGGACTTTTCTAGTGAGAATTGTTTCTTTGAAATAAACTTATAAACTTTATTACCAATTATTTTGCAATGTCTATGATTTAGCTTAATTCAGCTTAATTTAATGTACTTTCAAATATAATTCATCGGCACTAATGTAATATTGGGGATAAGTTTAGTTAAAGTGTTAATCAATTATTACTTAATCATAATTAGTATTAGAGAAATAATGTAAGTAGGTGATATCTTTTTTTACACATGCAATTTTAAAATTTAGATACTCCTTTATTTTTAAATTCCTTTTTTTTTTAAAAAAATAGAAAGTTACATAGCATCAAGATTTAATGACAAAAGCTAAATAACAAACTTAACAAATCTTATCTTTAATATTAAGATAAGATATTCAAATTATATTTATTATATATTTAATACAAGTTAGTCATTCATGTTTAATTTTTAACATGTTTCTCAATATTATTAATGCCTTTAATGCTATTAAAACAGACAAAACATTCCATACAGTAGTGCCACTCAGTGAAGCCAGAGTAATTTCTCAGATCCAAGGCTCTTCACTGATAAATGCCACAAGCTAGAAACTAGTCTGGGAATATTGGATGAGAAGGCACTGGATAGGGATTTTAGGCACAAGTCTTCTGGCATCCATTGATTACTTTGGCTTGCACTGAATGGCACTATTGTATGGAGAATTTTGTCTGTTTTAATGACAGTTATGAGCAAGCATAAGAAATGGTGGTCATGTGATGTTCCATGGTTTAAGACCTTCCATAATCAGTCTCATAATATTTTTATCAGAAAGAACAAAATCAAATCATGAAGTTACAAATCAATAATAGATAGATAGTTTTTTATAATTATAATAAAATAAATTCTTTATATCAGGCATAAAAATCCCCATAATTTTTTTAAGAAAATGAATATTCAAGCAATTGTTAAATATCATATGATCACCTTTATAGTGAGAGCATCACCTTTATAGTGAGAGTTACCTGTTTTAATTGTTAAATATATAAGTTGTTGATTAAGTAAGTATGGTTCTTGAAGATTCCTAAATAATCTTTGAACTTATGAAGCCAAATAAAATCTAAATATAATGGGGGTTTTTTCAGGCAAGTTTTTCAATTGGATTGGAAATTGATAATAATATAAGATGAACAGTTAAAGTTTTCATCAAACAATACAGTCATTTTTTAGAGATAAATTGGTGGGTTTTTTTCTTCTTTCAGTTAGGTCATAGACACTTTTCCCAAATAGTTTTGTTTATATGTCATGCATTTTGAGATTATGCTAATTTTTAAATATATTTTTTCAGTTTAAATATATATATATTGTAACGAGATTGGGGGTAACAAAGTAATAGAGTGAACCTGGGGTGATGGAAAATCATCATCAACCCCAAGTCACTACAAAATACAAAATCAAATTTATAAAAGTATATATAAATATAAAATATTTAAGAGGAGCATGAGATTAAGAATCTCTGATAGCATTGAGAGACCAGCCAGTCACTCCTTAGAGGAGCAACTAAAGTATACATCAATCATATATCAATCAGCATTATAATAAGTCTCAGTAAGTATAAGTACATATTAAGAGAACTATCATCATCATCATCATTGATGGGAATAAACAAATCAGTGCAATATATTAACAGTCCATCTTGTCGCTGGACTTGAACAATAAAAAATATAAATCAATAGTCAACCTTGTGACTGGATTGGAAATGGGTCTTCTGTAGACCAAGCTAACTACTGAGCCTTTGCCACCTTGGGCAATTATTTAAACATAACATAGATGCACCATTTAAGTGCTCATCCATCAAAATACATAAGAATCAAAAAATCCAAACAATAATGCTGGGACATTTAAAACATGCTGATCATCAGCAATGCTCAGGCCACTTGTACTGGTCAACTATAAATTTAAATTTTTAATAAGACTAAAGTAAGATAAAAATAATAGTGCATGGGCTTTAAAGAATATCCTCTTTTGTGCCAACCAGGATGATGATTGATCATCTCTGGATGCCCCAAAGCACTAAGTACACATCCCCATTTATCCATGTCTGAATCAAGCTCAGAGAACATAAGATCTATTACTGTATGTGACCAAGAGATGATGGAAATCATTTTTAACAATTAAATACAGGATTATTAATAACAAAAATAATAATAATTAAGGTCTTATGAGGGTTCTGATTTTGAAAAGTATACAATAATAAAAGTCATTACACTAAAGTTATTACATGGTTTTACAATATTTCTCAATTAAATTCTATAAATGCATATATATATATCCGTACACAGACAAGCGTTTTATAACATATGATGAAGACATTTCAATTAAGCATAAAATAATTATTACATTTGTAATTTACATAATTACTATTCAAAATTTAAATTGTTACATTAATTTACAAAAAGTATAATAAAATATATTCAAATTATTACTATGGTTTACATATATATGCACACAGATGGGCGATTTATAATATATAATGAATATTCAATAACATAAATGATTAAAATTCGCATATATGTCCTATTTGACAAGCATTGACATATATGTTTGCACAGATTATTTATAAATTTAATTTTGTCAAACAATAAATAACAATAATTTCTACAATTACAAATTCCATTTGCAATATACATAAAATTTACATATTTGTTATAATGATAAAAGTTATTTTCACAATTATTTTTTTTGTTGAATATAGCTTTTTTTTTTTCTTAAAATAAATCCGATTAAATTTTTGACAGATGATTGTAGATTGATTTAAAATGTCTCTTTTTTTTTTAATAAACGAAATATACAATCGTTTTATAGAATTAAGAAAATATAAATTTCTAAATGTCTTTCTGCTTGATTAGTTAATGCTGATGAAGTAGGCAAGGTGAGAGAGGAAAAGTGAATATGTGAAGTGCAGCTCTTCATGCCATGATAAGTAGATAGTCAAGCATGGACCAAGCACACAATGCCCCATGATTTCACGAGAAAATACCTCATTTTTAAGCACTGTCCCTTCTAAGTACCTAGACAGATTGTCCACAAAAATATCAGGCACTGAGCCAGCCCTGCTCATCTCTTGTGAGTCTTAGGGGCTTTAGAAGAGGTCTATTCATGAGACCAAGGCCTATTCATGGGGCCTACATATACACTGCTGGACTACCCTGGGAGCTCAATATCAAGGTCTAGACAGTGCTGAGCATATACTTTGGAACACCATAAACACATTGCATCCACACAGCCCTGATCAACCATACACCCACCACAAACTTAAAAAGTACAAATTCATGCATCACTTTCAAAATGTAATTTTACATACACTGATGTTTACATCATATTTTAACTTAACAGCAATAATATTATATTTTCATTATTAAATTCTTTGGAAAATATGCACAAATGTTATACATATATATGTGTGTGTATAAACAAAATATAGATATACTGTAATTTAAAATTAGTTTCAATTTATAATTTTTTTTTCCTTAAAAAAAGTATAGTCAATTTTTGACAGGTATTTGTTGATTAATTATCAATGTTTTTTAAATTAAATTATTGAATAATCGATTCTTTACTTTTTTTTTAATATAAATTTTTCAAAATAATGTCCAAGAGAATTATTGTTCAAAAACATCTCTTTTGTCTTTGAAATCAGATGGTTAATGAATTATTTTTGATTCTTAATTATAATTCAAGCAAAATTACTTTATATTCTTTTAAATATAGATTTTTAACTGACTTAAAATAATATTGTTCCATATATGTCTATTTTTATATGACATTTTAAAATAATTCACCAGCTATATATATGTTTATCTGTGCTTTTCTGAATATATCTGATGCAGCATACATGTAATTAATTCTTCCGCAAGCTGGAAGATTTTTCTTGGTGAGTTTGGATTTTAGTGACTGTCATAATCAGGAAAGATGTAATCCAGGTAAAACGTTGGTCTGTAGTTGGTCTCCCATCTGTGTAGAACTGTTCCAGGCAAGCAGCTGTCCTTTCCATGTTTAAGGCTATGAATTACAGCATAAAGAAGTGGGTCATTTTCTCCATGTGAATTCAAACTCCTGCTAAGGAAAACAGTCTATTATCTTGCCTTCAACTACATCCGTTTATGGTAGCTATTCTGCAAATTCTCTGGTCAGCTAAAACCAACTGCTGCACTTTATCAAGTTGCAGTAAAATATTGAAACCAATTTTCAGCTGACCGTTCTTACAAAAATTATTATCCAGACTGACTGATATTTTTTATCAGCCCTTTTTATAAAATCATCTGAGTTGTTATAACAACACCTTGATTAAAAACAGAATTTTATTTTTATCTCTTTAATCCCTTGGAATCTATATACATGTTTTTGCTTAGAGGATTTCTATTAGATAAAAATTTTGTTTAATTAATTAAAAAATTCCAAAAAATAAGTATGGTGTTTTTACATTTCAAAATCAGAATAACAATAATAATAATAATAATAATAATACAATATTTATATTTATTCAGACCTTTTAAAAGTTTAATTTATAAAACAATTTTTATTTTAAATCAGAGTTATTATTTAACACTTATTATTATTTTATTTTAGGAAATATTAAAAAAAATCTAAAAAACTTTATTCTATGTTCATTTCTACTTTTCCTTTACTTTATATATATATGCACACACACTATATTATTATTGGTGTACTATGTAACCCAACCGGTTACAATATATAATTAAGAACTAAATATTAACATTATTAACAGCAGTATATATATAGTAAAGTTATTTATCAGAATTGAATGACCTTAATAAATTATTAATAAATCTGTTTTTACCATCCTTGCCAATTTTTGGTTTTCTTATGCAGAATTATTTTTCTTAAATATGTAGTTTATTTTATCTTAAAATTTATTTGAATAAAGAGTACAAATAAACGATATTTTTTAAACTTTTAGTATAAACAACATTTTCAAAGAAAATTGCTTAAATAACTGAAAAGTTACATTCTAATACATAAAAGGTTTTTTTTTACTTTTTTAATTTTGCAAATTTATTGAATAAATTTGTAGTAATTAAATAAAATAATATATAATGAAGGTTAAATTAAATACAAGTAATGTTATATTGTTATATGATTATTAATAACATTTTTTTAATGTAAAATAAGATATTTATTTTATACAGCACTATGTTTATAAACTGTAATATTAATAATCAGCGATTAAGCTAATAAAGAACAATAGCAAAAGTCAACACATATATCTTATAATTCTTAGCAGTTATAAGTAAATAAATAGGGTCATTCTTAAATTGATGTTTATGATCGTTTTGCAAACTTTTTATGAAAAATATGTCCACACATATCATTTGCGATTCACTTGACACCTTAAGATGCTGTCTTTTAATTTCTCCCACAAAACCTTCACTTTGGAAGGCTTCAGTACCTTATCTAATGGTATCTTTCACTGTATTTTATCCTCAGCTATTTTCTATTGATGAATGCAACATATATTGTATTTTGTTAGAATATATTTGAGCTAATCTTTATTAATAGAAATGAAGTTTGTCTCTCTCATAAAACCATATTGAAGTTCACCATAGCATATAATTTTTCATGGAATTTGCTGCCATTATTCCACTTCAAGTGCTAAGTTTGACAAAAGATGTGCTATTATAGTGGTAGAGTGAATAACAGGATGTTCATAAAATTGGAGATCTTGACATTGTAATTTTACATTCTTATGAAGCATTTTTAAATGATTTATTTTCAGTGTCTCTATGTTATAATATGCCTTACTATAATGAAGTACTTTAACTTTTAAACTGTGAAATGTAGCAGTAACATAATGAAGACTGTAAACGCATCTAAATATGTAAGTTTATTTTCCTACCTAAAAAGTCATTAAGGTATTTCACTCCATTCTCAATCTGATAATGTTCCAAATTAAAAGATGCTAAAGATATTTCTTCCATCATATTTTTTTAAACAATTACTAATTCAAACTATAAAGAACATTTTGTATTTGAACTGGAATAATATAATACAATTATCAGCAAACAATATTTTGAGAAAACCAAAAGACATTTTTAAAAAAATTATTTCAAGTTAAAAACCCTATCAGGCTTATTATTTCAATATATTGAAACCTATAAAGAAAGATGAGACCACAGTCAAAATATGCCAAATCTGAAACTCATAAAGAGCTGAGATTTCAGTTGAGACAGAAAGAGAAGTGCATCTGCTATCCCTCACTTGACTTGCAGTTATTATACATACAAGTTTTATTTATTTTCACAGATGTTAAAATTATTCTGTACTTTAATTAGCATTCGCATTTAATAAAATGATAAATATATTTCTCATGGTTATTCAATAACATGTGTACATTTAGTCTTATTCTATTTTAGTAATAAATATCTTTACAAATATATTGTTTCTTACTACAACCTATCTAAGAGTAAATTAATCTGTATTTTAAAACTAAGGCTAAAAATGTAAGTACAAAGTTTATTAATAATTTATTTTAGGGTGATATAAAATAAGAAAATAAATATCACATGATCACCATCTATACTAGCACATAATTGTTAATAAACAAGGCAAAACTCTCCATACAGTAGTGCCATCCTGTGTCAACCAGAGCAATCAATGGTTGCCAGAAGGCTTGTGCATAATATCCCTATCTAATGGCTACTCATCCAATATCCCCAGACTAGTTTCTGGCTTGTGGCCCTCGTCAGTGAGGACCTTGGATCTGAGAGATTTTATGCACAAGCCTTCTGGCATCCATTGATTACTCTGGTTGGCACAGGATGGCACTACTATATGGGAAGTTTTGTCTTGTTTAAGAAAATAAATACATATATGTAAAGAATGTGTACGCATTTTATGATATAACAATGTAAAAGGGATATTATGTACATCATCTTACCCAATACTTTTATATTTCAGATAGAATTAATTCAATAGTGATATATTTAATCCAAAATACATTTTATATGTAGGATAATACCTTAAATATAATCTTTATATTATGAATATGCAGTGGTGATGTTTCTTTAATAAAAGAGAAATATTAAAATGAACAATTATTTTTATTACATAATATGTAAGATTTGAAATACCAGGCCCTCTTATGCCTGGAGCCTAATTGTAAATATAGAGGATTTGAACTCATACTTTCAAGCCCCTTCACTATCCATACTTTCTCATACTACTGATACACATTACCACACACATGAGTGCTGGTTTGGCACAAAATATGTATATTTAGTGATTATATTTATTACATAATATAAAATAAATGATTAAAATGAATAATACCAATAAAAGAAAATTATATAAAATTTTTAATAAATATTACTGTTTGTTTTCTAAGTCTAATTTGAACTCAGGATGGTGTTGTGAAGCGACTACTATTAAATAGGAATACGTTGTTTATTATTTCAAAATAAATAATCCTCAACTCAAATACTGGAGGATAATAATTATCATCATAATTATAAAAGATGTTTTATAGTCATTCTTAATTAGTTTGTCTCACTGACTAATCAATTATTAATCAACCTCATTTAATAATGTTGGAGAAGTTTTCACTCTTTAAAGAGAAGGAAGTACAAATCATTGCTTAGTATACCTACATGATATTTACCACATTGGGCTTATTCATTTTGCCTCAAGATCTTTTACTGTATTCATTTGCATGGTTAAATGTTAATAGTGCTACTTCACTAACAAAATGTAATTATTGTTAAAACAGGCAAAACTCACTATACGTATTGCCACACACAGTAAGCTAGAATAATCAATGGATGCCAGAAGGCTTGTGCATAAAATCACCATCTAGTGCCTACTCATCCAATATCCCCATCTTATGCTTGTGTATAACTATTGTTAAAACATTCAAAACTCACTATATGTATTGTCACACACACAGAGGTAGTGGTCATATGAAAAATATAATTATATTATTAGACTGCCTTGTTATATGCTATATAAAAATGAAAAATTAATACTAACATATGAGTGATGCATAAAATATTCTTTACAGATTTACTCATCTACATAAGAATAATTAACTCCACTTAACTTTGAAGTTGAAATTTTAAGAACTCATAAAACATTATTAACATTGGCAACATATAGCATTTTTATTTAAGTTTGATAATTATTTACATTTGTACAACCTAAGCCTAAAGTAAACCACATTTAATTCCATTTATTCTGAACAATAATAATAATATTGAATAAAAATACCTGAGCATAGTAATATCTGAGAAAACGTTATTACATTAATTACAAGTATAATATTAGAGAAAATGTATTAAATAATCCATCTGGTTTACTACCTAATTAATTTCACTTTTGTAATATCATCCTTTCTGGAAACAGCATAAGGAGTAATAAATTCTATTTTAGAATACTTGTTAATCTAAGATAGTCTATATTTAACACAATATGTTTTTAAGATTGCTTATAAATTGGATATTTATTATATTTAATATTGCTTTGATGATCCCCAATTCAGGAATGATATTTAAATATTTAGCATTAATATTCCATAATGCAATTCCTTAAGCCCACATCAATTAAATTCCTTTGAACAGATGTTATAATTTTATCCAAAATGTTAGCATTCCTTACTTCATTAATTTAAGATATAAAATTAATCCATTCATTTATCAATTTTTAATCCATGATATCAATAATTCTGATAGTATCTCTGATAAAGTAGATAGTTTTTTTTTTAAGTGTCATAGCATCGGCCGGGATGCGAACCCGCAACCCGGGCAACTGCCTGCAAGTGCAAGGCTGTCGCGCTGACCTCTTGACCACCAATGCAAGACTAGATAGTTTATTATTCATAAACAAAAGATTTTTATCACTTTTGAATCAAAATTCATTTCTCTAGCAACAAATTTATATGGAGTCATATTTGAGTTTAAAAAAATTATTATTCAAAATATGTTTCCTTTCATAACTGAAGACAATATGAATTTACATATTGAGGTAAATATATATCTTTTCTTGTAGTGAAGAAAATAATTTGTTTTATAATAATTTTGAAAATAAATATCAGCAACTTGTTTAAAAATAAATAAATATAATTTTCTAAAAAATATACCAGCTATTTACCATTACTTTTCAATTGAAGAACTCCAGCGTCAGATTGTTGAAACAATGGAACAGCATCCCACAAGTCAATTTATCTATTTTTCTACTACAGTTGGCTATAATAAATGAGATTTCTTGAAATAAAGAATTAATAAATTAATTAATTAATTGGCGGTGGTTTTTGGTTATTTGTTGATGACTATCTTTCTCCTAGAACGATGCAAAAAAGTCAGCAAAGGCATCTGCTTATTGGTAAGCTCAGTTTGCCATCATATAGATAAAAGAAAATGGCTATTTAAAGTTTTGAACCTGTTTACAACCTTACATGCACCGAAAACTAGTACAGACTGTCTGCATTTGCCAAACTCCACTCTTTATACAAGTTATCACATGACATTTAGATTATATAATATTCTCCATCATGCATTGGGAGATTCTTCATTTTTCTGCAAAATATTGGAAGCAGTCATCTTGGTTTTTACGGGGCAAAATGTTAGAGTTAAAATTTTTGAATTAAGGTGGTAAAACTTAAGAGATAATTTTCAAAAATGAAGAAAAAAAATAATTTCAGTTTTTTTTAACTGCTTCATTTTCTATTTCCGGGTTTTAAAAAATAATCTTTACAAATATTCATTCAAAATAAATAAATCTTAAAATTTCTCAGATATTTATTCAATTAAATTTAAGTTGACTTTTAAATAAATAATTTACTGTTTATTAAATATTCTAGCAACTAAATCAATCTTTGCTAAATAAAAATCTAAACATCGTCAATCATTGGTGGTCGAGAGGTTAGCACATCTGCCTTACAAGCAATTGTCCCAGATTAGCGGGTTCACTTTCTGGCCGATGCTATGACACATGAAAAAAAAAATCTAAACATGTATGCTAACATACACATAGCATATAGAATGTAAGAACTGTTTATTCTACAAATAAAATAATTTAGTATTGTAATATTGGATTTATTATTCTATTTTATATTTCTATTTTTGAATTACACCTGGGTTTCTTTTTGTGCGAATTTTTTTAATGGATTTTGAAGTTATGCGATTCATGTTTCTTTTTAATATCTTTTTATGCGGTTTTCTTTTATGCAATAAAGAAGTTCATATTTCACTTAAAATCGGGATTTCCCCATTTTATATACATGCATTAAATTTTACATACTTTAAATGCCTGTTGGAAAAAGGTTTGGCAATAAATTTAGACACTGTACAAGATTTAGAAAAGATAATAAAACAGAAGTGGAATCTGTTCGTTTCACAGCAAAAATGATTAGAGAAAGTCTTCAACTTTCTAATTAATTGGAAAATCATTTTCTTTTTTAATGACATGAATTATGAATGAGTTCTTAAATTCTAACAAGAGCTAAATAGTTGTATGTTGGTGTTATATATGTGTATGTTTATATTTTCTTTTATACACATATATACATGGAGAAACTTTTAGATAGAAAAAAGTTACAAGTAAAAATATTTAAGAACTTTTAATTTCTACTTGTACCTTTAAAAGTTTTTAAATATTTTTACTTGTAACTTTTTTCTGTCTAAAAGTTTCTCCATGTATATATGTGTATAAATAAAAATTTAACCATTAGTCAGTATTAACACACTTGTGGAAGTGTGTTATATATATAGTTGCACTCATGGAAGTGCATTCTCTAACAGCTAGACATAGCAGTCTGGATATCATGAGCTTTGTAAACAATTAGTAAAATCATCATCTCAAAGTTTAATTACCGATTACATTATCGATAGAAAACCATTAACACAGCATGAGACTTAAGTTGGCACTAATTGTATTTCCTCTTGTGATGAATCTGATTTCTTACCAGATCACAAATGAACTGCATATTGTCAAATAGTGATAATGATTAAAATACGTATGAAAAAATGTAAAACAAATTACACATAAAAATATATAATTTTGAATAAAATTAAATAGTTAATAAAATAAATAAAAAAAAGTTTGTCTTTTATCAATTTTTTTCAAATATTTGAAATTTTTTATTAATCATACTTTATTTCCTTTTTTTTACGTGAATTTTAAAATAATTTTACCTTGTTGCTTTGGATTTATGCGAATTTTGAAAATTATGGAACGTATCCCACATTTTTCAAGGTAAATCTATTTTTGTGTGATTTTTTAAATGTGGGTTTTCTGTAGGACCTATCTACCACATAAAAAGAGACCCAGGTGTATTTGTTATATATATATATATATATGAGTACTTCTTTTGATTTATATAATTGATAATTTTATTCCTCGATAACAAAATACAGAAGTCTATTCTTAAAAAATCTGATGAGAAAGCTATTCAAAATTCTTTATAAAATTATATATTTTTTATAAACATTGGTATGAGAGACTATTTAAATATGATAATGATTATATTCTATGCTCTACAACTATTGACAGCAATGAATACATTTGCTTAACTACAAAAATTAAAACCAATAAAATTTTACAATTTTTAAATTGATAATAGCCAATCTACAGTCATACTGTAATGTTTCAATTTATATATACATAAATAAATACTATATCACTTTAGTCTCTACATAACATCTAGAGATTACATATAAAAGCATATACTTTGAATGTAGAAAATGTTTATAGTTTGCTATTTTTATTAATTACTGTCCATTGA
The DNA here is from genome assembly GCA_028023455.1 of Epiperipatus broadwayi. NCBI lineage: Eukaryota > Metazoa > Onychophora > Udeonychophora > Euonychophora > Peripatidae > Epiperipatus > Epiperipatus broadwayi. Next base: position 7,687,691 of record JAQFVV010000020.1, on the reverse strand, counting down.
CATTTTTAGTGATTTTATAATGTGAAAATCTAACAAATATTTCCACATATTGACATATTTAAATATATATATATGTTTGTTGTTAAAAAATGGTTGCCATGACAATAGGTTGAGATTATTGATTGTTACTGATGCTGGATTGGCTAAGTGTTGACTGATTTTAATGATATATATAAACAAACTTGATCTGAAGCAAAAAATTCATTGTTTAACTAAAAATATAATTTAAATTTTGATTATTTTTTTAAATAATGGATGCATTATAAAATTATTAAATAAATGTTTGACAATAAACAAAATATAAAATTTTTTATGTATATTTCAATAGTGTCACTAAGATGTGATTCTAATGGACTTTATTTTTTTATAATTCATATAATTCTTTCCCTATCTTCAGCAGTAGTTTTAGATTTCCGAATACCAAATATTTTTCTCTTTTGTTTTTATTCTATGTCAAATGTAGAATGATCAAATGAAATAAAATCAAAATACAATTCAGTATACATATAAAAACAGAAACAAAAAAAAATACATTTACAAAAGTAAAATTTTATTATCATAGACATAATTGCGAAAATTTAGAGTAGCATAATTTTATGAAAGATTTATTTCTGATCTTCATTATGAACAGACATTCATTACCCAAATATGGCTATTCTAACTGTAGAAAAAACAAAAACTAAATAAAAACAGTAAAAGACAGATATTTCCATGTACAAGATGCTGCTTTTTTCTTTACCAAACCCTTTTTAAAGTATTAATCAATTTGTATAAAAATCTTATCTTCTTGTTGTGTTTTATATTCAAACTTATCCCTCTAATGAATCAAATAATATCCAATTTATTTTTATTTATTGTTTGGAAAAGGGATATCATTTTAAATAATTTATTAAATAATACAAAGGAGTTTTTTAACAGAAATACTATTCCTTGAGTAGTATACATTATCCCTTGTTTGGTAAAAAGTTGTATATAGGTCAGAGTAGTTTGAGCTTAAATGAAAGAATAAATTTTATAAAAGTAGCATTAAAAATAAATATCCTAATTCTACTTTATATATCCATGAAAGAGATACTGGCCATATTATTAGATTTGATGAGGCTAAGGTTGTATTCTTTGAAAGGAGTGAAATTTAAAAAAGAATTAAAATTTTATGATACTCAAGCAGTTAATTTGTTTATGAAATCTATTAATATTAAAGATGTGTGAGATGTAATTCAAAACTGTGGGGAATGTAATTAATGCATGTGATATGGTTTTTAGGTCTTTGCACTTGACAATTGTGCTTTAGCAGTGAAATCATTGGTTGTATTATAGAGGGTTTTTTTTTCCTTTCAATAATTTTGTTTGAATTTGGAATAATTTTATTTATTTACTGCATGAATATTTTTATGTAACTTAATTATTACTAAAATCATAAAGAAGTCTGTAGAGATTCCAATCAGAAAGTAGTTTCTGTATTGACTTCATCAAGCCCTTTAATTTTGCCACTGAACTTATAGATTTGACAAGAGTTAACATTGTGATTTGTAGTTTGTGTTTGATTGCATATGTATAGGTTATATGACATTAAAATTTATTTATGAGCAGATTAGAGCAATAGCCATGGACAGCCTTGAATTTGTTGATGAGCCATCTATATTTTTCTAAAAAAACTTAAGTCCAAATGGTTTGACTACTGGATTTGAAAATATATATATATATATTATAAAAGTTCCATTTTCATACTATATTTTTCAGTTGTTTGAAGAAACTCTTGGTAGAATATCCAGAAAGAGGATATTGAGATGAGTTGGTAAAACAATATCTTGATATAATGACAAGTCTACTTCACTTAGCAGCTTCATATACATTCCTGTGAAGATACATCTCTGGTGAAAGAATATTTGAAAGATGAGGAAGCTACTACAATGGCATATTTGAGTGTAAAAGTAATATTAATTCTGTTTAAAGTGTCCTTGAAATAATCTTCATAATATAAAGAGTGTACCTCTTCCAAAAAAAAGTATGTTCAAAGTCACAATAAAAACATTTATAAAGACTATAATAGTATTATTTTGCATGTTAAATTAAACAGAGATATGGTTTTAAAATAGTAATTCAGTACAATCATATTTAGAAGATGAATATACTGGTGGGTTTTAGAATCTTGTCATTATTTTTTCAGAATATTATACAGCATCCATGAATTAAATCCCCCACTATCATTATAATATGTCAGTAATAAGTCTTGTATAAACTACATTATATAGTTTAGTTAATATACCCCAACTTCTAATCCCTTAAATGACAGGGTAGCACATGAAATCTGTGTTGCACTTTAATCTTCAAGTCTATTTCATTCTGAAAACCTAAAAGCATATTTAAACTGAATATTATAAAACTGACAACAATCTAAACCTAAAAAATTATGATTTTTTTTTTCATCAGTAAGTGATTAAAATAACTTGAATTCTTTTTAAATAATAATTACTAAATCAAAGCATATTTAATTATCAAACGCATAGTACATAATTAAATAGAAATGATTTTCACATCTACTCTGAAGCTCAACGATGTTGTGTTGAGAGTTGTTGAACTTATATAAATTAGTACAGTGCATATGTAAAAAAATGAAAATCTTTCTATTTAAAATTAAATCAAAGTCTCTATAGATTTCTGTTTAAACATTTAGCATGATTAAACAAAATTGTTAATTATTTGAAAATTGTTTTGATGTTTGTTATCTCAATTTTTACAAACAATGCATTTATTGATATCTTTCTAAAGCCCAATATTTTGGGGGTTGTTTATTCAAATATGTAAATTAATTCCAAAAGAAAGTGGCAAATCAGTGGTACTGAAATTAATGTTATCTAACATTTGTATGTTTAGCCTTACATATATATTTGATAACATAAATATGTGACTGTATTTCCCTTTAAACAAGTTGATGACAATGGGTAAAAAGATAAAAACAACTTTTAATTAATCAACTAAAGAACAAAGTCCTCTCCAATCAGTTTCTCATAGAGGAAAAAAACAACTCACTGGGTTTGGTAATTGCTAGATATTGAGATTTGCGGAGTTTTGCATCTTTATTTATTGAACATTGTGAATGGCCCAACACTTATTACAACCTGAAAAAAGTAGTCAAGCGTTGTTAGCCGAGAGGTCAGCGCAGCCGCCTTGCAAGCAAGCAGTTGGTTGCAGACGGTTGTTGCGGATTCGCCTCCCGGCAGATGCTATGACATATGAAAAAAAAATGTCAAGTTTACCCACCCAAATTCAAATCTAGGTAGTTCTAGGCATGACAAGCAGACTTACATATAGGAATATATAATTGATATGCAATGTTTTTCAGACTTATCGTTTATATAAATTTAAAAAAGAGTTGTATTAGGACAATAAAGGATTATATGTATAATCATGCGTCATCAAAATATACATATGTTTATGCATATTATTGATAACAGCAGTTATTACTTGTATTTTTTTATATATATAATGACTTGATGCAAAAAAGAAAAAAAAGGGAAAAATAGATAAATCTTATATGTTTATTCCATTTATGTTTAAATATGGAAAATATAAATTATTAAATTCATGATAATAGTAAAAATAATAAACTACTTATAAATCATTTATTTGCTTTGACATCGTTAGTTTCAAAAATGGATGGAGGGGGGAGCTTTTTTCTTTCTATATATATATATTTGTCATATATAATTTATTTTAAAAAGAAGTTGAATTTTTGACTTTTTTTTATATGAAAAATGTTTTTTGAAGCTATATTTCTTTGTATCTGATATTAGATAAACTGTATCAAATTTATAAAAAATGTATATAAAAAATATCGCATTATTCAAAACTTGGATTGCAAAATAAAGGCATTTGATAACTTCAACATATCATTAGTCATTAAAGATGTCAGACGTAGCAATAAATTCTTTGTTTTCACTTTCTTCTATTTTTATTTTAAAATTATGTATTGAATTTTACTTTTTTTTAAAATATAAATTGTGAAATATTTCAGATAACTGAAGCCCTCTTTTTCACTCATTTTTCAATTTATTTTAAGAAGTTTCCATTTTAATACGCGGTGTTTTTTTTTCTCTTTACTCAATTCTACTCCTTTATTAACTTATTTGAAGAGAAAAAGAACTTATTCTAAGAAAATAATATAAATTTTAAAATTAGTTTGTAATTGCTTTATCATTATTTTCTTTCTCTATTCAGAAAATGTATCGTGATATTGTATTGTTTAATGATAATTAATTGCATATCTTTTGTTTGCACTGGGGTTTTTTTTAACTTATAATTTTCAACCGGCTAGTTGTCTTTTTCAGCACTATAAACGGCAGTGTACTATTGTGATATTTTTCTATCCTTAAGATAACATATTATTATTACTGATAGTTAGTTGAAATATTAAAACAATATACAAAAATTCCTTCATATCCACAGCTTCGTTAAAAATTAAAACAGGCAAAACTCACACAGCAAGCTAGTAATCAATGGATGCCAGAAGGCTTGTGCATAAAATCCCCATCTAGTGCCTACTCATCCAATATCCCCAGACTAGTTTCTGGCTTATGGCCTTCGTCAGTGGGGAGCCTTGGATCTGAGAGCACTGCATCTAGATCTTAGGATCTAATGCAACCCCCCAGCAACCACCTTTAACTCCATTTAACTACAAAACTATGAGTCTTAAACTGAAAACACCTTAATAATTTTCAATCCAAGCCCATTAGCTTATATAGTCATGAGTCTGAACTCAGTTCAGTACCTATACATTTTGGTGTCTTTGGTTTTTTTAATAACCATGGTCATCACTATCCTATTAGGCAGGATTGGTTTTAAGCCAATAAACATCACATGACCACCTCCTCTTATGCTTGTGTATAACTGTTGTTAAATCAGGCAAAACTCATATATAGTGAGCTTTGCCTGTTTTAACAACAGTTATACACAAGCATAAGAGGAGGTGGTCATGTGATGTTTATTCGTTAAAAATTAACAAATAATAAATTTTAATTTTTTAATAGCTTCCAGATGCTAAGAGCACACAACTCCATTTGCAAATAGGAATAATAGACCTTCTATCATTTTAAATTTTTTTTAAAAACTATTCAAACTTGACTAAAAATCTAAATGAGCATTAATTTATCTTCATAATTAATAATAATTAAGCTGTCTAGTTAATATATGGCGGTTATAATTTTAATAAATAAAGGAACTTTCTTATTTTTTTTTACCTTTGGTGAATTCATTTGAACTGATTTTAGCATTGATTATGAATTAAATGAATTTTGAAATAAGTTAGAAAAAATAAAACAGATAATTATTGCAATTAGATATTTAATGAACTTGTTTGTTCTTTAATTTTATATTTAAATATGTTTATATATATATATATGTTATAATACATACATACATATACATCAAAATGTTTACTTTATGCACATCCCTATTGTCCACAAACTTTGATATATAGGAATATCATAGATATAGAGAAATACTGTATTGCTATTTATAATCTGAAAAAAACTATTAACTATTGAAATTAAGCCAATAAACATCACATGATCACTCTGGCTTGCATTGAGTGGTAATACGTGTAGAGAATTTTTGCCTGCAAGCATAAGAAATGGTGATCAAGTCACTAAAATGTATGGGTACTGAACTGAGTTCAGACCCATATGACTATATAAGCTAATGAGCTTGGATTGAAAACATAGTGTTTTCAATTTAAGACTCATAGTTTTGTAGTTAAGTAGAGATAAAAGGTGGCTGCTGGAGGGTTGCATTAGATCCTAAGATTTAGGTGTAGTGCTCTCAGATCCAAGGCTCCTCACTGATGATGGCCACAAGCCAGAAACTAGTCTGGAAATATTGGATGAGTAGGCACAAGATGGGGATTTTATGCACAAGCTTTCTGGAATCTATTGATTACTCTGGCTTGCATTGAGTGGAAATACATATAGAGAGCTTTTGCCTGTTTTAATAGCTAGTGAAATTCTAAAATTGTATATTGGCATTTTTAGCTTAGAAAAGAAAAACTACTAATTTGTCCAAACATTGGAAGAGCAAGTGTTAATGTGTTGTAAAAATTATGAAATTAACCAGCCATAAACAGTACCATATAATATTCAAATATAATTTCCGATTTTTTCTTCACTATTGATAACTATGTAATATTAAATATGCTTAACGTATATAGTGAAATTAAATTCAACGATTATATTAATATTTCTTAAGGCTAAATGCTTTCAGAGCTTACAACTCATATTCATAGCCTTCTAACATAGTAATTTATGCAAATCCATGCAAACTTATTTATATTGTCCATCTCTTTGAAATGGAAAAGCATGTATCTCTCCTGTTTATTGCTTTCAAATCTCTTGATATATACCATGCTTCTTTAACCTTCCTTTTGATGTCATTTCTTTCAGTTGCAATTATTCTAGCATTTGCAGGTTCAAATTCGTGATTAGCCTCTTTTTGGTGGTCCAAATATAAGTATATTGTCTATACTGAACTTAATGTAATTAGAAGAGATCAAATTTAGACTATCAAGCTCCTTACAGCTATCCATCTCTTCTTATACAACCAATATACATGACCACATACATGTGAAAAAGATAAAAAATGTCCAATATATTTTGTGTTGAACCACCACTCATAGTCCAGATCATCATCTTCCACACACATATATAAACATTGTTCAGTTTACATTAAAATAGAAAATCTTCAAATGTTAATGGACAGGCTTCAATCTTCTTCACTCTCCAACTCTTGAGCCATCCATATCATTGAAAATCTGATGATATACTCTACAAAGCTTTTGTTGAAGCTAATCTTATTGTCGTAACCATGTTGACTTCAAATCACTCCGACCCCTCATATGTAGGACCTTAATATGTTCATTTAAATACATAGAAGAGGGGTGGACAGAATACAGGCTGAATATGTAATATTTTACAAGTATATTGTCTAATATTAAACTTAATGTAATAGTAAAATGCTGCCCTATCACTGGTATAATATGATTCCACAAATAATTTTACATTAACTTTTTATACATTGTGCAGGCTTAAACCTGCATTTATATATGTAATATATGTGGGATTCAAACTCAGACTTTCACACATCTTTAAGCTATAAATGACAATTCAGTATTTCCTTGTATCTATGATACTTAGTTTCAAGTCTTGTCACAAGTTTCGCTAACAAGTTGTTTTAGACAAAAGAGCAATATATAAATAAAATTGTATATATTTTAAAAATTTAAACATGCAATCACACACATTGACATTTTAGGAACTTTTGGAACAATGCATACAGAAAATTCAGATACTACATCAATAATAGAGAAACTTAAAAATATAAAATAAGGAAAATAAAATAATATTCAAATTGAAATATGTAAAATAAAGTGCTGTTGAATTATTTGTAAGTCAGAAGGGGATACAATATTTTAGAATATTATCTTTATGATTTTCTACGATTGTACATTAAAATCCATGCAATTTCCTGAATATGGCATGACATTAATGAAAATTTGGATTAAAGGAAGAAGATTTATGTATGAATATAAAAATCTTCAAATATTAAAACTACATTTTAATTAATTCTGTTTTGATTCAAGGTTGGTTTTGAATGTGATTGGCTCAATCAAAATGTGGCACAAGAGTGAATTGCATGTCTTACTATATAGAAGTTATGAAGTTTTGTAATTATGAGTTAATATTATAGTCCTTTAATGCACATATGTTTAAAAAATATATGCAGGAATTTAAAAAGTGAACAAAAAATATATATTTAATTTTTAAATAAATTTAAAGATATATATCAAAAAATATATAAAATTTAATAGTTTCATGTTTAATAAATAATTGTCAAACTTTCTTTAGTCAATGATATTAATATCTAAATATCTAAGATGTCATTTGAAAATAATGATGATTATTACTAATAATTTTAAAAGAAAAGTGAATTAAAGAGGAATTAAGCAAGAAAGAAATGGTAAAGATAATCATGGATTCTATGCACATAGAAATATAAAACTTCCCACCCTAGTGCTAAATACTCTGGTATATTATTGATAATATTAGCTGAGTACATGATGAACAATTTTATTATAAATAAAACTCAACACAAAATTTGAAACTTAACAACATAAGTTTATTAACTTAGACAAAACAAATAAATATAAGTATGAAGTTAAATGCATTTACAAATCTTCTCGGATAAGTGAATTAACAATATAATGTTTATGTACAAATTTATTCTGTACCCGTATAAGCTTATCTTCTTATAGTGGGGTATAAACTACTTCACATGCATGCTTTGTCTACATTGTCAGAACACGTATCCTTTCTCTTCTCCTTCGCTCACACATAATTTGGATATACTTCCACAGTTTTTTATACCAGCATACATTAGTTCAAAGCAAATTCAAATGCAAGCTTTGCTTTCAGTAATTTTTCAGATTGTTTACAATTTGGGGAATTTTATTCACTTCCCGTTTGTCTATAATTGCAACAAATATATGAACTTTATAACATAGAATAGACTATTTATGTGCATGCACAGTGCTAGATTTAGTCATAGAGTATAACTAGTAATGAAGATTACAGTCAGATGTTTATTTTTACAATCAGTGCATTAGCATTTACCTGATAAATCCAGATTAATCCGGATACTCTCCATTAAAAATAATTGGATACCTATTTAATGATTTTTTTTCTGGATGATTAAAATGGCTGATTATAAGTCATCTATTTAAAAGAATTATTCTAAAATAGTTGTAAATGCTAAGTCATGGTATAATTAGGCTGATGTATTAACTATTACGTCATAAGTGGTTTGAGAAAGAAGTGAGATATCGGATAAATTTAAAGTGATATTAGTAACAAACTTATTGGATGTAAAAAGAAGTGTTTTCAGGCTGATTAATAAAGAAAATTTAAATGAAAGATGAAAATAAGTAAAGGAAGTTGCAATAATACTGTCAATTATAAAAAAAATAGAAAAAACAAATAAATTCTTGATTAAAAATGAGATTTAATAAAATGATAGTAATATTTAATATTCACAGCAGTACATTATTGTGCCATATTATGATAACACACTGAGTATTATTAAATATATGATAGGGGAAATAATTCAAATTTGTATACGATTGTTTATATGCAAATTTAAATTACAAATATAAATTTGCATGCAATTGTTCATATTCAAATTTGAATTATAAATACAAACAAATAGAAAAATCAATATTAGATAGGGGAAATAATTATATTTTTAAAAATAAAATGTAAACATATAAATAAAAAGTTTTTTACTTGAGACTTGAAACAAATACATTTAGAAGAAAGTGCTTTGAAATAAAATATAATGAGATGAAGAAATTAGAAAGAGTATGTTTGATTTATTATGTAATGAAATTAAACTATTTGGTTTGAAAACAGAATTAGATGAATTAAGCAATAACTAAAACAAAAATGGTAAATTAATTAGTAAGAAAATGGATGCATTGAAAAGACAATAAAAATATATAACTGACTATATAAAAGAAGTTGGATTCCAAGACACTGTAAAAGAGCCAGAAAGAAACCATGTGAAATGCATGGATGAAATAAGAAAGTGTGCAGGAGTGATGTGGAGAAGATAAGCTAAAGATCGGAGAAGATGGATTGAACATGGAGAGACCTTCATCCTGCAGTGGATTAATAATGGTTGATGATGATGATAAAAGAAGTAATGCTAATTAAAAAATAAAATCAGAGAAACCAGATTTATCAATAATAAAATAAAGAATTGTAAAAGTGTGACTGAAATGGAAAAACATAATAAACTAATATAATTTTTATTGACTGTAAAAGAAAAAGAATTTGGCACAGAGGATCCATTAAGCTTTCCTTCATTGGTTATGATTTCAATAGAGAAAAAGTCTTAAAAAAGAAAGGGGAATTTTTGATAGATGATCTTATAATGAGGTGAGTTACTAGTAAAAAAAAGATCTAATTTGATCTGTTGTCAGATAATTAATAATAAGGGAAGTAAGAGGATTTTAGCTACTACAGGTCAGAGCAATATTGAGAAATAGCAGAAAATATTAACTAATGGGATAGAAGAGGAGACTTGCAATTGTAACTGCTGTTCATAATTTTATGAAAGTCAGACACTTCGAATCTTCTACTTCCTGTTCAAAAAACTGATCTGAAGAATGACATCAAAATAATCCATTTCAATTTAAAATACCACCTAAATACATTGTACAGGCTTACATCTGCATTTATATATATAATATATGCAGGCTTCGGACTCAGATCTTCACATGCCCCACAACTCTCAGTGCCATCTTATATTGCTGACCCACCTGATCACACACATGTTGAAAAGATAATCACCAACATACGTATTTCATGCTAAAGCAGCACTCTTCAGTTGGTCCAGATTACCATCTCCTAAAGTAAAGCTTGCTTGGGATTTTTCATACAATATTTCAAGCTAGAAAAAAATTATTAATATTTAATAACTTCGAAAAATTAAGAGGATTTAGTTTTCCTCGATTGCTTGCAGGGAATTTGTGAACTCACATATATGCATATTTACAGTCAACTTATCAGCAAAAAACATCTTCATTTAAAGGAAAATGAAAGCTTCAATTTGAAGACTGTACAAAACAGTAAATTTCTAGACAAATTTCATCCCTGGAAACTTCTTTATTAAATATGCATAAATGTATTCTTTCATGCATATTTAAAAGAAGATAGCTTTCATATTTTTTAGTTAAAATGTTTAATTAAATTATATTTAATAATTTTGAATGCAGCGAGTAATGTTATATATTGTCAAGTTGTTATTAATTAATTTTTTTTACTCAAAATACATTTTATCTCATTAATCTTATTAATAACTTTTTAAAGTATGTATCCTGTGGTTGATTAAAATAGTGATTTTCTAACAGTTTGTGATGATGGTATTTTAGATATGATAATACGTTGGACTATTTCTATCATTTGTCATTAAATGTTGAATGTCTAGAATATTTTAAACTTTATTTAAACAATTGTTTGTATTTGGACAAGTTTAAATAAAGTTTAAAATTTTCTACATTCAATGATGGATGAGAAAATCACAATCAACATACTGAATAGAAAGAATTATTTATTTATATTGAGTTGTATTAACCTGATTGTAAGGTATAGTAAAAATAGTATGTGCATATTATAGATTAGTGGGCATGTTTAGAAGATATATGGTGCTTCAAATATAAACATTTCTTCTCTTTAAGGATGTATTTATAGTTAAAATAATATGTTAATCTTTATTATATATGAATTGCAAACATACAGAACATATGATAAGTGAGTTTTGAAAATAAACAACATCAAAATCATCACCGTTTTTATTGAGCATAGAAAATGAGCAAACAACAACAACATTGGAAATAAATAATATAAAAAACATATAAATAATACATAACATCACGAGAAATAATCATCAAGAATTAACAGTTAACCTTCATAGCTGGATTTAAAATAGACATAAAATTTTTGATTAATCATCATCAAGCCAATGCTAAACTTAGGACATATTATAAGAGCAATCTGTATCTCATTTGCATGCACATGCTTATATGCTAAAATGATTACAATAATATACAAATCAAAGAAATTATGGGACTATTATCCAATGCTGTTCATCCTTAATTTTCTGGACCACATAGCATAACAAATGTATTAGTTATCAATAAAATAATAATAATCATGTGACTTTTATGACTTTAATAGAGACTGGATGGATATCCACAAAGTACACATACCATTATGTCTGAACTACCTTTGGTATCACAAAAATCCCGATAACAGTGAACAAGATAAAATAATACTATAATTATTCCATTCCAGCCTTAAATAACTTCACTGCAATAACTTAAAATAATAATCAATTAATTTAATAATTGGAAATAATAATAAAATGAAAAATTAGTTAAATTAATCTACAATACAAATAAATAATTCTAATTTTGGTTATTTGCAAATGTTTAAAAATATTTCAATAGATTGAAAACTCAAGCAATAATATTTACGAAGGTATAAGCTCGAAACCAGTTGGTCTAGAGATGAGAGTTTCTGGATAGAGATTTTAAATATTTTCTCATACCGCACTTGTTAATTAAGAGCTGGTTTGAGCTATTGGTACGCTCTCTATATTGCATTTTTGTAATTACAAGCTTTTAAAAGTAATGTCACGTTATATATGACTTGCTTTATTAACTATTAACATAATGCATATATGTAAGCATACAGACATGTATACATGGTAATACAAAATATTTCAATAATTACTGAGCTAATAAATATTATTCTATTTTAATAATATATAGTGAACAGATTTACATATATGTGTACTTGTATATCTGTGTGCACACAATGCATGTTATAAAGTAAAACCATTTCAATTCTTAATAATAACTTCATTAAAGCTATGTGCCAATGTTGTCTTATTCTAACCATATGCAATATATAGTATATGCTAAATTGTAAATATAATATGTACACACACACAAGCATATTTTAATATAAAATATTTTAGTTATCAATTTTAATTTTATTTCTGAACACTTAAATTGTAAACAAAATTTTTAGGATAACAAACTCTTTGGCTTTTGTTTTTTCCATTTACAAACTTTAAGAAAGATTTCAAAATATATTTCCACCTGTTAAAGCATTTTCTTTTATTTAAAAGATGTTACTTTTATTTAAAAGATGTTCACGTCCAGTTATTATAAGAAATTTTCCTTTTTTCTATTTTTAAAAAAAATAAAATGAAATAATTTAAGTGGAATAGATTTTTTTTTCTTGCTCTTTAGAACTATATTCACAATATATTTGTGATTAAGAGTAGATTCTTTTGTCCGTATTTCTATTCATATATAAAACAGAACATATTTAATGCATAGTATTGGAATCTCAAGACTTATAGACTGGCTTTTTACTTTCATGTCTGATTATAATATATAGGGTATATGAGCACATACTTTCACACGACCCATCACTGTCCACTCTATCTAATAACAGTGATACACTCAAGCACATATATGCTAAACCAGCAATCATCAGTTGGTCCAGATTATCTCCTACACATATATACCATAAGTGCTCAGATATATATATATTAAGATAGACAATCTTCATACTTTAATGGACAGGCTTCAATCCACTACACACTCCAACTCTTCAACCGTCCATCCAATCGAAAATCTGATGATGGAAATGCTCAAAGGCCACCCTGAGGCCGAGATTTTTGTCACACCCATGTTGACCTAAGGTCAATCTGAACCCCACATGTACAGGACATAATCCATTTAATACATATGCAAGAATGGGCAGACATCTCTAGAATGTAATAACTGAAACACAGGCTTATTATATACCTGTGTCTATATATGTAATATATAGGGTATATGAGCACAGACTTTCACACGACCCACCACTGTCCACTCTATCTAATAACACTGATACACTCATGCACATATATGCTGAAAAGATAAATAATCACCAATATACGTATTTCATGCTAAACCAGCAATCATCAGTTGGTCCAGATTATCATCTCCTACACATATATACTATAAGTGCTCAGATATATATTAAGATAGACAATCTTCATACTTTAATGGACAGGCTTCAATCCACTACATACTCCAACTCTGTATTAAATGGATTATGTCCTGTACATGTGGGGTTCAGATTGACCTTAGGTCAACATGGGTGTGACAAAAATCTCAGCCTCAGGGTGGCCTTCGAGCATTCCATCATCAGATTTTCGATTGGATGGGCGGTTGAAGAGTTGGAGTGTGTAGTGGATTGAAGCCTGTCCTTTAAAGTATGAAGATTGTCTATCTTAATATATAGCTGAGCACTTATAGTATATATGTGTAGGAGATGATAATCTGGACCAACTGATGATTGCTGGTTTAGCATGAATTACGTGTATTGGTGATTATTTTTCAGAATATATTTGCTTGAGTGTATCAGTGTTATTAGATAGAGTGGTCAGTGGTGGGTCGTGTGAAAGTCTGTGCTCATATACCCTATATATTACATATATAGACACAGGTATATAATAAGCCTGTGTTTCAGTTATTACATTCTAGAGATGTCTGCCCATCCTTGCATTTGTATTAAATGGATTATGTCCTGTACATGTGGGGTTCAGATTGACCTTAGGTCAACATGGGTGTGACAAAAATCTCAGCCTCAGGGTGGCCTTCGAGCATTCCATCATCAGATTTTCGATTGGATGGACGGTTGAAGAGTTGGAATGTGTAGTGGATTGAAGCCTGGCCATTAAAGTATGAAGATTGTCTATCTTAATATATATCTGATCACTTATAGTATATATGTGTAGGAGATGATAATCTGGACCAACTGATGATTGCTGGTTTAGCATGAAATACGTATATTGGTGATTATTTATCTTTTCAGCATATATGTGCTTGAGTGTACCAGTGTGGACAGTGGTGGGTCATATGAAAGTCTGTGCTCATATACCCTATATATTACATATATAGACACAGGTATATAATAAGCCTGTGTTTCAGTTATATCTGATTATAGAAAGTTATAACAATACTGATATTCATTAATTCAGTTCAGCTTCAGTAACTTCTCAACTTTACCAATATCAAATAGGGATCTAGTTTATATACAGGAGTTCTGAAACACATCAGAAAATGTCCTTTTTCTGGAAATTCAAGTCAACCAATGTGACAACTAACAGCAATTGTTCTTTTTTCAAAGACAATTTGTTCTCTCTACAGTCTCTTTAATCTTCTCCCTAACCTGAATTCACTATTTATAGTATCCAGAGGAATTAAAAAGCATGACAATTACAATAAGTTATTTATATCTTGAGTAAAAGATACAAGATTATGATCATTGGTTTGTTTTTCTATTCATTTAAACTAATTAGTTAGAAAACATCTTACTCCTTTAATCAAAATCAGATTGTATTAACTGGAATTAATATATATTATGCAAAAAGTTTGTTTTATCCAATATATATATATTTGTCACAGTCTGTGCTAATACGCTTGTTAAAGAACTTCCATTTTGTTTATATGTTTATATACACTAAGCGCTTTCGACGTTCTTAGACTTCATATTCATAGCTGAGTGCAGTCAATGGCAATGAGGAGGAGTATTGTAATTTATGCAAAATAGTTTGTTGTTCTTAGCATATATAAACAAAATTAAACTTCTCTAACAAGCGTGTTAGTGCAGAATAATCAGCATTACAAATATATACAGTAATTTTATCTGTTCTCATTTCTAATTTTCCTATAAGTTTAAATTATATATGTGCACACACACTATGTTTTGTGACATGAGACTAATTCATCTCAATATACATGCATGCACAAGTTAATTTTGATGTCATATTAATGTAATAAATAAAGCAGTGAAACAGCTGATTTTAATTATTCTCATCAGGCCTAGTTTTTTCGGCAGCTATGTGAAGTTATACATATTGTAAAACTATATATATAAAACAAAATGGATATCTAATAATATTAAGAAATTAAGTTGCTTTAACCAAGGAAGTTATGAGTTGAAATAAGAAGTGATAAAAATGAAAGATTGACAAGATGTTGTTTTTTTCATATGTCAAATGCGTTGACTGGGAAACAAACCCGGGCCAGCTGCTTGGAAGGCAGCTATGCTAACCACTAAGCCACCAACGGTTGACAAAGTGACAAGTTTTTTTTAAAGAAAATGAATATAACAAACAACATGCAGTGTGCAAAGTTTAGACATTAGTTGTACAAGTAAATTTTAGTTGAATTAAATATTCATCCAAAATATGTTTAAAAATAAATATAAATTACATGGGCATATAGTGGAGCAAATATAGATTTCGATAATTTAATAATTATAAATTTAGAAATGAACCATGAATAAGTAGATTATTAAATAAAAATATACCAAAACTATGATATTTGATAGTTAAAAAAGGAGCTTAAATATTAGTTCTAAATAATAGTTAGATAAAAAGGGAGAAAATCTATTTATTCTAATCCAGTTCCTGCTATCTTTGGGTAAGTTTTATTAATTAATAGGGGGCAGATAATAGTGGCTAATCTGCGACATTGGGGTCAAACAAATTGCAGCATAAGTCACATATATTCAAAAGGTACATTTATTACAAGTAGTCTATGTTTGATAGGCAAAAAATAAATAAATTAAAACTCTGCTTATTTGTACTTTCAGAAACTTCCAATACTGCTAAAAAATATAACCCAAAAATATTTTAACAACAATAAATCTGAATCTTCAATAGTTGACTTTGCAATCACTGCAAATAATATTGCTAAGTGCATAAATATTTTCCATAAATTGACATTGGAATTTGTGGTAATTTACTATCAAATGTGAAATACATGTTGTCAAGCATTGTTAGCCGAGAGGTCATTGCAGCCACCTTGCAAGCAAGTAATTGGTTGCAGATGTTTGTGGGTTTGCTTGCAGATGTTTGTGGGTTTGCCTCCCGGCTGATGCTATAACATATGGAGAAAAAAAAAAGAAATACATGTTATCAACAAATTGACAATATCATGATTTAACATAAGCCACATAAAAATGTGTAATTACTATTGATCATGCACCTATGAACCCTATATACATAATATTTTTTAAGAAAAGGGATTATTTGTATGGTTGGCCATGACCTCTATCAATTGCTATTACTATTGTACAGACTAAATTATAGATTATTATATAATCAAGTACTTTATTGGATAACATTTGAGCACTGAAGGACCTTGAGATCCACAATAATTAACAATCAATGGACCCCTAAGACCCAGAGATCTATAAGCCTTGCCTTAATTTACTTCTTCTTAGTTATGCAATTGCATACATACAAAATTATTACTGAAAATAAAGATTAAAAAATAATTATGTTGAAAGCTTTTGCTATATATGTAGCACAAATGAAAATGATAGAATACTAATACTAGAATAACTTTCTGTTTTATAAATGTATATAATTTATAATTATACATAAATATGATAACTTTATGTGGGATTTATAAATTCCAACTGTTTTTCTGTTCCAGAAATTTGAGGTAGAAAATTTTAAATTAAGAATTTCCAGGATTTTACTAAAAAAAACAGCAGCTAGTGAACAGTACTTATAAACGTCACATCTGGCTATTACTATGGAAATAATGAACAATAGTAACTATTAACTATTATATATGATGGGTAATAGCTAATAATTAATCAGTTTTTAAATTAAACAAAAACTTAAATGGAGAGAAAATTTTAAATTGAAATAAAATAAGTCAAAATGAAAACAAAAAATATACTTCAAAATATTATTATGGATAAACATAGTATGAAATATGAATTACAAATAAAAATATTTTACTTATTCTATAAAAAAATAACAATTTTTGATTTCCAAAATAAGTTTGCAAAGATTGTACTTATAAGGATTATAGTTGGATTAACAAAATGGCTGCTGATTTAGTAGATAATCTATTATAGTAACTTTTAATGGGACTTACGTATTAGACCTGCTACACCTTTTCATATTCATATCAATCTGTCAATAACTTTTTAATCTTGCAATGTCATTAAATAACATATACACTGAAAGTTCTGACAAACTTAAGTGATAAATTCATCAAAAGGGACCATGTGTACACATTTTCCCCTGACATTTTTTAAAGATTTAGAAATCCACTTATAATTAAAATATAGTATGTGTATTATATCTGGCATGTAATTACAAAACAGACATTAAAGCAAAATTGGTAAAAAAAATACTAAAATATTGGTATGTCTATTATACCTGGTATGAAATTATCAAAATAAACACTAAACCAAAATTGGCAAAAAAAAGTAATACTACATAATAGGCAAATTAAATCACTTAAAATGAAAACATACTTACCATGTATATGTAATAGAAATTGTCACAAAGAAACAATCATTTGTCTCTCTGCAGAAGTTATCTGGAGGACATTCCTATTTTATTTTTAGGGGATCTTCTTTCCTTGCACCTGTATCAAATTTTTTTCATGGAGACTTAAAGAATACATGTTTCTGCGATATAATGCCTGCACAGGACTTGATCAAAAATATTGATAAATAAATGTATTTTGTTAATAATAATAGAAATTAAATGAGTACACTTTAAAAATTAAAACTTACAAAAAAATAATAATAAATTTTTATTGTAATGGAGTCAATGTGGTAGACTGATTTTTTAAATCTCATCCAGGATGTAAATGAATGTGGCATCACCTTTATGCAGTCTGTGCACATAACTTTCCAAGAGTCCAAATAAATTGTGAAAGACTCTTTCACATTTTATTTGATGGCTTCCATAAGAGTTGCCACTGTTCTGTTTTCAGTTGTTCTGTTCTCAGTTGTGACAATGAAACCCTTATTGATCTCCCTGAACAAGCCTCCAAACATCAAACTGATCAGGAAGTATTCATCTGGCTTGGTTTTTTCACTTTGTGAAAAGGCTCTCATAAATTTCAATGATTTTGTTAGGACCTCCTATTTTACATTTTCCACAGCCTAACATCACAGTGGCACAAAGTTTCTGCATGTAATTATTCCAGTCTATTTTATCTGTTAGATCAAACTCTGCCTTTCCCCATTCTAAGGATGTTAATTTGCAAGCCCAGCTGTAAATATATCAGATTGCCATCACAAATGGAATTCTGGAACCCTCCAACCATGTTTCCTTATGAAGACCTATTTTACTATTGCATCCTTGAATGTTACAATCTCATTTCTTGTCCAAAGTGTATATTTAAAGAGCCATAATATGTCCAGTTGGACGCACTTTTTCAGATGGCAGGATTCCTTTGTCTTGAAAGTACTTGTGCTTTAACAACAACAACAAAAGGTAGTATGAATCAGAAAATGGAAAAGTAAATCAAAATGAAAACTACAAGTATTCACTTAAAATCAAATATACTATACTAGGAAAGGAAAAAAAATTCAATTGCCAGCATTATGAAAATAAAATCATAATAAAAGCAAACCACTTCAGAAGATTTGTCCCAATGAAATCTGGACAATAAATGATGTGTCTAATAAGCAGAAATTGATCAAAACTTTGAAAGTGTAAATTTATCACTTAACTTAGTCAGAGGTTCTCATGTACACTTATTGGATGAGATCGCAGGGTTTATTTGATGACATTGTAAAGTTAGACATTCATCATAAATGTGAAAAAAGCTTAGCAGGGCTAATACGTAAGTACCTTTTCAACTAATTGGTAGTGTTTTTTGCAAATAAAATCTAGTCTATAAGAAATTAAATTACAATGTGCTGAGATGTATAAATATAATTGCAAAACAATAATAAAATAATTTAAATTATGCAGTAAAAGTATTTACTTGCATAAATGTAGTTACAAAAGACTAATCAATTTTTTTTTATATTTGTCAAATTTCCGTTACATCTACTTTTCAAGTGAAAGATTAACCAATAAAAAATTAAATTGTCATATAAATCAAATGCTTTTATTTATACAAATATAATTACAGAATAATAATAAAATATTCAATAATAAATTTTAAAAAACCATTGGAGGGGGGGGGGGTAAAATTCCAAAAATTGGTATCCTAAAAATTTTAGGCATAAAAATCTTAATTTTATCATTTCTGTAATGATGCAAACAAACTGGAAGGCTGGTTAAATCAAGAAATATATTAAGTGTTAGCATTGTTTTAAATTTTCTAATAGTATTTGCCTGCTCTGAATCAGATCTGAGAAAAATTTGAAATTTTTTTCTTAAATTTTAAGTCAAGTTTAGGATCGTTTTAATTAAGTAGCTGGACCATAGTTATTTCAGTTGCTCATCTAACTATTGATCAATAAGTGGATATCTAGATATTCTTAAATAGATGGTAAAATGTAAGCCCTTGTCACCTAATATTTTAATTTTCTAAACAGTTCTCTGTAGTGTAGAGGAATGCTTGAAAAGTATTTGACCTGTAATGGATACTTAGTCATTATCATCATCAACCATTATCATTCCGCTGCAGGATGAAGGTCTCTCCAAGTTCAATCCATCTCCGATCTTTAGCTTCTCTTCTCCACATCACTCTGGCACATTTTGCTCTAAATCTTTTTTTTCTGACTCTGTATAATATCTTACTTTTCTCATACGGTACTTATTAAACTTATTATTTTGAAATTTCCTTGTGAGTATATGACATTTTTAGTTATTAAAATGATTCTAAAATTTTAAATACAATTTCAATAAATATTTATGCCTTTAATATTATTATGAAAGGAAGTTTTGATAAACAGATCTTCGAATTATTGCTTGCGAGTAACAAGCACACGGTATACCCAGCATGCAAATAACACTTTATTTTTCAAAATAGTAATCTATAAACCGAAATATAATTTATGTTACTTTAAAATTTATTGAAAATATTAATTGAAAGTGTAAAAAAAAAAGTTGTACAAACAATAATCTTTTAAAATAATACATTTTTGAACGAAATACTGCCGTAGGAAAAAAAATTAGCTTTTTTTTAAAAAAAAAGCAAGACAGACCAGAAATTACATTTTGTTTTATTTACAAAAAAAAAACCCACTTTTAGAGTAAATAATTAAAAAAACAGATCGCTTTTTACAAAGTCATAATTTAAAAATACATCGATTCATGAAATGGTTAAATAGAATGTAAAATTATTACATTTGACTGTATATTTAAATAGTTATGACTTATAAATTATTCACCCCTGTACATTATAGGCCCTGAATGTTTTAGGTACTATGTTCATAAATTCTAGCAAGGAGGCATATAGAGGTTGCTGTTTTTACCATGTGTAACGTGGAGAAACAGCACCGCATAGTGGGCTAGAATCTTGGTAGTTTCTGATAGCAGACGACACATAAGCTAGATGTGTTTACGGCAATCAGCGCCACCTAGGTTCTTGGTAGCAGACGATGTAAGCTGCCAGCTAGCTTGTGGAAGGTTCCTGTGCATACGCATGGTGAACAGCGCCACCTAGCAGCAGGAAAAGATGTTGTCTGCTTTCAAGGCCCTTACCCTGTATGTTCTGTGTGGAAACACAGAAAAAGCGCCTCTAGCGGCCACATAGCAGATCAGGTTAGAGTACTCTGGGTCTTTTACAATCTGGATACTTAGTATTGTTATTTAAATGATGTTGTTATGCCTAAAGCATGGCCCTTATAAGAAAATTTGCCTGTGCTATTTTGATAGTCTGTGAAGATTCTCTTCTCCTAAGTATAACATTTGTCAAACGTTTTCTGCTTTTAAACATATCTTACACTATTATAAACATTCAACTTAAATTGTGAAGTACAAAGCTCTTGGCATATTATAAAAAAAGCAAACTTACAAAAAATTAATATGCATTGATTTCTGATATAATATAATGGACTTATAAGTACTACTTAATTGTATAAATAAAAAAGCACATTAAAATAGTTTAATCACGTTAAAATATAACGAATATCAAAAGCATCATATTATTTATTACTTGATCCAATGTCCTTTAGAATCAGAAATTTAGTAACAAACACGTAAAATTACAAAAAGAAAATAAAATCGTCAGATGTCACATGACCTAATAACAACCACGTGATATACACTTGTCAGTCTCTTAATGCAATTCATTTTTAGAATCTGTTTTATACTTATATTGTAAACTTCGATTTCAAATGAAACTTTAAAACAAAATTGCATTATATAAGTTAATAAGTTGATAAAAACAAAACATTACCATCATTAACAATCATACATAGATGAGATATGGTTAGTCTAACTTCAAAATAAAAACAAATAAGTTAAACGATTATAGAAACTAATCTATGAAATGACAATACATCTATGTATCCTTTAGTCTGTATTTTTGAAAAATAAAAAATCTTTTATTCGATTTCAAATGAAATTATTTCTAAAGATCATAAATGAAAATTGTTTAAATGTAGCCAATATATATATATTTAAGAAAGGGTTAATTATTATATATTGCTTAACATATTATAATTAGCTTTAATTGTTCTAGTTATCCAATCTCAAAAGTCATTATTCATACGTTTATTTATAAATAAATTTCAAGGGTAATTTTATATGAAATATTAATATATATATATATATGTATTTGCTTAATCTTTCTTTTAAATAGCAACTAATATATGCTTATTGTTAGAGATAGATATCTTTATATAAAAAGGTTTGAAATATAATAGAACACCATTTATGATTCTTATGGCCTAAGATTCAAATTTGAAGTTGTTTTTCAAACTCCATTTAAACTTAAGGGTTTGTTCCTTCCCATGCAGCCATAACACAGTAGTTGTAGCAAACCATCCAATATTGGTCGGTAAATTGATATTTATATAACTATTCATAACTAAAAGGTAAAACAAGAATGGGAAAATGCTAATCAGCCTCTAGTTGACAGCTCAATGAATAATGCCTTATCCAGTACTTTTTTTTAAAAGAGCTTATCATATAGTAATATATTTAAAAGACTGTTTTTGCTTATCTGTCCATCTAAGTATGTTACATGTTTACAGATATAAGCATATTTAAAAGTAAAATAGCTTGGAATCGCGAGGGTTAAACTTTATTGTAAATCCCATTATCAAGCATTATGAAAATTATATTGAAATGTTCTGCAGTTCTTTTTATTTGAACTGATAATAAAAGACTCAATTCAATCTTATTTAATTGAAAAACAGTATTATATTTTAATTTTGGAATTCATTTCCCAAATAATTGATGACCTACAAATTGATGATTTTTTTTTTTTTTTAAAGAGGATAAAAATTGAAAACTATATAGCTTAAAAATTTATTAATTATTTAATTTTCACTTTAAACTTTTTTCTTTTTTGCTATATATATATGAAGTATTATTTAAAAGTTATTGCAATATGTAAGGACGTTTTGACGCAGTAGGAATGTATCAATCAACATGACATTCACACAACCGGAGTTCAAATTCAGTAAAAGGAAGACGTGAATTTTTTTTTTTTGTTACAATCAGTTGTAGGACTTTTTGCAGGTAACTGGCCCGCAACCAATCCATATAATTACCCAATATTGATTAGTAAGTAAGTATTTAGTTTTTTTTTTCGCTAAAGAGCAAAAACTATGTATATATTCTCACCACTAGACAATTGGCCAGCCTGATGAAAGTTGCTTTCTTCTTCATTGCTCTGTAAATCACTAAGCATCACATGATCACTATTCTTCATGCTTACGCAAGCTGTTTTCACAGAAATGATGTGATGTGATGTGATGTATTTGGCTTCTCCTTAAACAAAGTCAAGAATATCTCAGCAACTATGCCCAGATAAACCTGTTAGCCACTTTATTTTCCATTCCCCACTCTAAGTCTTCCCATATTCTGCCCCATCCCATTTCCACAACATAATCTTTGTCAACTCTATGGCCTCTAAATCAAAATCCCCCTTATCTTTTCACAAACCCAGCATAAAAACTACTAACTCACTTTCTGTATTGTCACTTTGTTCATACCTATTCTCCCATAACTTCATTATCTGTACCCTTTCTGCTTTCAAGCATTTACATTCAATCAACAGATGCCTAATATTTTCTATACCTTCCTTACACAATTTGCACGCTAAATCACCCATAGTTTTCCATTTACATGTATATTCTTTTGTTGCTAAAGATCCCATTCAAGCCTTAAACAATAAACTACTTTCCTTACTATTATCATAAATTAACTCGCTTCCAATATTCCGTTTACTTCTATATATATTTAAACTCTTCTTACCCTCCATACTACTTCTCCATCTCTCCAACTCCCTATTTTTTATTAATGCTTCTATTCTTTTATCTCATTCCTTACCACTATAACACTCAACAATCCTCCTAACACAATCATCCCACCTTTTATACAAGTATACCAATATAAATTCTTTATCCAAATCTTTTGCATACCGCATTACCTTTGTCACCCATCTTGTTACCTGCCCTTTACTCATAACCCAATTAAACACTATTTTGGCTATTCTTTTACTATCCATAAACTGCAACCTACCAAACATTTTCATTTTAATTTTTGCATCTCTCATATAGAAACTTGACCATCCCATTTCTCCTTGAATTGCCTCCTTTGCTGTCCAAATCTCTGCATCTAATGCATGTCTTCCTACTTCCCTTTGTACTTTCTCTAAATAATCTAAAATTCTTTTACTAACACATAATGCATCATTACCATATGTTAACCCTGCTACTGCAACTCCCTTCCATACAATTCTAGCTACATCATATTTATTATATGAAAATACTGTTAGTTTCTTTACCAAACCTTTTCTTTTCTTTGCTTCATTTACCAATTTTTTCTCCCATTCAACCAAGCAATTTTCCTGATTACATAAGATGATTCCCAAATACCTATATCTATCCACCACACTTAACTTTATATCCCCCAATAAAAAAAATACATCCTCCCTTTCCCCAGTATTAACCATCATTATATTTGATTTTTCTTCACTAAATTTAATCCCCATCTCTTTACCCACCCTTGCACATGTCCTCAACATAATATCCATATCTTCTCTTCTTTCTGCACATAAAAAGATATCATCTGCAAAAAAAAGACCCGACAAAGTATATACTCCTTGCCACCTATTAATGGTATCTCTACCCCTCTTCCTAGTCTTTCTAAAACTGTCTATACAGTAGTGTCACTCAGTGCAAGCAAGAGTAATTAATGGATGCAGGAAGGTTTATGTATAAAAAAACTCGTCTGGGGATATTGGATGAGTAGGCACTAGTTAGGAGGAAAGTTTGTATCATTGTTCTTTACTGAAAGACTATTATAGAGCGCTTTGTTCTGGACCAATGTATATTGCAATCCACACCCTATCATAATTAGCAATATATAAGAACGTTATGCTATACGTTGTAGGTTTGGTTATTAGAGAGAAAGATTATAATATTACGAATAGCACTGAACTTTTTTATTATAACAATTCGTTAATTGTCACATAATTTGCGTATATTTTTATTAATAAGTTTTCAACATAGTATTCTATACATTGCCACTGTATATATTAATAAATAAAAAGTTTGTATCTAAGTCAAATCTATGATTTGATACTGTGTTTATATATATAAGAAAAACTCATGACATATATGTATAATTTAATCGAATGTGGCCATTCTAACTCTAAATCTAGGTTAGTACTTTTGTATATAGTAATATTTGTACATTTTGTATTTTATTGAATATCTAATTTAAAATAAAACGAAAAAACAGCTTTTAAATAGCCCACTTTAGGATAAAGACGTCTCCCAACAGAACCTTATAAAAAAGCAATAAAAGAGAAGACTTACCAATCTCACCAAATAATAGTTTGAACAGTTTCCATCAGTATTTTATTTGAGATAATAGTTACTAGCTGTCTATTTTTTTATTTAAATAATTTTATCCAACTGATTTTTTTAGATTGGGAGAAATTGGGTTTACATTTCTAAATTATTAAAACAAGTATTATCTCATTAACCAAAAACAATCTACTTAGAAAAAATATACATATTCAAAAAACTAATAGTAATCATTAGCGTATTTTTTCCAATGTCTATAAGCATATGCACAAAATATAATAACATGTCAAGCATTAGTGGTCAAGAGGTCAGCGACAGCTGCTTTACAAGCAGTTGTCCCGCATTAGCGGGTTCGCTTCCCGGCTGATGCTATGACACATGAGAAAAATATAAAAACATTAATGATAAGAGCAAAAAAGAGGTATGCTTAAAAAGAGATTGGCATATACTATGCATAACGAGTTTAAATTTAATTTAAAAAATAGACATTTATGAAAAGCAAATATAAGATCTATGTCTAAGATTAAAGAAATATAATTATTTATAACTCAATAAAAATGATTAATAATCATTTATTTATATATTAAAGAGATATTATTGTCAATAAGTGTTTCTAAAATTATGACATTTTTATTTTTACTATAAATTTCTGTGGTGTATTCGTCAAGCGTTGGTGACCTAGTGGTTAGCATAGCTGCCTTCCAAGCAGCTGGCCCGGGTTCGCTTCCCGATCAACGCATTTGACAATTATAATGAAAAGAAATATTGCAAAGTACTGGATAAGAAAAACAACTTGTGCATAATAATGATATGGAAAAGAAGACAAATTACGAAAATAAATTTATATTTGAAATATATATATATTGTTAGATAGGGTAGTCTAAATTTCTATGTAGGATAATAATTTTACCAATTGGAATCTAATGAAAAATGCATTAAACATTCATGCATCTGATTGCTAAATTGCTGACATTGCATCTAATTATATATACATTGTAAAAATATAGTTGATAGAAAAATAGACTCGTTTGAAATCACAAAGAGTTCAGTAGAGTTTAAAATAATTAAAAACATTATATTAAACCGAAAATAAATAAATACCTAAATAAAATAATTGAGAACTTAAAATCAAACTTAAGGTTATCCTACTAATGATGAGTATACATGATTATTGTTAATAAATATTTGAATCAAATATATTGGATGCAAAATGAATAAAATATT
Source organism: Epiperipatus broadwayi (assembly GCA_028023455.1). Classification (NCBI taxonomy): domain Eukaryota; kingdom Metazoa; phylum Onychophora; class Udeonychophora; order Euonychophora; family Peripatidae; genus Epiperipatus; species Epiperipatus broadwayi. Next base: position 7,661,091 of record JAQFVV010000020.1, on the reverse strand, counting down.
TGTAATTCTGTAAATTAATAAATATATATCTTATATTAAAGTGTATATTTAATACTCTAATAATTTTAACAAGTCCATAAACAAATCGCTTAGGAAATATGTAACAATAATAATATAAACCTATTTATGGAACAAATCTAAATATATTACTACAATAATCAGATCCCCTGTTGTATCATTTAAATAAATTGGTGATTAACGGCCATTTTCTTGTATCAATAGCAATTTATATTCTTATGTGGAAAGGATTGAAACTTTATTAGAGGCAATTTTTATTTCTATATTAATCAATCAAGCAAGGTTAAAACAGTTTCAAAAAATAATTAATTTGAAATTGTAATAATTAACAAACCCATAAATAAATTACCCTTTATCAAATGAGCAGTGCTGATAATATAAACGTATTTAAGAAACAACAGATTCTGAATACATTATTATGATAATTGACAGGACATATTTTCAATAGTAGGAATATAACACAAGAAAGTGGTCATTATTTACAAATTCATTTTAATAATTCTTTGGAAATCTAATTTGGGAATTGTCTGACAAACCTTGGTTTTACTCATCTAATAGCCAGAGTGCCACAAATAAATCAGTTTAGCTACACAATAATTGACAACTGGGGATCCCATGGAATCTAGTTAACTGCACAGGGGCAGGCCAGCACAGACAAAAGCATAGGACTGAATACAACCAGGTCCCTTGTGTGGGCAAAGCATGCAGCGGGACACCTGTGAATCATTAATTTCAAGTAATTTATGTACCATAATTCATGTAGTTTTCAAAATAAATTTATCTCTTAATAAAAAACAAAACAAGTATTCAGATATAATTGTTCCCTAAATACCTTTATATTATCAGCATTATATATTGATAAGCTGTAATTTATATGAGCTTATTGAAATTATGAGAATTTCATCTGAATTATTATTTGAAAAAGATAAGCTAGTTTGATTAATATAAAAATGAAAATCATCATTTATAAAAAGAAATGTCTATTATTTTCAGATTTATTTATATGATTCATTGGGAATCTATCTTGTGAATTATCAAAGTAGTGTATTTGAACTTAGTTACTCCATGAATAGGTTTATATTATCAGCATTACATATTTGATATGTCATAATTTGTTTGCAGTTTTGTAAAAATTATTAGAATTTTGTATTAAATATTATTTAAAAATGGTTGACTTAATATAAAAAATCACTGTTAATAACAAGTTCTTTCTTTGCTGGATCTCTTGCTAGGAATTGATGTAATTCATTATTCAATAAGTTTTCTGAATATATTGCTATTTGCATAGCTACTACATGATAGAGACATTAAAATATAATAAGTTGTTGTGTCTATGTTTCTTTTATAAACTTTTACTATGTTGTTTGTTACAATAGAATGACAGCCTGTTAAGCTAATTGCACAGAGGCTGTGAGAATGTTATTAATAAATGAATACCTTCGAACAACCACATGATATAGTATTTGTATAAGAGTAAAAAGGAATCCTCTTACCCCTACGACTCAAATGTTTATATATGAGTCGTAGGGGTAAGAGGATTCCTTTTTACTCTTATACAAATACTATATCATGTGGTTGTTCGAAGGTATTCATTTATTAATAACATTCTCACAGCGTCTGCGCAATTAGCTTAACAGGTTGTCATTCTATTGTAATTATAATCGCACGCAAGACGTTATAAAATAAATGTTTATTTATGTTGTTTGTTAAAAAACAGGTAGAAAAATTAGACATGTAATGCTATACCTGAGCACCATTACAATCAGTGTTTGCTATTGCTTGCTACTCTCTTTAAAATATTATAAGAAGAATTAAAAGTAAATGTTTGTTATGCTTCCATGTTATTTTTAAAAAGATTACTGATTCAGAACATAAGTTAATTATAGTTACTGATCTAAAGCAATCAAACAAAAACAATCAAAAGTATGAATATTTCAAAAATACAACAACATCATAGCATCTCATTACTTATTCCATCATACCATCCTTAAATACACTAATTAGCATCACAGAACGTTACCACTTCCCCAAATTCTAGTCACAATGTTTATTAACTTTATTTTATCATTTCTAAGACCCCACTTGGCCATTAATGCCACTTTTCCTAAACTTCACTTTAAGAGTAAAATAAGGAATCAAGCATTTTCCTCCTCTCCCAGACATTTATCTGTCACATGAGGTTTTTCACCTTTGCCTATAAATTAGTGAACAAAGATAATTAGTCAAACCTGGCTACAATTAGCAGAATTGAAGAACTTAATAAAGATCTAATGAATCTATTTTTTAGTGAGTTCTTTATAATATTTTTCAACAATTAAACTGACTAAAAAAGTTCATATACTAAATAAACAATTATTATAAATACGTTTTCTTGCTTTAGTCAATAATAATTACAAAACCTGGAAGAGTGCACAGAGTGCTGTGATGTGAAATACAAAGTGAAGAAGGCTTGTTTCATCACAGATAATCCCAAAGCAATTAACTGAAGAGCCGCTTGCTTTACTATCTCTAAAAAATGGGCTGATTAATATTATTGAATAAATTTGCATACATTACTGTGGCATTCGCTAACTACTAGTGTAAAGAACTGAGTATGGGAACATAGAATTCCCAAAAGTGCTAAGCTTATCAATTGTTATGTATAGCTTCATTAATTGTGTACAAAATGAAAGCTTGGTATTGTATAAAATTTAATTTTTGTTTCTCAAAAATCTCTAATTTTTTAAAAAAGAAAAGTTTTCAAAAATCTAGATTGAGATTAATTGCATTTATTGGAAATTCAGCTCACTGATGTCTCTAGATCACCTGATAAGCAAATCTTATTCATGAAATGTATGTATAGTAACAATGGATGATTCCAATAAGGTGAAGTTGAGATGAGGAATGCACTGATTAAAAACAAACAACCAAATAAACAAAAAAACATTGAGTTTAATTAATTTTAAAAACTAAATGATTTCTTCAAATGAAAAAAAAATTGAAGATTTACATCTCACAGTAAATGAAATATTAATTAAGCAAAAGCAAATAAATTACCTTTATTAATAAGAGCATATGGATAGAGAATATATCATTAGAAGCAGTAAGAACTGGTAAAATAATTACAGAACAGTGACTACAACATCTGTATAGAAGAGGCAGAAATAAATAGTTCAATGTTCTTAGAAAGAGTGAAGAGAATAAGGTAAAGAATAATTATTAATTTATTAAAATGCTCTATTTCAGATAACATTTTACTGATGTGTTCCACATGATATGTAATTAGATGTAATATAAAATAAGAACTTTAAGACTAAATAATCTTTAGCAGTGAATGATCATGTGATGTTTAGAAGCAATTTTGGCAAGAAAAAATATAATCTTGCCAAAACATATCTGTAAAAAAAGTATCATTCAATAGAAATAATTATTTTTAAAGAAGTACAAAATCAGTAATAGGTTTGAAGTAGTGAGGGGTTTTTTGAAAAGGAACTTAGGCTAATCTTGGATAATAAAATTGATCAAAATTAACAGTGTTTGCTGAACAACTTTTTGAAACTTATTATTTAGTGAAGAAATTAGAAGTTTTTTGACTGAACAAATACAAGTAAAAAAAGCAAATGCTTAAAAAAATCTATAATATGAAGTGCTTTTTTCAAATAACTACACACTGTATTGGATAAATAACAAAAAAACGAAGAGTTAGCGAATAAGAACAGAGCTATTAGATAGAGGAATAGGTATAGAATTAAAAAAAACATCTTCCCTTAACTTAAGGGAAATGACTAAGGAAGAAAATTTGATTTTGTATTTAATAAAGTCAAAAGTTGATTGCAGGAACAAAATTTAACCGAGTCTGGTTTAATAAAGCCACGAGTGATCAAATCAGCTGCCTTACAAGCAGTTGTCGCGGGTTTGCGGGTTCGCTTCCCCGATGCCTTGACACATGAAGAAAAAAAACAAGCAATAGTGTGTTGAAGACTCCAGTAGAGAAGTAATTTCAAAAGCAAAATTGTTAATCCAGAGAATAAACTTCACAGGTTAATCTGGATTAGTCAGATAAGTGTTGATGTATTGATTGTAAAAACAAAACTATGATTATAATAATAATGTGGACTTCATCACTAATAAGGAAAATATATTTCTACCGGTAATGATTTCAATCAGTTTATCATTAACTTTTAATTATTTAGCAATCTCGAAAAAGATCTAATTTATAAAAAAAAAAAAGTAAAAAAATTGATTGAGCCCAGAAGTGCGTTCGGAGATGAAAGTTTTTAAAATAATAACTTGAATGGCTTCAGACTAAAAAATTTTTTTAAATATCAGCATTGGTAAGAGCTTGTCGAATAGAATAAAATAGGATTATTATGTCAAGCGTTGTTAGCCGAGAATCATCGCAGCTGTCTGCAAGCAAGTAGTTGGTTGCGGACGGTTGTGGGTTCGCGTCCCGGCTGATGCTATGACATATGAAAAAAAAATGGGATTATTATGAATGAATGCTATGACGGGTCTACAAATGAATGGCTGAGATTTTAAATATTTTTATAACTATTTTTTAAATATCTTACTACTAATGGATAGTAAGAAGTCTTGAAAAGAAAGATTTGTAATTAGACTTATCATCTTATACGTGTATTAGTATTAGTTTTGCAATTTTAAATAGGTAGAAAGATTTCCTCCTTAATAGTGATTTATTACGTAAAGCTGTAATTGGTATACTTAAGTAAATGACACGATATTTAATAATAAAAATTGACAATTGATTATCAAACCTTTTTTAAAATCTAATCATTTGTAACATTTTCTAAAAAAATTTAACTGCGAAACAAAAAAGATTGTTTATTTAAATTGATTTATCTGATACGAGTGATTTTTATTTTTAGTTTAACGACAACTGTATTGTATATCACTATTACTTTCCTTGTTTCGATTTTAAACATTTATAACACACATATATGACTAAAATGCATATTTAGTATAAAATCATTCTATGTTTTAATAAATTTAGTAAATTGCCTAAATTATTTGATAATAAAAATATTCTATTATTATTGCATTTATAACTTGAATCATGAAAACGACTGTAGGTGGTGCTCTATTACATATCAATTTTGATAATTTATTTGAGTTGATTTTATATAAGCAGAAAATGATCAGAAGCGTACAAAATAATAATAATTAAAAAAATTGAGAAAGTGAAAACAAAAATTCAATTTTTGATAATGAAGAAAAAGCATGTTCAAGAAATCATAATATTTTATTAATGGAAGTTGGAAATAAAATAGATCCTAATAATTTTTTTTGAAAATGAAATGCCTTAATTAGCATTATATTTGATCATAAAGATTGTATAATAAAATTAGAAAAGTGATTGATAAATGGTTGTTAGAAAAAGGAAAAATTCAATAATTTTATGAAAATATATTTTAATTAGTAGTCGAAAAGAATAGGTAAGTAGAGAATATAAAACAATTATAATAAAAAAATTACATAGATATCATAAATGAAAAGCAAAAAATGGACTTTAAAAATATAACAAAATTACAATTGAATGAAGAAAGATGAAAAAGAAATATATGATATAGATAGTAACAGGAAAATATAATAGTAAAAGTTTTGGAAATACTTTAAATATAGAAACACATCTGATGAAAAGATTAAATTGATAATCAAAGAGAATAAAATTTGTATAGACAGGGGAGAGAGAAAAAACATTAAATATTTAACTTAAAACAATTAGTATTTAATAAGATAAAGAAAATGGAGCTATGACATTAATTGCAAATAGATAACGAAACTATGGCATTTGCAGAAGTGCAAATATAATTTTCTCTTTTAAAAATATTGATTTTAAAATTAAAACAAATATCTTAAACTTCATTCTTGAATTGTTTTAATAGTATTGCAAATGAAGGAGCTGATCCAGAAACTCAATGGTTAACTCTTAAATAAATACTGGCTTTGGGGTGGTATTTTAGATCTTATGTCTGAAACTATCCTAGCACCTCACTGATGAGTGCCAAAGCACGAAACCATTGGTCTGGAATTTGGGTGTGGTTTCTGATAGAGATATTTAAATGCTTTCTCTTGCTAAGTATTTATCACAAAGCTTGTTGAGCAATTAACAAGGCTCTTTGTCTATATTTTACAACCTTAAAAAAAGAAATGGGATCGTGTGATATATGATTATTTTTTATTAAAGATTCAAATGCTTATTAATTAAAATTTACAGTGCAATATGTCATAAAATGCATTTTTTAAATCTGCATTGCTTAAATCATCCCAATCAAAATCTTTTACTTCATATACTACTTTGATCCTAGAGGACATTGTTTTAATACAGGTAGCTTTTTGGAAGTATAAAAATTTCATCACTTGTTACTTTCCATTAGGAATGTAAAATTTAATCTTTATAAATTTTTGGTATTTGTTTACAAGATTACTAAAATGAATAACTTCGCCTTGTAAATTTAAATTGTGAGCTGATTTAAATGAGGCTGCATGTAAATCTCAATTGATTTGATATTAGTCTTAAAAAAAAAAAATTTAATCTGCTACGGAGAACCTATGATCTTGAATATTTTACAAAAATGAATTAATTTTTCATTTGCAACATGGATTATTTGATTTTTCAGAGCATTATATGAATATATCTAGATGCTTAGAAGTTTAATATTTAACATGTTATTAGCATTGTATAATTTGAGTGTTATATATATACACATATTCACTAAATAAAAAATCAAATACTATGTAAATGTTGCTGATTTTGTTATTATATTTATCAATTATAGCTTTGAAGAAGACTGCTAGTCACTGAAAATAGTTATAATTATGGAGCTCAACAACAACTGGTAGTGGTTTTTTTATTTTGTTTTATGCATTGGATTCTTCATAAAGCATATCTGTATGTTTGAATTTTGCACATTTACGTTAAAGGTGTTTTTTTTATAATTATTAAATGTCATTATATGTATAAACTTCATCTATATCAATTTTAAACAAAGGCAAAACTCCCCATACAGTAGTGCCACCCTGTGCCAAACAGAGTAATCAATGGATGCCAGAAGGCTTGTGCATAAAATCCCAATCTAGTGCCTACTGATACAATATCCACAAGCCTTCTGGTATCCATTGATTACTCTGTTTGGCACAGGGTGGCACTACTGTATGGGGAGTTTTGCCTTTGTTTACAACAAATTATGTGCTAGTATAGAGATGGTGATCATGTGATGTTTGATGGTTTATATCAATTTTGTTTCTTTTTAAATGTATTTGATTTCAGCATAAATAAAGACAATCAATGGGTTACTGCTTAAGAGTTCATAAGAAGTTTGAACACTAGATGGAGCCAAAATGAGTCATGACTTATGGGTAGTTGAATTCCAGATTCTGTTACAGCATTATTATGCCAAACCATACAGGGAATTTTAGTCTGGATTAGTTAATAAGATAGTTATTAATTAACATAAACAGATTTTTTAATAATAAACAAAAGTTGCAGAAGTTACAAATTTTAACTGTAATTTGCATGACTCAAAAACAATGTTATTTATAAAAGAGAAAGAAAAAACATTGAGATAAAAGATGAGATTTTTTATTATAACATTTTAATTTAATTATTGAATTATTTTAATAACAATACTGAAGTGTTTTAAAACAATGAAAAAGTGGATTTTTTAAATAACAATAAATATAAAAGTGCGACTACATTTTATAACAATTTTATTTTTATTTAATAACATTGTTGATTAATAAAGATTATTTAAATGTTTTATTAAAATTTGAGGTAGTTGTGGAGATACTGTACTCTCACTGCTAGAGGTGCTGTTTCTGCATAAACACGCAGAAGTATCCACAGTAGGGGCCAAAAGGAGAAATGTTTGTTCCAGCCACTAGGTGGTGCTGTTCACCATGTGTAAGCATAGGAACATCCCACCAGCTAACTGTCACCAAAACTGCCCACTTGGTGGCGCTGGTTGCCATGCATAAGCCCATTTAGCTTACAATGTCTGCTACCAGCAACTACCAAGATTCTAGCCCACTACATGGTACTGTTTCTCCATGCTATGCATGGAAAAACTGTGCACTCTAACAGCAATATTACTGTGCAGTTAATGTCTATGCACATATTACTTAAGAGATAGATAGTGACTGGAACAAACATTGCTGCTTTTGGCTCTTACTGTAGATACTTCTGCATGTTTATGCAAAAACAGCGCCTTTAGTAGTGAGAGTACAGTATCTCCACAACTACCAAATTTGATATTTAAAGATCCTTCATTTATTAGCTAAGGAGATAATTTTGAATCTACTATTTAAAAATGTTTTCAATATTACTGGAAAAGAAGCTAATGAATATTAGCATGAGCAGTTTTTCTTATAGAAACAAATCCTGTATATGATACAATAAACAATTGAAGATATAATGGTTATTATGAAACATTTTGAAGAGTTCTAACAGTAATTATTTCCTTAGTAATGACATAGTTGAGAATAGAATAAAATTGAGGCAATATGTTGAAGTCTTTAGAAACAATATTTGCTGCAGAATATGTTAAAACACATCATAATGAGGTCAGGTACACACACATTGGATTACTATGTTGGGACATATTTGTATTTCTTCAGATGGTTTGCATATTCATCTTTAACATCCATCTGTTACAATGCCCATATTCATTTATGAGTCTTTGCTAATAAAAGAATGAATGAATGAATGAATGAAGTATTATTTATTTGAAAATGTCAAATTTTAAATATTTTTTAAATAATTTTATTGTTTTTTCAGATCACACAATAAACTTTCACTTATCATTTAAAATATATTTTTAAATTAGTCAAAACTCTCTATACATATTGCCACTCAGTGCAAGACAGAGTAATCAATGGATGCCAGAAGGCTTGTGCATAAAATCCCCACCTCGTGCCTACTCATCCAATATCCCCAGACTAGTTTCTGGCTTGTGGCATCCATTGATTACTCTGGCTTGCACTGAGTGGCAATACGTCTAGATTTTTGCCTGTTTTAATAACAATTAAGAACAAGCAAAAGAAATAGTGATCATGTGATATTTATTGGCTTAAATTAGATAAAGGAGTTGATAGTTGATTAATATTTTGCATAGCAAATAAAATTGCTTTGCAACTTAATTTTAAGATGAATATGCATATTTAAGGATCTGAGACTTGGACACTTAATAGGAGAGCAATACAGAGACTTCAGACCACTCAAAGAAGTATGGAGAGATGCATGTTGGGAATAACAAGAAGACATCAAAAATGCAATATATGGGTAAGAGAACAAACAGGTGTTACTGACCTCATTGAAATAATTAAAAGACCGAAGTGGAGTTGGGGTGGATATATTGCTAGAAGAGATGATAATATATGGACAATTGAAATTTTAAATTGGATTCCAAGAGATTGTAAAAGACACAGAAAGAGACCGCATGTGAGATGGATGGATGAAATAGGAAAGTGTGCAGGGGTGATGTGGAGAAGGGAAGCTAAAGATCAGAGAAGATGGATTGAACTTGGAGAGAATTTCATCCTGCAGTGGATTGATAATGGTTGATGGTGATGATGCACAAAATATTCAATAACATAAGTATAACATTCATCAAATATGTTACCTATTAAACATAACCAACTATGTATATTAATACATTAAAAAGCTATAACTTATAATATAACTCAAAACATCTAAGTGCACTTAATCAGTGTTTTGTATGTATTTTAATTTTTACTTTTAAATAAAGTAAATAAAACCTGCTTAATATAAATAAAATTTAAACCGATTCAATTTGTGATTATTGCTTATTAAAGGCTTGAAACAGTTTAATAAGGGGCTTCCTTAAAATTAGTCTTGCTGGAATTTTCTTGTCATGTTTTATTATTTAGAATTTGACTTTTATATGTAACATCTAATGTTTTGTTTTCATAATGAACCCACAGGTGGTATTTAAAATATTCCGATTGATAGTAATTTATAATGATCATAATTTTTATTTTGTTTAACAAAAATGAAAAGCAACAAGAAACTGTTATACGTTTTTTTTTTGTCTTTTTTGATTATTTCTGAAATTCCATAAAAACTTCTAGTTATAACATCTTTTTTTAAATATAGGGGATCTGAACTCAGACTTTCAAACATCCTTCAACTATCGACACTATCTCATAACATGTAGAAAAGATCAATAATCACCAATATACATATTTCATGCTGAACCAGCATTCATCAGTTGGTCCAGATTATCATCTCACACACACATATATAATCAGTGCTCAGTTTACATTAAGATAGCAAACCCTCATACTTTAATGGACCAATTGATTATTGCTGGTTTAGCACGAAATGCGCATATTGGTCATTATTTATCTTTTCTAATATGTGTGGTCATGTGTATCAGTGGTATGAGATAGTGTGGATAATTGAAGAGTGCTTGAAAGTCTGAGTTCAGATCCCCTATATTTACAATTGAGCTCCAGGTATATGAAGAGTGCCTGTATTTAAAATATTTAAACGTCTTTTTTATAACAATTTCAAGTTTAACAATACATATATATATATATTGTACTAATAAAAATTCTTGAAAATGTATTATTTGCATAATTACAGAGCCAGAAGCAATCAATATTTGTGTGTGTGTGTGTGTGGGGGGTGTCTTTTAAATCATGATAAATATATTTTTTAAAATATCTTATTTGCAGATATAAATCAAGAACAATTCTCTTCATATATTTTGAATGTGAATTCGCTAAAAAAAAAAACTTTCAACAAACTAAAATATAATTTTTTGTATTATATATATTTTATATTCTTTACTAAAAATAAAATCGCATAAATTAATACTTATAATGTATAATTAATTACTTATGATTATTTATAAATGATAAATATGGCTTTGTATAATTTTATTAATTGAATATTTGAGAAAACAAAATAAAAAATATATAATGCAAAAAAATATATTTTCTTTTCTTATAATTATAAATTTATTAAACGCACATTGATTACGTAAGTAATATTTACTGAGGCTATAACCTCGATAATATGCATATAAAATGCTATAGTAGGTTGAAGTAAAGAAGGGTTCTCCTCTTTTCTTCCAAAACGTAAGCTTGTGGTTAAAATACCTGTAGAGGTCCCTACTATCGCATTTTATACGCATATTATCGAGGTTATAGCCTCAGTAAATATTATTTATTTTCTTATATGTTTTGTTGCAAATCCATTAATATCATTATGATAATTTATTCATGTTTAAAAGATTCAATAGATAAAATTGCTAACAAAGAGAATCATTCTTGTTCTATGTTGATTTCACATTAATATGACCAGAGTATTATGAAATATTTAAGCATACATATTATAAGTAGCTGAAAAATCAACATCTCGGCATAACCAATGTTTCTGTGATTGTATTGCTCCGATGTGATGGAGACTTCAAATTACAGAATTTTGGCAGGAAAAAAGAAAACATAATCACATTTAACAATTAATAGAACATTTTCTTGACTTTTTGCTACAGGAACACGATAAATGTGAGGCCTAGGGGGGTCGCACCGCTGGCACTGACCTTGGATTGACTCTGCATAAATAACTTTAATTTCATTTTTAATTAATAAAAAAGTTAACAAAATCCAAAATTTATCAGTTTTATTAATATGAAACATGTTTATTATTATTTTGTCTATAAAATATCTACTTCTTACCTGTAACTAGTCTTTTTTTTAATAAGTATTATAATTTAGAAAGTCAGGCTAAAATATATTAATGCAATTAGTTAAAATATACTGAATAAACTTTATAAAAAAATAATGCTTTATACATCCCTATATGTCATTATGTGTTAACATACTTATGTAGAATATAATCTTCTTTATTACTATAGTTTTCTTATTATCTTTACAAACATATAATATAAAGTTTAAAACATATAATGTGTATACTTTTTTATAGATATAGAAACAAAAGTCTTAACAGTCAATATATATATAATATCAAATAATATAAGTATAATAAGATGGGGAATACGCCGAAGCTGGCTATAGCAAAGAATTTTAATCTTTAATTTTATTTAGACATTTTTTTAAAATTTTGTAGCGTATATATATATATATAATTATTCTGCCTACTGTCTAGATTCTGAAGTCTTTATTTCTAGCAGACAAAAAAATGAAGCCAATTTTCATCTGATTCTAGACAATATCTCAGAAAAAGCACGTAATAGATTGGAAATTAATTCTGCCTTGCAAACATAAATAGAAAGTCGATTCCACTTCTGTTCCATTATCTAATGCAAACTTGAATGATTAAGAGATGCCACATAGTAGTACTCAATAGATCCTTATTAATTATTGAATCTTATACTAAATAGCAGAAATAGGGTATATATATATATTTGCAGAAGTCATGTGATATTTTGTTGGTTGTAAACAAAAATATAAAGTTATAAATAGAGCCAACATTTTGGCTTATTTAGATTTTTATCTACTGTTGATTTCTATTTGCAGTTTTCTTCTGTTATCAAACATAACACATTATCTATTTGCTACATATATTTTTTGTCTTTTTAATCACACTTTAATTTTTCACACAAAAGGCTCGATTTGCACATTTTATATAGAATGTTACACAAAGAATCTGAATGTAAAGATGGCCGATTCAATTGCAGTAGGATTACTTCATGCTGTTGTACTCAGTTATAATAAGAACTTAAGTTTACATTTTGTTGATACAGATTAAGAAAGAAACTTATGCTGAAACATATATTTCAATGATACATTAGATTATTATACTTACAACTTGGAATCATATCTGAGCTGGATAAATCTTGACTTTTTTTTCCATTTACTAATAGGGATGCCATATATCTTTTAGTTAGGTATCTCTCCTAATCCATAGTTATTTAATATAAAACTTTTTTAATGTATTAATGAAATACTCCAAAAAAATTTGAGCTGAGTGAAGCCACTATGAATAAGTATAACCGTATGGATATATTCTCACTTAATAGTACTGAATTAACTTCTGACAAATTCTCACCAGAATTATAGTGCAAAATTAATTAACTAATTGTGCTGGGAGCAGGATGAGCACATCGTTTAAATATATGCAAATTATTGCAGTGAGAAATGTAAATTATAAATGTCAGATAATCCAATTTTTGACAAAGGGATGCAAGACTCCTTTCTGTTGTTTGAATTCAAATCTCTTGCAACAACCCATGTCTCTTTGAACTTTCTCTTACAATCATCCTTTTCTATGTAGATGGTCTTAATGTTAGGAAGGGAAAACATGTATCATATAGCATTCTCATGATCTAGGAAAATTGACTTATGTTGCTGGTCTATATTCATCCTGCTCCTGGTGCAGTTAGTTAATTAATTTTGTACTATGATTCTGGTAAGAATTCACCAAATGTTAACTCAACACTATTAAATGAGAATATGTGTATATGGTTATAACTTTTCATAGTGGCTTGACTCAGCTCAAGATTTTCAGTGTATTCCAATCAATAGTTGTTGGTACATAGCATTTAGCTGTTGCATGCCAGAGACTAAAAGTCACAGGTTGATCTGAGTTGATCAAATGGATATTGATTTGCTAAATAAATACAAATGTAAAATGATGCAATCTTACTATCAGTTGAGAAAATGTCATATTCTTATGATTATTGAATTCAAAATCAATTTTACTTAATTCTGCTGAAATTAATGAGAAGTGCTATATACATTTTTGAAAGGCTAATTAAAATGAGATATTTTTCTATGTCAACGTTTATGTTTGTACTATCTGTGGAATTTTAAAGCCGTGTCAAAATGGTTGTGTTGAGAGGAAAGATTCCTGAAACAAAACTCAATCTGTCTCTTTCATTGACTGACTATCCTATTATCACTAAGAAACTAATCACTTCATTATTGTATGTGTTCTAGATAGATGCCATTGAAAATTTTACATGAAACATATGGAGATCTTAAGTGGCTTTCTTTGTAAGGATCCAATTCTGGCTATTTAAAACGCAGTGTCATTTTCATTCTAATGTTTAATAAGTCGTATAGAATATATTTGTTAACTTGATTTTAAAATGATAGTTCACAGTGTAGATATTATTATATTTGATGTAAAAATGGATAAAACAGTTTTATTAGATGGCTAGTAGTTAGCATAACTGCCTTCCAAGCAAGCTGGCCTGGGTTTGCTTCCTGGTCAATGCATTTGACATGTGAAAAAAAAATACATATCAGTTTGAATATTTAATATTTAATAAAGTAAATATATAATGCACAAGGGAAGTTTATATATATATGTTTAAACGAAGATTTGCATGGGTTAAATATATAATATACATATTTTGCGGGTTCATCCATGTTAAAAACTTTTAATATTAATATACTGACATTTCGACTTGATCACACAAGCCATCCACAGAGTTATAAAAGGTAGAAAGACAGTTGTAGAGGCGCTACAATCACTGATTTGAATAAAATGTTAAAATTCCACCAATAGCAAAAAATGTTAAATTTAGGAATGTTTTTTAAAAAAATCTTTCCAAATAGGAGGAAGTTTGCATGTATCATCTTGCTTATTGATACAATCTGGCCTTTTAAGTATCTCAATGGCTTCTCTAATTTTACATTGGTAGAGATTATCACATCTGGATATGATCCTGGTACTAGAAAAATCAATTTTATGACCTGAATCTATAGTATGGAGTGAGAGTGCTGATAATGATGAGTGTTGTTTAACTGCATTAGCATGCTCATCTCTCCTAACACTGATGCGATGATTACTCATACCTATGTAAGAAGCTTTACAATTTTTACATGAGATTTGATAGACACCATCTCTTGAATCTCATGGTGTCTATCAAATCTCATGTAAAAATTGTAAAGCTTCTTACATAGGTATGAGTAATCGTCGCAACAGTGTTAGGAGAGATGAGCATGCTAATGCGGTTAAACAATACTCATCATCATCAGCACTCTCACTCCATACTATAGATTCAGGTCATAAAATTGATTTTTCTAGTACCAGGATCATATCCAGATGTGATAATCTCTACCAATGCAAAATTAGAGAAGCCATTGAGATACTTATAAGGCCAGATTGTATCAATAAGTGAGATGATACATGTAAACTTCCTCCTATTTGGAAATATTTTTTTAAAAAACATTCCTAAATTTAACATTTTTTGCTATGGGTGAAATTTTAACATTTTATTCAAATCAGTGATTGTAGCGCCTCTACAACCATCTTTCTACCTTTTATAACTTTGTGGATGGCTTGTGTGATGAAGTTGAAACGTCAGTATATTAATATTAAAAGTTTTTAACACGGATGAACCCGCAAAATATGTATTTTATATATATATATAATGAATTTCATGGAGAAATTATAATTGATGTGTAAATGATAATTAATAATTCACAAGTTAAATCCCAATAGAAATTTTTTTTACCAGGCTTGTAAATAATGTCCACTTTCTTATATTAACACTCATTCACTTTTAAAGTATTAAATGAACTAATTTACTATTTCAATTAACATTGAATTCTAATAATAATTTTATTAATTCTGTAAATAAGCAATGGCTATTCAATATGTAGCACTAAAAATGTTATATTACTATATGGAAACTATGTGTAAACAATGATAATAATCCACAAATCATATCCCAATAGAGTCATTTTAACATTAAACAAGGCAAAACTCTCCATAAAGTAGTGACATCCTGTGCCAACCAGAGTAATCAATGGATGCCAGAAGGCTTGTGCATAAAATCTCTATCTAGTGCTTACTCATCCAATATCCCCAGACTTGTTTCTGGCTTGTGGTCTTCATCATCTAGGTGCAGTGCTCTCAGATCCAAGTCTCCTCACTGATGAAGGCTTGTGGCCTTCATCAGTGAGGAGCTTTGGATTTGAGAGCACTGCACCTAGATCTTAGGATCTAATGCAACCCTCCAGCAGCCACCTTTTATCTCTACTTAACTATAAAACTATGCCTTCTGGCATCCATTGATTACTTTGGTTGGCACAGGGTGGCACTACTGTATGGAAAGTTTTGTCTTGTTTGTATCAATTGTAGTTATAAGTTATTAAGAAAAAGCAAGGCAAATAAAAAAAATGTAATAAGAGAATTAGTGTGAATCCTTAAAGACTACTAGAGAAGAAAAAATGAAATCATACATATATTTCAGTATGTAAAAAATACAATCAATAAATTAAAAAGAGACATCTAGTCACAGTATCCAAGTTTTCTGAACCTCTGTGGGCTATTTAAGAGCCCATGAGATCAAAGACTAGTTAACAACCCAAAACAGCTCAAAGTTTAAAAATTTTAATTTTAATAATGCGGCCAATTTTAAAAGAATAGAATAAAGTAATTATAATTATCATATAAATAATATTCATTAAGGCTGTAGCCTCAAGCACATGCTTATAAAATGCAATAGTAGGGACCTCTACAGGTCAATGTGCGTTTAAATAAATTTATAATTATCATATAAATAAATTTTCGATTTAATTTAGATAAATAATAATACTGTTATTATAAATATATTACATTTCAATTTAAAATGATAATTTATTTTTGTAGCAGATGTTTTTATTTATTAAATAAAATGCATTTAATTAAAATATAATTTCAAATTTAAAAAAAGTTGGATTTCACAAAATTATATAAAACGAAAAATATTATTTTATTATTTCTTGCTAAATATTAGAAATAGATCATAATAAGAATATGTTTTCTCATTTATTATTGCATAAAAATTTTGCTTAAATTTCAAAATTACATTTGAGAAAAAGCAGTTAAAAAGCAGTTATAAAGTAAAGTATGTATGTCTTGATATTAATTTAATTAATTAAAATCATTTAAATTTCTTTAAATTCTAATCATGGTTTGTTAAATAGTACTCATTTTTAAATTTTATCATACAATTGTTTTTTTCATGCTGTGTCATATATCTACACGTAAAATAGTTTTTAAATAACTGAATGTAGAACAAAGCTTGACTAACAGAAAGAGAAGCCATTACTCACCAAACTAATGGAATATGGGAGTTTTAATACATTTTATTGTTTTAACTTTAGGTAAGAATAGTTATATATCCATTTACTGACCAATTGGATTGCATATGGGTCAATTATCTGAAGGAAAAAAAGTCTTAATAGTGCATAGAATCTGAAAAAAATTCCAGCCTGGACTTGAATACTAGATGAAAGTATGGTAGGTAAATGGTAAACATGTTATCATTATATAAGGCTTTTTTTTATTATATATATATTGCGATGGCCAGATGATGATTGAATGACACATGAAATGAAGCTGACAGAATGCTGGTGAAAAGATGTTATAAGATAAGGATAACCTTTTATTTGTTCACCAATTCTTTAGTTTAGTTGGAGACTACCAAGTTCTTCTAGAACCTAGAGAATAATTAGGACTGAGTTTAAATCCCAATCTTTCCTAAGATATGCCTCTTAATTTTGGAACAAAAATATAAAAACCAATAAATAGCTACCTTATTATGCTTATGCTTGACTCTCATACTTTCATTCTCATCCTATAACTTTTAAATCTAGCAAGTTATTCTCAGCATAGTTCAGGAAGCCATGAACCTCTCTGACTTCCATATTGAATAAAACTATTTTTAGAAAACACATACAAGGGAATATTAGTTGACAAATATGGCAACATGTTTATTATATACAAGCAACATGCAATTTTACTATTCTCCTCATAATATTGATACTTGGGTATATTTCATTCTAAGTTATATGTAAAAATCTACCAAATTCCCAAAATATTACTTGTATTTTTATACCAGTTTAACAAATTTTTTGAGTTTCACAAGACATATTATTTACTCATGGCCCTTAAATTGTAAGTAAGCTTGATTTCTCAAACTATTTTATTAAGTTTCTTTTGACTTGTAAACTCACTTTCAAAATGTGATTATTTGGCCTTTAATTATATTTAAACCTGTACTGCTTAAATATTATCTCATAAATAATTAAATCATTTACAACATAAGTATTTAATATTCATATAATAATTATTTTCCCTCCTAATAGAGCACCAGTTTTGTGAACACATTACACATTATTCTTTTAAACTTGATATAATGTAAATTGGACTACAATGTTTTGGAAATGCATATTTTTTTCTAATATTTTATAAATTTTTCTAATAATGAATTAATATCCTACTTCCTGATTTTATATATTCTTAATCATAATCATAAAATATTTAAATCATAATAAGAAGATATTTAATATCTTTACCTTGAACTCTGTCTATTCTCCATTGCATGATTAAATTTAAATATGATAAAGTTATTCTTACGGAAGTCAATCTCCGGTAATGCACTATTTCTTAAATATTCTAAATCCCTGTGCACTCTCCCACTGGTAAGAATTTAAAAAACTTAAGTGAATCATTTCATTTTAAAGCATACATTCTATATAGACCAACTCTTACAGACCATGCTTAAATCAGGGCTTGAGTCTATTGTGTGCCAGATGTTATAATCAAATATTCAATTGTACAAATCTATTTAACCCATCACAGGAGAAAGTTGTGTCACATTTTTAATCATCTATGATTAGACAAACATGACTTATAAATGTAAACCTATTATTGTAAAGTACTGAAAAATTTGAAATTATTCAAATGGAAATCAATCTCTGATAATGCACTATTTCTTAAATATTATAAATGTGAACACTCTCCCACTGGTAAGAATTTAAAAAACTTAAGTGAATTACTTAAGTTTCGAGTGTACATTCTATATACACCAACTCTTACAGACCATGCTTAAATCAGGGCTTGAGTCTATTTAATTGTACAAATCTATGTAACCATTGCAGGAGAAAGAGTGCACGGAGATTTAAAATATCTAAGAAACAGTGCATTATCAAAGATTGACTTTCGTTTGAATAATTTCAAAGTTTTCAGTGCTTTATAATAATAGGTTTACATTTATAAGTCATTATTGTCTAACTGTAAGTGGTTAAAAATGGGACACTGTCTTTCTCCTGTGATGGGTTAAATAGATTTGTACAATTGAATATTTAATAATAACATCAGGCACCCAATAGACTCAAGCCCTGATTTAAGCATGGTCTGTAAGAATTGGTGTATATAGAATGTGCACTCTAAACTTAAGTGATTCACTTAAGCTTTTTAAATTCTTACCGGCAGGATACTGCATGGAAATTTTTAATATTTAAGAATTAGCACATTATCAAAGATTGGCTTCCATTTGAATAATTTTAAATTTTTCAGCACTTTATAATAAATAATAGGTTTATATATAATAAAATTGAAATATATCATAGAAAGAAATAATTAATAAAATTGTTAAGAAGGAAATACATCGTTATCAAACAACGTCCATTAAATAAAACCAAGTTTATTGGGTTTAAAATTTGGAATAAACACAATCTTTAAGTATGATTAAATATTTATTAAGCTTATTTACAAGCTGGCCTTTCAAACTTTTTCCACCTGCGACTCCTTTTATTGAGCAAATACTTTTGTGACCATATGTATAGAGGTACATAATCTAGGAATATGAATTGAAACATTAGCTGATAATAAATCATAAAAAAAATTTATTTAAAAACACTTTTTTGTATATGTATTGTAATGGTCTGGGTTTTCCGCCAGAAGAAGGGACACATGTAACTATGGTTGGACCTAGGATCTTCAGGTTAGGATGCTGTGAATAACATGATGAAGTAGCTAACCAATGATCATATCTAGCTTTTAGTTTACTCATTAAATCTAGATACAAATTTAGATTAGTTCATCCATATATTAAGCTATTTACTGCTTGTGCTCATTATATCACTTGATAAGATATGAAAGGGAATGGAAATGAACTGGTTGTTTTTACACTCGACCACATGTCCGTTGTTTAGCAAACTCACATTTCCAATTTACTTTTTTATCCCTGTAGGTACCTATTGTTGCATGAATTAATGGTTGTTATTGAAATTACATAATAAAATTATGTAATAAAATTACATAGTAAAATTCTACTGTCATTTTCCAACACTTGGCAGCTTAGATATTGACTTAACCTCTGGTCATCACCACATCTACCTACTTACTGTCTTATATCATGATGTTTACACATGAATAAACAAGTCAGTATTGATATATATATAATTGTAATGGATGCTTCAAAATATCATTACAAAATTGAAGTTCTATCGGGGTGAAGAAAACAAAATAAATTTTTTATAAGGTTTAATGCTTGTACATATATGTATATACATGGGAATTGTATTTTAACCCCACAGCTATATTTGGTTTTTTAATTTTGAAAAAAGAAAACTAAGATTACTTTTTTAAAAAAACTTATGTAAAAGTAAATTGTATAAATAAATTGCTTTTCAGATTTGGGATTTAGATTGATAAGAATAATTAGAAAGAAAGAAAACAAAAAGAAAAGAATTTTTCATTAGTTAATTCCTAGATCTATAAAGGGCAATTTATTTCGTTAATTAGATAACTATTGTTAGCTAGATAGAGAATTTTATAAATTTTAATTAAAAATAAAAAGTTTTATAATTGGTGGAGATATGATTCAGCTATAAAAGGCTTAATCAGGCCATTGTATTATCTTTTCACTAACTCTGAGATACTTCCACCAACTCTGAGAGACTTGCACAAACTATTCCTGCCAAAAATACTTGGAAAGAATGATTCCAGCATATTCTGAAAGCTGATCCGGTAATTATTCTACCTAGAATGAACATTAGACATAACATATATATATTTTCTTCTACCATGATGTGCTAAGCTTTTTGCCAGGACAGATTCTTGCTTCCTGTGTCTCCATTAACTGCATATAATGCCATAAGAACCGGCTACAAATAAACCACTAACCAACTCGCCCGAGCCTACCATCAGGGAATCCAGATTAACAGATCATATTCAAGAAGTCTAGTGCACTAGCATTTAACTAAATTATTAAGGTACCTTATGTCCACAATTTAAATAATTTTGTTGTCTTAGATTTGTTTTCTTTTTTAAATATAAATGTTTTTCAAGTTGTATCTTATGTAATTCGGTTTCTGTGTGCTTGGATTTTTTTTCTTTTTAACGAGTGCTAGTTTCAAACATATTACTGTCCATCCTATTTAAGTCTTAGTAAGTAAAATAGTATAGTTTTATTTATAATCTCACATTCCTTTTATTATAGAAAGCAGTCTGGATATTACAGACTATTTTAATTGACTTCTGGCTCGTGACCCATTTTATTATTAGTTCTACTTATGCCAAGAAACTATAATTATTTATAATAGACTATGATGAAATATAATAGTTTTTAGTTTTATTTTTTCAACCTTCCAATTCGTTTATTAGGGGCACGTACGATTGTTTTAACCCTCTCAACAGGTAGATTGTGAGCTCCTAGCCTGTCTCACTCAGAGGGAGGTCAATCGATTGAAAGTAATAACTTTCAACACTCTTTTTATTATTATTAATGTTTTGGAAGCTACCTTCACATTTCTTCTGTTTTGACATAAGCTTGCATAAATCTCAAATACGGAGATCCAGCCTTTTCCTAACTATGGGTTATAAGCAGGAAGCTAACCTCCCTTTTCTTATGTGAGATCACTGTATACTTACTAATATTTCTGCTACTACCAGTATTTTGCACTCTTTCACACACAGGAAATTGCTCTCTAAGCCATATAAAATATTTTAGTTTAATTTTGACGAATGTTCAAGTAGTACATTTTAAGTGTGTTTTAAAGCTTATTATTGGTAAAGGTTTACTTTAGCGACCACAAGACAAAAATCATATTCGCCCTCTAGTTTTCAAAATTAGAAGTAAATTATTATATGAAAATCTTACATATATGCTACTATATTACAATTACATTAAAATTTATTAAAATGTAAAAGATAATAAAAAAATATTTATCATTTTAAAGAAATTGAAATAATTACACTAGATTAATTAAAATAATTAGTTTAAATTATTTGAAACTTAAGAATTTAAACTATGTACATTTATAACTTAACAATTTTAAACTATCTAGATTTATAGCACTTATTATAATAAAAAAACATCGGCGTAAGCAAGAAAATAGTCATTGACTGGGCTAATTTTTGTCATGAAGAGTGTGTCAAATATTTAGACACAGATCCGATGGTTCTCAGTGGAATGGATGACAATGGGGAGCCATTAGTTGTCAAAATCGATGAAACTTATTATTTCCACAGAAAATACCATAAGGTGGCTATACATAGAGAGCATTGGGTCTTTAGCGGTATTGAACGAGTGTCAAGGAAGTGCTTATTGACCGAAGTTGCGGATAGAACAGCTGGCCCATTGGTGGCCCTAATCCAGCGGAACATTTTACCAGGTACTCACATAATTTCAGATGGCTGGGATGCATACAATAATATCAGCAGACTTAGCAATGGGGTGTACATGCATTCGGTTGTCATCCACCAGGACAACTTTGTGAATCCCGAAGACCAAGACGTACATAACCAGAATATTGAGAATATGTGGATGAGAGTGAAGCATAAGCTGAAATTCCGATCTGGCACCAGCAGAGCTTTATTTTCATCATACCTCCAAGAATTTGCCTTCCATGGTAGATATAGCACTGCTGCCTTTTTCTTCAACTTCCTAGTATGCATAGTGCATAATTATGCTTAAAAAGGTAAATGCTTTTTTTTTATTATCTTTTATGTTTTAATTATAAATATTTACTGCAATTGTAATATAGAAGCAGATATGTAAGATTTAGAATATTTTAATTCTAATTTTAAAAACTAGATGGCGAATATGCTCTGGTCGCTAAAGTAAACCTTTACCTTATTATTTAGAATGTTTATTTAATTGTACCATATTAAAATTATTTATTTCTTTTTACTTAGTTGATTTTGTTTCTGTGGCTACCTTTCCAACTTTCTGAACAAAACATAAGATCTCATTTGCTTGATTGAGCTAGTCCAGCGCATTCGGTTCGCATATCCTGACCACCCTTAAAATAAATGTCTAGTTCCGATTTTCAGACTAGTGGCGCCAGCGTGGTCAGTATATGCAAATCTAAAGCTTTCATCCGGTACAATATATATATATATATGAAAGGTTTCTATGATTAAGCTTTTACTTTCCATTAAAAAGGAGCATTTACTTTATTTCAACACTATTTTGGTTTGGTACTTATTAAAACAAACTTCGAGTGTATATGTAAAAATATGTATGTTTGCGTATAGACAAATGAAATCATGTATCTAACATATTATCTCAGTATATGTTTTTCATAGATTTAGTTTAATGTTGTGACATTTAAGAGTTGGTTTGAACTGGATTGTAAGCTACCCTATTCATTAAAGACAACTAATGAGCTGGGTGTGCTTGTTTACTTTTACATGAAGAATTAAATCTTAAAGGAATATTTGATACTGTAGGTTGTAGAGCTTCTTCAATGTTTACAGAGTTGTCTGATCTTTTCATTATCTTAAACTCCTACTCATACAATATGTGTAGTGTTGCCAAACTGGTTTACATTAATTTTTCATCATTGCACATTCAGAAATATTTTAGTTTGCTAAAATTTCTGTGATCGTGAAATTTAATTATGTGACCATATATGGAGTTACAGCCCATGTTTTGAAAAGTCCTAATATACAATATACATTTACAAATATATTTTAGTAAATAAGCAATTATTTTATCTAGCATCATGTTTACAATTATATTACATTCAAATATCAGCCTTTCAAGCTAATTGAGCATGCGCCTTTTGAGAGTGTTAAATAAATGAATACTTTCCTCTTCAATCCAAGATATAGTATTTATGCGGGAATAAAAATGATCCTCTTATTCCTACAACTCAAATTCATTTATATGAGCAAATCTGAAGAACTGTTGAGGAGAGCGTGAGTAGAATTCTCACTTTAAATTACTATTTATGATGTTTTTTAACTGAATGACATCTTCTACTCACGCTCTCCTCAACAGTTCTTCAGATTTGCTTATCTAAATGAATTTGAGTTATAGGAATAAGAGGATCCTTTTTATTCCTGCATAAATACTATATCTTGGATTGAAGAGGAAAGTATTCATTTATTTAACACTTTCAAAAGGCGCGTGCTCAATTAGCTTGAAAGGCTGATATTTGAATGTAAATATATTTTAGCTAAAACGTCTGCTATGCTAATTGCCTGATATGTTAGCTAGGTATCTAGTTGTCATGCAAATATTGAGACAATGGTATTTAGATGCCTTTCTAAGAATGCCCAGCAATTTGCCTCATATGTATGTTCCAGATGAACTGTTACATCTTATTGTATTTTAAGTGTATTGTCTAGCAGTTTCTAGTTCAATATAAACTTGTCTCTCTGTGTTGTGAACAGTATGTTCACTGCTATTCAGCTCAGCAGTTATTTAGTTGTTGTATTTCTTTGCCTCCAAATGGACTGCATATTTAATGACTGATCCCACCTTTAATGACATCAATTGGATTCTCTGGGAATTTTCACCTATAGGCCTGTTTATACCATTGATATATATTTTATGTATACCATATTCATTGGTCTATAGTGATGAATGCTGAATCTGGACAACATTACTTTAATCTAAGTTTAACAATAACACCCCCCCCACCTTGACTAAAATACATTGGTGGACATCTTTATTGCTTGTAGCTTCTTCAGATCTGATTCCATTCTCATCAGGTTTGAGATCCTCATCAGTAGATCTGGTGTCTTCATTCATGGCTCAGATGTCTTCAAATATGAGTGTTTTGTCTTCTTTAGTAGAACTGATATCTCCATCAGTAGGTGATGTGCCTTTCTCAGGAAATCTGGTGTCTTCATCAGCAGGCCATCTTGGGTCATTGAATTTTAAAGATTCTTTACTACTGGCTGATGACTATAATTTAGTCATAGCTGGTCTCTGTGCCTGTGATGTTGCTGTGTGTCTGATGTTCATACAACCACTGTCTGCAATCCTTTTATTTAATCATAACTGCTGGAACCATGGTTCCCTTGAATATATGGTGTAGAACTTTCAGACTTTCTCTGAATTTTAGATACTATTGTTTCCATGTTCATGCTGACTAAGCTTATGAACTAAAAGGTTTATCCTAGAATTATTAAGAATCACATGTGGGGAATCTCTTTTTAATTTTTTTCTATTTGTAAACTGGTTCACTCTCCTCACTGTACATCACAAGTGATTGAACCAATTATGGTCTAATAAATGGCTGTGTTCACCAGATGACAAAAGGCAGAGTGATATTTGATTGGCTTGATAATTATAATCACTTTACTGTTAGGATGATGGTTATATTTGTTTATTAATGATAGTCCTTTTATTTTGTGATACAATGAACAGTGCAGACCCAATATACAGTTTTATTGTTATGGTCCTATCATTAATTACAATTCTGATTTTGCAGGCTGAATCAATACCACTCACAATATTTATACAGGCATTGAATTTATTTGATTTTACATTGCTTCCCAGTATTTTAGAATTGACTGTTCCACTATTTTTCTGACTTGCTTCATCTTTTTAAAACAAACAGCTTTTTGTGACTGAAACACTTACAATATATGCATATTGTATCCCAATATGGGTATTCAATACATGCATGTTTTAGTATGACATATCTGAAACAAACTCTTGCAATATTATCATTAATAGGAGATCCCTCATGCTTGTTCTGAATGGAAAAGTTTTGTGATGGTTTAGTTTTTTGACCTACATCTTCAATACAGGAACTATTTTTATTTAATGAGATAGATTTAGCCAGAATTGCTTGTGAAATTAATGACTCAAAGAAAGTATTTGGATCCATAACAATTCTAACCTGATCCAGCGATCATGTATTTCACAAATGTAATGATGTCTTAGCATTTCATTTAACAACTTCGTTAGTGCGTTATTTTAAAAAATCAACAAACTCACAGAAAAATGCAAACTTCCTGAACTTAGTGGCAAAATTTCTTGATTTCTTTTCCTTCCCATACTGATAGTAGAGATAGTGCTTTGTTTATTTGTCTAAATGAAGCTCAATTTGGAGTCCCAGAACTGCTTATGCATGTAAGATTTTATATGTTTCCACATCACAAATCATTATGAATATAATAAATTTAAAAGCCTTTTTAATTTATTAGATTACATGTAGAAAAGCACTTGATTCAGATAGGTTGGTCAAATTTTTGGATAGTCCACTACAAACTTTTCTAATGAGCAAATTTTATCCATTTTAAAAGCTTTTTCTAGCTGGGTGGAGGGTTGGGAATATGTTGAGCTCATGAGAGCAAAACTGTCTGGCTAAATCAAATCTATTGTCTTTATATATGGACTCATTCAAATATGATTAAATATTTATTAAGCATATATACAACACATATTCAAAATATATTTAACACAAAACATCTGCTACACCATTTGTCTGATATCTTGGTTAGGTATAGTAAATAGTTCCAAGCAGCTACTGAAGAAAGGGGCTTTAGCAGCCCAACTATGTATGCCTAACAATTCCAGCTGTGCTGTGGCAACTTTTTTAATATGTAAGTATAGTAACACCTGACTTGCCTCATGTCAGGTTTACTACCTAGCACATTCCAATTCAATGTGAACATGTCTCACTGCTTTAACAATATTGAGAATAATAGCCATTCAGCTCTGACAGTTATGTGCTGTACTCTCTCATTACTCCCTCCCCCCAATGGACTGCATATTTGCATTCAAGTCTCTTTTCTTAATGTAAGCAATTAGATTCCTGGGGCACCATTCATCTATTGGTATGTTTCTGTCTTTATGTATTTATTAGTCTGAAGCAATCAATGCTGCATTCTATCAAGATAATCTTGAATCAGGAGAAGTCCATTATTTTAAGATAAGACAAAGCCCACATAAAAATTCTCAATGTTCTTCATTTAATACTCAAATCATGAAATATATAAAATAATATCTTTTGAAAAAACATTTCATGGGTTGTACAACGAGGCTTTATTAACTGCATTCAGTAAATAAATCCTCCTTCAATACTACCATACCCGCAAATTCATCATCTCAAATATCTCACTATAGCTCATGTTACAGTGCTATGTTAATTGTCCCTGGCAAAAATATAACTAAAACTATGGTAAATTTTTCAATAAACTCATACAAATGAGTGTAGCTAACAGGAAATATATTAAGTAACATTAAATGATTACATTTATAATCAATATTATTCTATGTCATAATTATAGAAACAACTCTTCATTTCGCCTCTTAAATCATCTTCTAATATTCAATTGTTTTAACCACATGCAATCCTAACAATAGAACACAAATTACTTATTCATTCTCCAACATTAATTCGAAACAATTCCCCCTACTTATATTAACTAAATTGCTTTTAAGTATAACAGGATCATAGACATTTTCCTTTACATAACACTAAAAATTAATAATATATAGTATTCATTGTTGACTAATTAACAAAAATTTTTTAATATACAAACAATACAATTTTATATACCTTTCATTTTTTTTATTTTTACCTTGTATGGAAAAATCAAAACAATTTTAGATGTTTTTATCTTTCAAATTCCAATTATTATTAAACCTAATCAGTTAATTAATCTTTGTTTGAAAAACATATTTGATTAAAAACTTAATAATGAAAATGAATATTTTTTTTTAATTTTCTTTTTTTGGAATTACAACCTAAAATTATAAAAATGACTTTATCTAATATGAAAAAAATTATTTAGAAAAATGATTTTAGAGATAAATTTATAATTTGCATATTTAAAAAACATTTAATGAACATTATTATATTTAAAACTTAGACTTTTATATACACACACATTCAAGCATGCACCTGTAAATAACTTAATGTGTCTGTTTGGGTAGATATATAATATCTGACCTTCAAAGTAATACTAAATTTAATGCAAATTATAATTATAATTAAATAATTTATTTTCTTGATTGCTTTCTCTCTAACCAATTCCAGATATGCTATCCCCTACTTTTTCTCCACTTTAATCTTGCAAGTCATAGGAATGTTCATGAAATATTTATTTCACAATATATATATATATACACGCTATATAAAATGACCTATAATTTAACGCTCAACTACGTGATCTGTGATTAACATTACAATAATAATTTAATAACTGAAATACAGGCTTATTATATGCCTGTATCAATATATGTAATATATAGAGTATATGAGCACAGACTTTCACATGACCCACCACTCTCCACTCTATCTCATAACACTGATACACTTGAACACATATATGTAGAAAAGATAAATAATCACCAATAAACGTATTTCATGCTAAACCAGCAATCATCAGTTGGTCCAGATTACCATTTGTAATGTATTTACTGTCATCCCTTTGTGTGTATATATTACACAGATTTATAAGTGTTATATTTTGTTAACAATTGCTTATTTACATAAATTATGTTTACTCCCATAAGTCTTCCGAAGTAATTTGATAATTCATAATTAAATAATGGTAAAAACTTAGTAATTTACGGAACTAAAGAATGATATTGAATATACAAAGTATACTGGAGATATTGACACTTGAAAGTAAATTCTTGATTGTGGTTTTTTAGTATTAATCATACTCGTGTTACACACACACATATATATATATATATATGTGCTAATTTATAGACATTTAATAGTAATATATGTATTGCAATGGACAGTAGGCACATTCATATACAACTTAGAGAGTGCCACTAGATATACAGCCTACAATATACTGGTGAGGATCTTTAGTATAAATGCATGTACAGCTATATTATTACTCATAGACATTTAAAATTATCTCTAGATTGTGGAGAACAGAGATTGTATTAGAGATATAAATTGTCAGAGTGTACAACAGTAAACAAATGCTAAAAGTGAGTTACCAATAAACAAAACAAAGCTAATAGCAGTTCCATATAAGACAGTTCAAGTACAAATGTATTTGAATGGCATGTTGGCTCATAGTGTATTTGACATTTGGCAGCTTTAAATATTACTATTAACAAAATTTTATATTATAATACTGTATCATTTCTAAAGAATGTTACTCTATTATTTATCTAATTCTGTTAGATATGTGTCTTCAGATGAGATTTATTTTTGCATAAAAACAAATAAATACTAAGAAGACAGCTTAAATTCATTAAAACTTTCAACATATGTGGACCATTACAAAATTTAGCCTTATACATTATGCATTTGATTGCACCCCACTTGTTTAAAAAATTACAATAAATAAATAACCTCATAACCAGCTGGAGTACAAAGCAAAATATAATTTATGGGGAGAAATGTCTCTACCTGAAGTAAATTACAATGATCTGTGAATAACCTCAAGCAGAAATAATATATTTTTCAGGCAAGGCAAGTAAATGTACAGAGAATTCAAGTGTGGTGGATAAATGTCTATAGGATTTCTATATAAAATACCAATACATGTGTCCTTAATTCCTACCACATATGTGAGACAAAGTAAATAGGCAAACTGCCTCTGAATTTAAGCATAATAAAATCAATCAACTTGTCAAGCAGTGGTGAACCAAGTGGTTAGAACAGCTGCCTTACAACCAATTATCCTGGGTTCACTTCTCAGCCGATGCTTTGACACATGGAAAAATAAAAAAGATTTAATCAACTTACTGAATTATTTATATATGTACACATCATGTTAGACACACATATATTGTCTTACGTTAATAATTTTTGAATATCTTCAGAGAAATACTTTTTTTTTTTTTTAAACTAAATTTTAATTATTTAAAATAACTAAATCTTTCTTACATTCCTTTTTAAAACCTTTTCTTTAGGAAAAAGATTGATTTGAAAGTAAATGTTGATTATTTTAAAGTGATATTAAAA
This sequence comes from Epiperipatus broadwayi, assembly GCA_028023455.1. Taxonomy (NCBI): domain Eukaryota; kingdom Metazoa; phylum Onychophora; class Udeonychophora; order Euonychophora; family Peripatidae; genus Epiperipatus; species Epiperipatus broadwayi. The sequence continues at coordinate 7,631,178 of JAQFVV010000020.1, read as the reverse complement.
TTCTTTTAGAAGGCTAAAAAGAGTATGTTTTAAGAAAACTGATTTTTTTATTTCTCAAATATTTAAAAGTATTGACTATTGCAGTGTGTCTGCAAAAAATAAAAATATTTATAATGATATCAAATACACTGAATTAAATTAAGTGTTTAAATATCATCATCATCATCATCATTATCAACCATTATCAATCCACTGCAGGATGAAGGTCTCTCCAAGTTTAATCCATCTTCTCCGATCTTTAGCTTCTCTTCTCCACATCACCCCTGCACACTTTCTTATTTCATCCATCCATCTCACATGTGGTCTCTTTCTGGGTCTTTTACAATCTCTTGGAATCCAGTTTAAAATTTCAATTGTCCATCTATTATCATCTCTTCTAGCAATATGTCCAGCCCAACTCCACTTCAATCTTTTAATTTTTTCAATGAGGTCAGTAACACCTGTTTGTTCTCTTACCCATACATTGCGTTTTCGATCTCTTCTTGTTATTCCCAACATACATCTCTCCATACTTCTTTGAGTGGTCTGAAGTCTCTGTATTACTCTTCTATTGAGTGTCCAAGTCTCAGATCCATAAGTAAGAAATGGTAAAACACATTTGTTAAAAACCTTCCTTTTCAAACACATAGGCATATTTCCTTTTAGTATCAAGTTATTTCTACCAAAAGCACTTCAATCAAGTTTAATTCTATGATTAATTTCCTCCATTATGTTTCCATATGTATTAATAATCTGACCAAGGTATTTGTAACTGTTAACTTCTTCTAATTCATCATAATCAATCTTTATTTTCATATTTTGAGCAAATCGATTAAACATTACTTTAGTCTTTTTAACATTTATCTTTAGTCCTACTTTCCTACTTTCATCTGATAACTCCTGCAACATTTCCTGCAGCTCTGAAGCATTATTTGCACAAAAAAAACTACATCATCTGCAAAATCTAAATGACTTAAATAATCTCCATTTACTTTCACTCCTTTAGTTTCCCATTTTAAACCACAAAATACTTCTTGCAGCACTGCTGTAAAAAGTTTTGGAGATATGGAGTCACCTTGTCTTACACCTTTTTCAATGTTGACTTTCCCAGTATCATTATGTAATCTAATTGTTGCTGTTGTATTTTTATAAATATTCTTTAAAATATGACAATATCCTGGATCTATACCTTGATGATCCAATGCTTTAATCACTGAAGAAATGTTTATAGAATCAAATGCCTTTTTATAATCTACAAATCCAAAACATAATGACATCTCATATTCATTTGTCCTTTCTATAACTTCTCTCAGTACCTGAATATGATCTACTGTACTAAAACCACTTTTAAATCCAGCTTGTTCTCTTGGTTGGTGGAAATCCAATGTTCCCTGTAGACGAGTAGTAATTATCTTGGTAAAATTTTTATATAAAACTGATAAAAGGCTGATAGGCCTGTAATTTCTAATATCTTCTTTATCACCTTTTTTAAATATTAATATTATTACTGCATTCTTCCAATCATCTGGTACATCTTTATCATTTAGACATTTGGTATATAACTTTGCTAAAAAAAATTCTGTTTCTTCACCTGCTTCTTTTTATATATCAATTATAATTCCATCATTACCTGGAGCCTTTCCTTTCTTCATACATTTAATTGCATTTCTCACTTCTTCATTTAAAATTCTGGGCAATTCGGAAGATGTAATAGATATAGGAGGTACTTGTTCTTTATTACTATATAATTCTTGATAAAAATTTTCTACCAATTTCATGATGTCATCTCTCTTTCTAGTAATAATTCCATCTTTTTTTCTTATTGCAGATATAAATTTCATACCAATACCAAAATGTTGTTTTACATTCTTAAGACTTTTATTTTCTTCTACAGCTTTTCTTGCTAGTTCACAGTTATACTTTCTTATATCATTTTCAACTCTTTTCCGTACCATTTTACAAAATTCGAGATATTCAATTCTTTTTAATGGATCATTTTTGTATATCTTCATATTTCTTCTTTTCTTCATAAATTATCTAGTCTCAGTAGAAATTTTATTGGTCAATTGCTGCTTTTTTCTACCAGCTATCTTTGTTGCAGTTTTTAAAAGTGTATCAGTTATTTTCATATTAATTTCATTCAAATCTGAATCATTTTCAAAATCTACTAATACTTGAAACCGATTTGTAAGTTCTAATTTAAATTCTTTAGAATGATTCTGAAGATTAGGAATATCAACTGTAAATATTGTTTTTCTTAACAATTTTTGTCTTTCTAGTTTTACATTAACACGTATCTTGCACCACCTTACTAATCGATGATCATTTCCTGTGTTAAATCTATTAAGAACATTACAATCTTGAAATATGTATTTCCTGTTAGTCAAAATATAATCCAATTCTGCTGTACCTTCATTTGGATGCTTTCATGTCCATTTTCTTTTAACATTTTTCTCAAAAAAAGAATTCATAATATAAAGTTTTTCTTTTTCTGCAAACTCCACAAGTCTATGTCCTCTCTCATTTCTATTACCATAACCAAAATTACCTACAGCACTTTCATCTCTCATTTGTTTATCAATTCTAGAA